>BQMI01000426.1:3000000-3547910 GCA_026005395.1 Asobara japonica
CGTATGTGGCAAAATTTTTCGTTTACGTTTTCTCGGAAACGGATCGTGCGATTCGATTAATTTTTTTTCAATCGTTGGGTCTCCGTGTAACCTAGAGCTGATTAGATTTTTGATCGAATCCATCGAGTAGTTCCCCTGTTTTTGACAAATTCATGTTGAGCAAAAATCGAAAATAGTGATAATGAACGTTCATTCACACAAAAATGTTGTAATCCAGGTACTCAATGTCAGAGTTGGAAGATATAAGCATATTTTATAACTGATCAAATTTTGAGTAAAAGTGGTCCAGTACTTATATTGTTGTTAACAATGTCAATTGTTTATAATGTTCTACTGCATAAACTATTAGAGTTAGCGCAGAATTCATATAAGAAAAGTTGTTTGCCATATAGAAATACGTATTTTATGTAGAATGCCTTTTTTCGATAATTGGCATAATTAAGGAGGTATAGCAGTCTCCATAATTATGTATGTAATAAGTGAACGAATGGACCCAGCGCTGTCATGACGGTCCCAATCGAAGCGTTTTCATGCAAAATAGAGCGGATCACATTTTGGATGGCATTTGTGCAGTATATGCAATGTTATTAGCAATTGCAATTGTTTATACTGTTCCACTGGATAAAATATTAAAGTTTTTGTTTTGCAGCCGCATCCTTATTGGCGTCTCACTCTCACTCAAGTAACACGCATGTTCCATCCCCATGCTCACCATGCGTCTACTCAAGTATTCATAATTATCTGCTTCATAAATGAGTCAGTTTGGAATTCTCAAATAGGCTTGTTTTCGTTATGATAATAACAGGGGTCACACTGATTAACCGTAGTATATTGGAGAAGAATAAATTTAGTAGGTTGTACTGAAAAACCAAATCGGGAGGTGTTGTTTGTGCCCCGAGTGGGGCACACACATGCACACACCACTAGTTCAAACTTGATCTGCACATTTCATGACCTCCTAAATCATTTCGGAACATTTTTCAGATGGCGCATGTGTGTGTGTGTGTGCGCGTCGGTATATTTGCGACCGAAATTTCGAGCGCGCTTTCCCCGCAAACGGAGCGCACAATTGAAACGATTGAGATCGCAATCGAAGTGTCCCCACGAGCTCGCGCGCTGATTAGATTTTGGTTAAAATCCCCCCACTGCATTAATTGTTACAAACAATTTTAATTGTTCAAAACGCTCTTTCGGGAGAACCGTTGGTGGCACAAAAAAATATGTATAACAAAAGTTGCTCCACGTGTAAAAATGCATATTTTAGGTCATATGACTTTTCACGCTAGCTCGCATAGTTAGTGAGATATTGCAATTTGTTGATAAAAAAAATCAACGAAATTAATCAATTTTCGGAAGGAGCCGATCTGCGGGTGCAGCGGTGTGTGTGTGTGTGCAAAATAAGTAGCAAAAATAATTCAATGATGTACACTGAACATCATGCGATGCCCAGTTCAGAAGCGGCTTATCACTATCAGCTGTATCGTGATAACGGCATCAGACAAAATGAAATGGGTTCACAGTCCATGCCGACTTGAAGATCAGGGAAACAGTTACGTGCAGTCACTTAGCAAGTGCAGGTCGCGAAATTGCCCAAAATTAGTGAAAAAAAAAATCTCCAACAACAAACTTAAATGGCGCTAAAATTTGAATTGCCCGACTATATTTCCGAGCTATGAAAATTTTCCCATCAACCGGACAATCACATCCAGCGATTAGGCGCAAATTAGCATGTGTCATTGGCAGATAATTGTAATTGAAAATTATTCCTCGCAATGATGAGTCATGAAATTGATTTTCCATTGATGACTCTTGCTACTAGTAGCGCCATAAAATTCTGGGATGAAATCAGTGTCATAAAAACGATCAGCTGAGTGGGTACCAGCTTGGATCCAAAGTTGGAAGACATCAGTGAAGATTCCCATAATAACCTTGAGTGATAACTGGATTTTAGTGAGTGAAACTGAAGGTTAATGCACTGCATAATTAGCACAGTTGTTAATTAGTCTGACCCTAATTATATAGGAATTTTCAATACACGATACTGAATTTTTAAAAATAAATTACATGGGGGTAACCAACACCGTGCGACCCGCGAAATAGACGAATTGCCATTGTCGTCTATCGCTGTACCGTGAAAACAGTTGGAGATGGGGAAAAAATCGTACGATATGAAATGTGTGTTTTTTGGAGGGGAACAAAATTTATTCAACACTTTTTTTTCTATCTCTAACCGTTCTCGGGCGACAGCGTTGTCAAGTGTAAATTGACGAACCCATAAGACGTTTTGAGGTGACGATAGGGAGTTTGATAAGCACACACACACATACACACAGAGGAACCCACACGATTACACACACCCACCCACTCACCCGCCCACACCCACTCATACCCACCCACCCACCCATAACCAACCACCCACCCACACCCACCCACCCACACCCACCCACACCCACCCACACCCACCCACCCACCCACACCCACACCCACACACACACAGAAGAACTCACATACACGATTACACACACCCACCCACACCCACCCACCCACACCCACCCACAAGTAGCTTCAAGTAGATTTCAATTATGAAATCTACTTGAACGACCATTTTTGTTTTTGCGTGACGGAAATTTTGGGTTCAGCTGAGAAAAATTGTGAATTTCTCAATTAATTTTTTTTTTCAAATCTAGTGCATCTTTAAAAATAATGACAGTGAAGATAGTGAAAGTGCCCTTCTGGGAAAAACTTAAACTGCATGTTCTATCATTCATCTATGGACTTTATTTAATTATTGTGAGACTCCTCAAGTGGGCTTGGGATCCCAAAAAGTTTTTGGAACGGTCAGGAGGGATAAACCGCCGCCTTGTCTCGTTGATAACAGCCTTGGAAAACATTTCTATGTGAAACTCAAGGTACGTGATGAATGGGGGAAATTTATTTCGAACTATTGCAAAGTTATGGATATAAAAAAAAATAATAAAAAATGATAAGTTTGCTAATATGCAAAATGGGTGCATGTGGATGACGAAGCGGGAAGTTCAAATTAGATTAGATATTTGGAATGAAATTAAGAAGGAAAAAATCGGGGAAGAGGGGAGGGACCTTCGTGATATTTTGCAGAATTTTTTCGATGCCTGAGCTACCTTAATTGAGATTGTGGGCTCGCAATGCCGCGACATTTTGACCTCAAATGATAAGAATTTGTTTGTTGTTTTGGGGAGAACTCGGTGGCAAGTTTTCGGGCGCGTGATTGTGACATTTTTAATGTCAACATTGAGCGAAGAAATTGAATTAATTTTATTTAACGCATTTTTTTTGACACTTTCTTACGAGTCACTCACTAGAGAGAGAATGTGGAAAATACACAAATGGAATTTTTTTGCAGGAAATGAAAATTGGAAAATTTGAGAAATTTAAAAAAATTGCGAGTTTTAAGAATCTCAAAAAGTTTTGCGGAATTTTGAAAAATTTCAAAGTATCTAGAATTTGTAACAATTTAAAAACTTCTGAAATTTCGAAAATTTTCCGAGATTTCTAAAATTTCTGACATTTTCAAAATTACTCAAATTTCCAAAATTTCTCAAATGTTCCAAAAATTTTCAAATTTTCCAAAATTTCTCAAATTTTCAAAATTTCTCAAATTTTCAAAATTTCTCAAATTTTCAAAATTTCTCAAATTTTCAAAATTTCTCAAATTTTCAAAATTTCTCAAATTTCCAAAATTTCTCAAATTTTTCAAGTTTTCCCAAATTTTTGAAAATGCCACAAAATGTATCAAATTTTCAAAATCTCAAATGTTTCATAAAAATCATCAACATTTCCATTAATTTCAAATGCACCAAAAATGATCAACCTACCATTGAAAAGCCATGAATATTGACTTTGTGGGGGCAGTAGCGATAATCGAGTTCGGCGACAATTTATTTCACGATAATTTTTTTTCAGCGGATTAAATTCCATTATGTGGAGGCTGGAAATAAAGACAAACCTCTGGTCCTGCTATTACACGGCTTTCCTGATTGTTGGCTGTCTTGGAGAGAACAAATTCCGGTGTTATCAGAGCATTGCAGGTTTCAAGAAAACTGAAATATTTCTCGATTCCCTCCTTTTTTTCTGTTCACGAAAAATTATCGTGAACCTAATACTAAATTTCATTTTATTTTTTTAATACTATATAGATAGATACCTCAAAATTTATATTTTTTTTTTCATTGAAAATTTTTTTAAAAACTTTGAATCTAGAAATTCCACATTTCAAGACAAATGTTTCCCAAATTTGCAAGTACTCAAAATTTGAGAATCCAAAAATTTTTCGAAAATTCCAAAAATAAAAACGGAATTTTCAAAAATATTTAAATGTCCAAAAATTTCCAAAAATTCCGCAATTTCAATTTTTTTTAATTCCCCCCCCCCCCCCCCCCCCCCCCCCTCCCCATTGAACCATTTCGAAGTTGCATGTTTTTCAAAAAAATTGAATTATTGTTAATGAGGCTAGATTACGTGTTAGAAACTCTACAATTGCCATTTATTTTCAGAGTCGTCGCATTAGACTTGAAGGGCTTCGGTGATAGCGACAAGCCCACCCACCGAAAGTCATACAAGATAGAAGTACTCATCGACGAATTGCACCAATTTATTCTGACATTTGGTGTTAAACAGTGCAGTATAATTGGTCATGATTTGGGTGGACTATTAGGATGGTATATGGCAGCATTACACACCGATATTGTTTATAAATTTATAGCTATATCGAGTCCACACCCGAATTATTATTGGAACGGCATGAGCGGCAACACAATTTTCAATGACAAGTGCGTAGACCATTACTTTATTCACTTGCAAAGAGCCGGGCGCTGCAAACGTACAAAAAAAAAATCCAACAGATTTTCCACTCGCAAATGAGCGTATCAAGACTCCCGGCTGCTCTCGAGCGCGTATCGTTCGGGCGAATGCCGGCGCATCGTATGCGACGGCGGTAGTCACGTGATGGGGCGCGAGCGGTTTGAAATCGTTCGAATGCGACTTCAGTTCGCATCCGCGACTTGTCACTCGATATTGGGATCCGCATAATCCATTTCGAGTGTCCTCTTGTCGCCCACTTATTACAGTATTATTACGAACAATATCTGACGGTAATGTCTCAAAAACTCCAATGAATTGTGACACTCGAGATGCGAGGTTACGCACATCACCAATCGATCGTGCGCATCTCAATATCGAGTGACAAGTTGCACATGCGAATCGAAGTCGCATCCGAACGATTTCAAACCGCTCGCACCCGATCGCATGACTACCACCGTCGCATACGATGCGCCGCCATTCGATCGAATCCCCGTACGGGGAAATTGCTTTCTGTATAGTACAGAATTGTTTGCATACGGCTGTACCACGTGGTATCGACCCTACAATTTCATTGGGCAATTTTTAAAAATAATCGGTGCAAGTCGATGCACATTGCATGAATGGAAAAAAATGGTGAATTAATTATGAATTAAAAATTTTTGTCACACTTGTTTTTCAGATGGATGCACTTCAGTAGACTACCATTCCTCCCGGAAATGGATGCACTAAAAGAAGATTTATCTGTTATTAACGATACATTTACTCATCTCAATATTAATGATAAGACCAGTGAGCAGAATTACGTAGAGGCGTACAAGTATGCGTTCAGTCGAACTGGTGATTAGAATAAATTAAAAATATATATATTTTTCTTATATTATTTTACATCGCTTCAATCATCTCAGTATCAAAAAATATTGCTTTTAAAATAAAACAATACGCACTTTTCCTAATTTTCAATTTTTTTAAAATGTTTGAAATGTCTTTTTTCGCATCTTCCGTTTTTTTTCAATTCGGTTAAATTTTTTTCGAATTCAATAAATTGCGAAATTTTCCCTTTTTTTAGAAAACTGAAGGAATCTGACTACAAATAAATTGTTTATTAAGTACCGTGATGTTTGCTAATATTTTTCAATTATCCTGATTTTCAGAGGATTGGACAGGGCCGATAAATTACTATCGTAATCTTCCCTTCATGCGGCTGTACTCAATGGAGCCCATCAGCAATCAAACCTTGCTGGTAGTGGGTAATGCAGATCCCTCAGTTTCTCTAGAAAACGTCATCCAGAGTTCTGATCTTATCGCAAGATTCAACATCAAAGTTATCCCTGGAGCGCAGCATTTTCCGCATCAGGAAAGGCCGGAAATGGTCAATGAAGTTATATTGAATTTCTTGATAGGTAAGTAGGATTTTTATATGCAAAAATGGGCACGCATTGAAACTTTAGATCACGTATATGGTAATATACATTTTAAGATTTGTAGGGTGATTCGGGTCGATTAACAAATTGCTTGAACTTTGATATTGTTTTCACCACCCACTCGCCCATCCACCTACCCAACCCTACACACGCACCCAGCCACCCAGACACACCTACCCACATACATCCACCCACCCTCAAATACCCACCCACACACCCACCTCCAGACACTCACCCAAACCCCCATCCACATACACCCACCCACATACCCTCAGCCCCACACACCCACCCACATACACTCACCCACACCCCCACCCACATACACCCACCCACATACACCCACCCACATACACCCACCCCCATAAACCTACCCACATACCCTCAGCCCCGCCCATCCACACCCCCACCCACATAGATCCACCCACAAACACCCACCCCCATACACCCACCCACATACACTCACCTCCATATACCCATCCACATACACTTACCCCCATACACCCAGCCACATTCACTCACCCACCCACCCACCCACCCCCACACTCGCGCCCAGTCACCCACCCACCCCCACACACCCATCCACATACACCCACACGCCCACCACACCTATACACACGCACTCACGCACCCAGGCCCACACACATTCACACACCCATACACTCACACAGTGGGGGCTTTGGTTCGTAAAGTATCCACCTACTACGTCCTAAACCTCTCAACGATGGTCTAAAAGCTCCTAGCTCCGCGCCCAGCTTCCGGAAAATGTTCCACATAATGAAATATTTTTTCACGGATTCCGCCTGATAGCAGGAACATTCCGTGTGTCTTATCAGCGATACTCATCAAATGAGCAAGGCCGGATGGGAATCTAACCCAACGCAGGGGGGGGGAGGGGGATTCCATCATAGGTGCCGCCATCATAGGATGGGGGTTTCTGGAGGTTTACCCTGGGGGTAGAAATCCGATGGCCTAAATGACGAAAGTCGTTTACTGGATGGGTGTCCAGTGGTCCCCTCCGAAAATGCTAAAGAGCGCCTACCGTGAAGAGTACAAGAGAGCGAGACGCAGGAAAAAAAACGCATGTTAACAATTTCTGCTCTGAAAAGCAGAGATGTTTTGAAAAATTTTGCTTTTCTTTTCCAGGATTACATTAACTTCCGTTCACCAGGAAGTCAGAGGAAAAAGCAATTTCCATGGGTTGTAATTTACCATGATATTCAGGCGCAATTTAGAAAAGACATTTATGCATAATTTATGCATTACTTGGCTCAAATTAAGATCTTACAACTTGAACTGTGCATTTGTTTGTGTGTAGGTAAACCATCATCAGTGGTAAGAACACCATCAAAGGGAATGGTATCAACGTGGTTTGGCTCTCTGAGTAATACCGTAAAATATGGAAACCAAGTGTTTGACGCGGTGCATAAGCGAACAAATGGCGTCGTGAGTGGTTTACCCAATAAGGTGCTCTACTTGGGCCAGACGACAACATAACCGACATTAATCACATAAGTCAACCGTCTCTGGAAGTGGGACAAATTAAAGGCTGAAATCTAATACTTTTTTTATTCATCGCTCTTTGCTATCAGCGCAATCAACCGAAATATATAATAAAAAAATTGAATTGCGTTTTCATTTCCACAATTTTTTTTTTCAATTTTGTCGAGGTTTCGAAATTTGAAAAACAAACTTCTCGAAATTTGAGAAACAGATTTTGATTTCTCAATAGCAAATGTGGACCTTATGAGGTGCACGAGCGACTCTCTATAAGATTTAAGGTCCGAAATCGGTCGGGGTAATTACACCTCCAAAATGCGAAACATCAATTGCTCTTACTATTCTCTCCCCAACAGTACAAATGTTAGGGAAACAAATAAAAAGCTGTCCAGATACAATAGAATCTAAAATTTATTTACAATTTTCAATACACAGTACGTCAACATATTGCCCCTAGTGTCTATCAGAAATATCCCCAAATAATGTACAGCTATGATTAACACTACGAGATCCTCTAATTTACTTCCCAATATTTGGGACTACTTGCCATGCCCCGTGGTGTCGCCATTCAAAACTCCTATCCCTGAAAAAAATTACAACAATGTATTTCAAAACATTAAAATTTTTCTCGCAAAGAAATTGGGGCAAAACGGCCACTTTTACCCATTTTTCAATTATTAATTAATTATTTTTTATTTTACTTTAAAATAAATTTTTAAATAAACCAAGTGCCCATTTTGCCCCCGGCTCCGACAAAGTGGAGCTCCCACAAGTCACCTCATGCGGGCTCTCAAACCCCCGAACGCACGACTTACGGAGACCCCCTCCACCGCTCAGGCGCACAAGCGCGCATGCGCGAGAGAGGGGAGCAGCGTACGTCTCAGGCAGGCCGCGAGGATAGTCCACTGAGGAGTGGGGGAAGGCTTCCCCGCCCAACGGAGCAGCGGCAACTTATGGAGGGAACACTTTACGGAACTATCACCAAACTTAACGCCACACTTATAATAATAAACTTGTTATAATTTTAAAAAATATTTACCCGTTGCATGTACAAACTCCACCTATACATTTTGGATTGGATTTGAGATAAACTTCGCAATAATGTCCACAACCACCCCAACTGTAATTGTTAACATGAGGATTACAGGTCTTGCGACGCATTCGAACATGATCGCGGCTATCTGCCGCCGCCGCCAGGTCCTGTATCACGTGAGGATCCCGTTGCATGGAATCTTGGTCATAAAAGTCTGAAAAAAAGTCTGTATTTTTTTTCAAATCATTTTTAATAAAATACTTAATTCAGTGTAAATTTTGTTCAAAAAAATTTTGTTGAAAAAAAAACTACCTTCAGCTGGTGCGGCCATAACCGCAGCTCCAGCGGCCGCAAGAAAAACGAGAAGCACAAGCCGAGCCATGTCGATGATTTTGATATTGATCAATAGTCACTCGCACTTTACCTATAGCTCTCCTGAAGAATAGACGACATATATATTGTCCAGCAGGGGAGTGGGGACCTGGAACCCGAAAACCATCGTTCCTTAACGAACATAAACAATGATTGGACTCTTGGAATGTTTTCAACGGCCATCACTAATGACCATTTTTCATAATATTATGAACGTAAAAATTTGGTCTAACGCGCAGTGAACTCCATGACGTGACGTGACGTAATAAGGAAGTTGCCGCTATATTCATGTATTTCGTAATGCACTCTTGAGAAAATTCACAAAATAAAGATTGGTCCTGATTAAAAAAGCTTCGTGAATTTTTTTAGACCTTTCACTAGTAGTATATTTCCTTTATTCCTTTTTACAGGCTAATTTTGACTTTCATTTCTTACAACTTTCCATATTCAAAAATATTTACAAACTCGCAGGCAGGCTTATTGTTACCTCAAAATCCTTATTAACAATAATTAACATATTTGACTAGTTCCTATACAAGGTACTGTATCATTTAAATCAGTTGCGGTGGACTTCCGTTTCCGATAGCAAGGCTGACGGGTGCGTAGTATTAAAGGGAGCAGTTTTTGGTGATTTTCAAGCTGACCTTTCACTAATTGTTTCTTCGGGCTCAAAAAAAAAATGAGCAGACCCAGGTTAAACCAGAACTGCGTAAAAATTGTTCGAGCTGAAAAAAAAAATTCTTATTTATTTGTCCAAAATTCCGTGATCCCATTCTCTTATCTGGCTTTACGGACATGATACAATTTAAATTGGCACGTGTGATGCAACGGCATTAGGTTTTCCCCAACTCGCCCTAATGACTATTATCCGTAATATTATGCTTGTGAAAATGTGTGTTAATGCGTTGTCCGTCAAATCCCGAAGGTCAGCGGTTCGCCTACCTAGGCGTAATAGAGTCTCTTCTAACTGTTCTTACATTCTGTAACGTGGTTATTTTTATATTTGATAAGATTGGTAGAGTTGAACCTGGTTTCCGAGACATATTTCTGTTTTTTCTTTTCAATTTGACGATGGACCAAAATATTCACACCGTGAACTATGGACCTGAAAACTTTACTCCACGAATTCTCAAGTAAATAAGCACGCAAAAGAATAGGAAAAAATGTCAGTGAAATCGTTCACTATGTAAGCTTACAACCACAAAAGCTGAGATTGATTTGAAAAGAATTACATTTTGCAAAAAAAGTTTGAAAATGCGATGTGGTTAGCGGACGTTGGCGCCGCCATGTTGTGGAAATGGCGGGCGGCGTGTGAACAAGATGGCGGCGCGCGTGCCTAGCAACCAATGTCAGCGCATTTTGTCCTCCGTTAAATTTTTTTTATTCATTTACGTAAGCTTTTGACATCTGGTTACAAAAGTATAATTCCAGAGTATGAATGGAGGCATGATGAAGAGTGAAGAGATGAAAGGAGATTGTTGGTTAAGGTCAGTTCTATCGAGAGATCAAATTGAAGTGAACGAGATTGTTAATGAAAATTTAATCTATGAACTCGGAAACTGAAATCCGGAGAGCATGCCGAGTGCAACGTTTGCGCAACGTTGGCGCAACGTTTGCGAAACGCTGGCGGGAAAAATCTACGCAGCATCCATCCCAGACCCAACGATGTTAACTCTGTTTTTGCATACTTTTTTATTGATTCAAATCCTATTCTGTAATTCATCAAAGGTTGACTGCGTAAATTAGGAATGAGAGAATTTAAAAGTTTATGTCATCAGATCGAAGTAATTGACTTTGGAAAAATTTCTCCGGATGTTCCATTAACATCCACTTCATCTCATTACTCCCATGAAAAACAGAGTTATTTATAAAAACTACGACCAATCCAGGATACCGTTGTAATGTAGAAATTTATTACATCAGATCATGAAAATATTTACGCGCAATAGCTACATAATTATGTCACCAAAACGTAGTTTTAGGACATAATATTGTAAAACAAATACCGTCTGTAGTTATGGAAAAAAATAGGTGAGCAGGGAGTGTATAAATAGCTGCAAATTTGTATATAAACCTCGATCGCGTACACATCCTCATCAAATGCATCAAAATGTCACGACTCGTACTTGCTGTGTTTGTGGTAGCTGCAGGAGTTGCTGTTATAGCGGTTCCAACTCGTGGTTCGTTATACCTACATTTGTACAAATTTTTAATTGAACACTACGTATAGAAAACCCCATACAAAAGATTCCCATAGAAGTTCTGTGAGGTTCTTATAGAAATCCCATAAGATTCCCATAGAGCTTCCATAAGATACCCATGGAAATCCCATAAGATTCCCATGGAAATTCCATAAGATTCCCATCGAACTCCCATAAGATTTCCATAGAAATCCCATAAGATTCCTCTAGAAATCCCATAGAACTCCCATAAGATTCCTCTAGAAATCCCATAGAACTCCCATAAGATTTCCATAGAAATCCCATAAGATTCCCATAGAGCTCCCATAATATTCCCATAGAACGCCGATACGATTCCCATAGAAATCCCATAGAAATCCCATAAGATCCCCCGAGAAATCCCATAGAAATCCCATAGAACTCCCATAAGATTCCCATAGAAATTCCATAAGATTCCCACAGAACTCCCCTAGAAATCCCATAGAAACCCCATAGAACTCCCATAGAAATCCCATAGAACTCCCATAAGATTCCCATAGAAATTCCATAAGATCCCCATAGAACTCCCATAGAAATCCCATAAGATTCCCATAGAACTCCCATAGAAATCCCATAAGATTCCCATAGAAATCCCACAACATTCCCATAGAAATTCCATAAGGTTCCCATAGAAATCCCATAACATTCCGATAGGAATCCCATACGATTTCCACTAAAAATGTATTTTCCCATGAATTTCCCATAAAAGTGTTAAAGAAATTCCCATAAGACTTCTATACAAATTATACGACATTCCGCTCCTCATTCTTTTTTACAGAAATGAAGAACCCTCCTCTAGGATATGAGCCATCCATAGTCCCCGGGAATGCAGACGATTCGTCATATAGTAACGATCTTGCTCGAGTGGCACGTGACTACAAGATATTTAAAATTACATGTTCTAGAGACAGCGAGCGTGGGGTGGGTTGTCAGCAATTTTGTCAAAAAATTTTGCACTCAGTTGGGGGTAGCTGCAATGAGAAGGATGCATGTGTATGCTCACCGTAAGTACCCGCAGCATCCGGCTGTTATCTGCAGAAAAAGGCGGGAAATAATGGGACTTTGAAAAAAAATTTGGGACCAGAACTAATTCGTCTTCATTTTGTTCAGGACCACTACCACTTCAGCTCCATGGTATCCACGTACTGCCTGGGGATTCCCCATAGGAAGGAGATGATGCAAAAATTGTCCTGTGATTACCTCACAACATGCAGCGGAATATGTTCAAAGGTCTGATATCACATCATCACGACTATGGCGACAAAGTGATACACAGCGAAACCCGACGTCTCAATCTGAGATAGTTCTTGTAAACATTTCTCACGATGTTCAGTAAGTGTCTCCATTTCTGCATGTAGCAATTCAAACATTTAGGAACATCTGAAGAGGCCTACAAAAGCGTCTTAAACTTGTTTCTGCTGTCTAGATGATTTACACTCCCCAATTTTCAAATGCGGAGACGTTGTGAATGGAATTATTATGAATAGGGAATTGTATATAAATTATAACATGTAATAAACACTATTTCATTGCATCTGCTCGAGTGGTCCACCCATCTTCACCCGAGTTCTCGGTTCTCAACGGATAAAATATCTGCAACGAAAATCCTAGGTGATCGAAAGATCAGTATGATCCTGGAGGCGACAACGAATACCACCCAATTTCTCATCTACATATGCAACCCAGCCACCCACCCAACCGCCAGCCCCCCCCCCCCCACCCACCCACTCTTCCACCCACCCACTCACCCACTCTCCCACCCACCCACTCTCCCACCCATCCACTCTCCCACCCACCCACTCTCCCAACCACCCACCCTCCTACCCACCCACTCTCCCAACCACCCACCCTCCCTCCGACGGGGCTTTGGCGTAGTGGGTAGAGTGTCTGCCTACTATTCTAAAGGTCCCGCGTTCGATTCCCGCTCACTGCAAATATTTTTTCTGAAAAATATTTTCTCACGGACTCCGACCGATGGCAGGAACATTCCGTGTATGCTATCGGCGGTATCCATGAAGTGAGACCGTGAGCCGGGACCGAACGCGACCCGTCGCGCGGGGGGGGGGGGGAGGGAGGGTTCCATCGTAGACGCCCGCCATCGTATCACAGGGGTTTCTGGAGGTTTACCCTGTGATTAGAAATACGATGAGTTGAAATGGCGAAGTCGGCCCCAGCCGCAATGGGTGGGTACTCTGATCCGTAGTATTGCCCATGAAGTAATGCCTAACAGCGGTTACGTGGGTGAATACGAATAGAGCAAGAGTAGAAAAGAAAAAAAAAAAAAAAACCCACCCTCTCTCCCACCCACCCACACACACACAGGCACGCGGTGCTACCCTTCAAATCAGGGCGGTACCCATAAAATGAGACCGCACGGTCGGTCAGGAACCTACCCCAACGCAGGGGGGAGGTCCATCATAGGCGCCTGCCATCCTAGCAAAGGGGTTTCTGGAGGTTTACCCTGGGTTTAGAACTACGATAACCTAGAATGACAAAAGTCCGCCCGCAACCGGATGGGTGTTCAGTAGTCCCCCTGAAAAAATTCTCCGACAGCAGCTACTGTGGGAAGTGCAAACGAGAGGAACGGATACAAGAAAAAAATCCTAATGAGAATGTGCACGTGGTCCGCTAAAGCGCGATCTCGCGGTTTCGCGGGCCATGTATCAAAAAGTACTTTACCAAACCTGGCGGCGTAAATTGTGCCGGGGCCCACTAGAAATGAATGGTGTCATCAAATTATTGGGCTTCCCAAAAATTTATCTGAATCTGTCATTAACTGCATCTCATTGATAGGAGCAATGTGAGAATTCATTACATCACAGCGTCGAAACATTTACGCGCAATAGCTACACAACAACGTAGTTTCACTAAATAATAATAATATGGAAAAATATTATTAGGGATTATAAGAAAAACGTGTCGTTATGGGGTACATAAGATATAGACGGTTACGGATGTGTATTAGTAAGGCTCGATCGCCCGTAGATCATCATCAAGCACATCAAAATGTCGCGACTTGGACTTGTTGTATTTCTTGTCGCCACAGGAGTTGCCACTATTGCCGCTCCCACTGAAGGTTAGTTGCACAGATCTCGGGAAAAATAGTAGATCAACTGCCGGTGAAAAAAACCCCATAGGATCCCTGCAGAATTCCCATAAAATTTTTTATTGAAATCCCAAAGGATTTTCTTGTAGAACTCTCATCGATTCCCATAGAAACCCCATAGAATTTTCCTGTTGGAATCCCATAGATGTCTAACCTGAAAATCCCATAGAATTTTCCCATGGAAACCCCATGGATGTTTTCCATGGAAACCCCATAGGATTTCCCTGTTGGGACCCCATAGATATACCCCATGGAAACCCCATAGGATTTTCCTGTTGGAATCCCATAGATGTCTAACCTGAAAATCCCATAGAATTTTCCCATGGAAACCCCATGGATGTTTTCCATGGAAACCCCATAGGATTTCCCTGTTGGGACCCCATAGATATACCCCATGGAAACCCCATAGGATTTTCCTGTTGGAATCCCATAGATGTCTAACCTGAAAATCCCATAGAATTTTCCCATGGAAACCCCATGGATGTTTTCCATGGAAACCCCATAGGATTTCCCTGTTGGGACCCCATAGATATACCCCATGGAAACCCCATAGGATTTTCCTGTTGGAATCCCATAGATGTCTAACCTGAAAATCCCATAGAATTTTCCCATGGAAACCCCATGGATGTTTTCCATGGAAACCCCATAGGATTTCCCTGTTGGGACCCCATAGATATACCCCATGGAAACCCCATAGGATTTTCCTGTTGGAATCCCATAGATGTCTAACCTGAAAATCCCATAGAATTTTCCCATGGAAACCCCATGGATGTTTTCCATGGAAACCCCATAGGATTTCCCTGTTGGGACCCCATAGATATACCCCATGGAAACCCCATAGGATTTTCCTGTTGGAATCCCATAGATGTCTAACCTGAAAATCCCATAGAATTTTCCCATGGAAACCCCATAGATGTTTTCCATGGAAACCCCATAGGATTTCCCTGTTGGGACCCCATAGATATACCCCATGGAAACCCCATAGGATTTTCCTGTTGAAACCCCATTATTTCAATTGTATTTTTCCTCATTGTAAACCATATACTTTTGGAGAAGAAAATTGCGCAACATGCGAGTTCCCTACTCCTCCAGAAACTCCAGGAATCCTCCAGAATCATCACCTTATACCGTTCTTCTTCCAGAGATCAACGACGATCCTCTACAATACGACCCATCCCTAGTACCCGGACTCACAGCAGATGATTCGTTGGATAGTAACGATGTGATTCGATCGCCACGTGATTCTAAGATAGTAGTAAAAGTCATATGTTCTAGAGATCGCTGGCGTGGTATGGGTTGTGGAGAATGGTGCCAAGAGAAGGACAGACTGGGTGTCTGCAATGACGCGGATGAGTGTGAATGCCGTCCGTAAGTATTGAAAATCATTTCTTCACATTATTATTTTTTTTCTTCCGTAGAAAATTAATTATCATGTCTATCTTGTTTGGTCAGGTACCAAACCACTAAACGTTCATGGTGGGCTTTACCATGGGGAATGGACCCGCGGGGAAAAAAATAAAGCAAAAGTTGGGCATACTCCGTGAATAGTCATCGGTTAACTCATTGGAGAACATCGGACGAATGCGGCTAAATTTTTGGCCAAATTTGGACTAAAGTATTTTGGATGAAAAATTACAAATAAATTATGCAATAGTGTTGCAACGATTTTCTTATATTTCCTTCAGTCTTCCACCCTCTGTAACTCTGCTGCAACCCTCATCGCGACTAGCAACCACAGAACTTTGGGGCTGAGGTTTCCCCCCTAGGGAGAGTTATGGATTCCCCCCTCCACGCGCGACGGCATGCAACGCCACGCCCATACCCCTCAAGCGCACTTCCTCACGTCACGTGGAGGGGGACGCATTCAATTCAACGCTGTCAATTTAATCGGGAATTTTCCTGGAGGTGCGCTGCAGACGAATGGATTCGTTACTTTTTTTTAGAAAAATCTTTCATCCTGAGATGCTGTCCCTCCACTCTGTTGGACCAAACAATTCTGTAGTATACCGAAAATAATCTCCCCTCTACTAATTCTGCTCACTCGTCTTATCATTAATATTGAGATGAGTAAATGTATCGTTGATAACAGATAAGTCTTCTTTTAGTGCGTCCATTTCCGGGAGGAATGGTAGTCCACTGAAGTGCATCCATCTGAAAAACAAGTGTGACAAAAATTTTTAATTCATAATTAATTCACCATTTTTTTCCATTCATGCAATGTGCATCGACTTGCACCGATTATTTTTAAAAATTGCCCAATGAAATTGTAGGGTCAATACCACGTGGTACAGCCGTATGCAAACAATTCTGTACTATACAGAAAGCAATCTCCCCGTACGGGGATTCGATCGAATGGCGGCGCATCGTATGCGACGGTGGTAGTCATGCGATCGGGTGCGAGCGGTTTGAAATCGTTCGGATGCGACTTCGATTCGCATGTGCAACTTGTCACTCGATATTGAGATGCGCACGATCGATTGGTGGTGTGCGTAACCTCGCATCTCGAGTGTCACAATTTATTGGAGTTTTTGAGACATTACCGTCAGATATTGTTCGTAATAATACTGTAATAAGTGGGCGGCAAGAGGACATTCGAAATGGATTATGCGGATCCCAATATCGAGTGACAAGTCGCGGATGCGAACTGAAGTCGCATTCGGACGATTTCAAACCACTCGCGCCCGATCGCGAGTGACCACATGGCTAATGCCGGCGAAAAACAATGACAACAAAATGGGTGTGAGCAGGAAAAATTGGTGAACTTCAAAATTATGGTATAGTAAACTATAATCATCTTTTCGTGGAAGCAAAATACTTTGAATCTTTATTCAACAGTTACATCAATTTGATAATTTACATAGCGCAACAGCAAAGGTCGCAGTGAAATCATGCCTGCAATTTGATAAAAAAAAATCCATATGTGCTGCCTACGGATTTCACGGACGTTGGTCATTTTGAGTCGGCACAGTACCGCAGTTTTCATTTCTGCACTTCGCCTTCAATATCCTTCTTCTCCCTATAATACATAGTTTCAATACATAATTAATAAATCTTCCATGTGCTAAGTACGTATAAAAAAATCGTCGAATATTTTTGCGATTTGAGAAATTGCTTTCTTTACAATTTCCAAAAAGTTTTATAATTGTGAAACTGTTTAGCGTTTTGAAAATGTTTTAATCAACTGTGGATAGTTCATTATAATTCTCATAATTAAAAAAAAAATAATTTGAAATATTCCAAAATTTCAAAATCCAAATTGAAAAAAAAAATTGACACGTTTCATATTTTTTTTTTCAAATCTCGGAAATTTGTTATATTTTTGAGAATTTTCACACTTTGAATAATTTTGAAAATTTCGCCTGATTTTGTGCTTAGTCATATTTTTTTTCTCTAAATTTTCTACAAGTTAAACATACGTTCTAAAATTCTCAGCTTCTTCGATCGTCTCGGGAAGCTTACAGTTCATGGTCTCAGGTAGAAAGAAACACAAGCCTGCTCCTATGAGGGTACCAATCCCAAATGTTAATGGAGCAACTAGAGATCCCTGTGGATAAAAATACATTTGCCTCCATTAAAATAAATTTTTGAAAATTTTTCAACTTTGAAATTTTTTTCCTCAATTACTAGACGTCACAAAATTCCCAAAATTCCCAAAATTCTCGGCTGGCCATAAAAAAAATTCATTAAGAAAAGACATAAAAAAATCAAAAATCACAAAATTTTTCCGAAGTACAGTGGACTTCTGGTAACCCCCCAATCCCTAACTCTGCGAGCGCGAGCGAGCGGAGGGGGAGGCGCCCCCACCACACGAGACGCTCCACAGTGCGCTGGAGGGGCACGGGCGCTGCGTTGCACGGCCATACTTCATTGCGCGTGGAGGGGGTACCGTATAACTCTCCGCGCGCGGAAAGCTCAGCCCACAAACGGACCACTTTCGCAAACCGCCCCAAATTAGTGCACAAAACTGTCTTTCCCCTCAATGAAATGCAAAAGTAATATTTACCCGGTGAGCAATGAACGGTGCGACAATGCTGCCAACTCTACTAAGTACACTGCACACCCCAATTCCAATATTCCTCATAACCGTCGGAAATATTTCACCCGTGTAGAGATATATGGTGGGATAACTGATGGACATTGCACTTGTTCCAATTGTAAGGAATACTAATTTTGCAACTCCATTGTCAAAATAAGCAAGTAGAAGTAAACTGATACCACAAGTTATATTGCTACTGATGAGAATTTTCAATCGTGACACTCTGGATATAAGGTAGAAGGCAATGAGAACTCCGGGTAATCCGAAAGCAGCTGAAAAGAAGGCAGAGAAGTTTAAAATGGTCATAAATCTATCCAATCTGATCAACTGAACCGCCCCTTCACTACCTGATATAGCTATATTGAAGAACTTGTTGCCTTGTAGTGTTTCAGCCAATTGAGCCAAACCGAAGAAGCAGAGTCCACACCCCAGCCAATTGACACCTATGCAAATGGTTCTGATTCGCATATTTGGTGATCGGAATAGATCAATAACATTATGCGTCTTGGATGATTCGGCATCACCCTCCACGTCTGTACCACATTGAGCTGTGTGCGCTTCAATAGCGGCCGCGACCTTTGCTCGTGACACTGAATTTCTTTTTGCAGCTGCTTTCAATACACGCTCTGCTTGTTTAACCTTGCCAACTGCCAGTAGCCATCTTGGAGATTCTGGTACAAGCCTGTTGGATTAATTCAAGTCTTCAAGTTATGCTTGCAATCTTACGTAAGAAACTAGATGTTTGCTGTCAAGTACAAGCCCTACTATCCTCCCAATTTTTGAAATTTTTTCTACAAAAGCATTCGAGTTCTCCACCGAGTCAATTAGTAGTTCCGACCGAGTCAATCAGTACTTCCAACCGAGTTAATCATCACTTCCGACCGAGTCAATCAGTGGTTTCTACCGAGTCAATTAGGAGTTCCCACCGAGTCAATCAGTAGTTCCTACCGAGTCAATCAGTAGTTCCTACAGAGTCAATCATTAGTTCCTACCGAGTCAATCAGCGGTTCCGACCGAGTCAATCAGTAATTCCTACTGCGTCAATCAGTAATTCCTACCGAGTCAGCCAGTAGTTCCAACCGAGTAAATCAGTGGTTCCTACCGAGTCAATCAGTAAGTCCTACTAACTCAATCAGTAGTTCCTACCAGAACAATCAGAAGTTCCGACCGAGTCAATCAGTAGTTCCTAATGAGTCAATGAGTAGTTTCTACCGAGTCAATCAGTGGTTCCTACCGAGTCCATCTGTAGCTCCTACCGAGTCAATCAGCGGTTCCGACCGAGTCCATCAGTAATTCCTACTGCGTCAATCAGTAATTCCTACCGAGTCAGCCAGTAGTCCTTACTGAGTCAATCAGTAGTTCCTACCGAGTCAATCAGCGGTTCCGACCGAGTCAATCAGTGGTTCCGACCGAGTCAATCAGTAGTTCCTAATAAGTCAATGAGTAGTTTCTACCGAGTCAATCAGTGGTTCCTACCGAGTCCATCAGTACCTCCTACCGAGTCAATCAGTAGTTTCTACTGAGTCAATGAGTAGTTCCTACCGAGTCAATCAGCCGTGCTTACCGAGTTAATCAGTAGTTCCGACCGAGTCAATCAGTATTGCCGACCGAATCAATCAGTATTTCATACCGCGTCAACCAGCAGTTCCTACTGAGTCAATCAGTAGTTCTTACTGAGTCAATCAGCGGTTCCTACCGGGTCAATCAGTAGTTCATACTGAATCAATCAGCGGTTCCTACCGAGTCAATCAGTAGCTCTCTATTGGTGAAGACTTAAAAAAGTTCATTCAAGTGGTATCAGGATTGATTTCACTCAACATTTACGTCTAAATTCTTTCACGATTATTCAGAAACACAGAATAGAGCTATATCAAAGGAATATTACCTAAGATCTAGTTAATATCTTACCAGTAATAGGAAAGTAGAACAAGGGCAGGTAGTGAAGTTATCGCTGAGAAGAGCCGCCATTCTCGGGTGAAGTACCCTATGATGGGAATTGACAGATGACCAAGTGAAAATGGAATATGGAATAGAACAGACAGGGATGAGCGCCACTCCACACCGACGACTTCCATAACTGAAAAAAAAATTGATTAATTACCAACAACTATACGACTATAATCAATCGCTATCGAGACACGCTGAAAAACGAAACGGCAGGACTTCCAAGAGCACTCAGGATGTTCACCAGGGCTCATGGCAGATTCTGAAATCTCCAAAAGCTAGACGGAAGAAAATTCCTCTAAAGAATTTCCATTTGAGAAACAAATTCTGAAATCCATCGAAAGGCTTTATGGACTCGAAGCGCTTTACTCGGAAGGTCTGCATTGGTCATATGATAATCTCCCGAGTTCCTCTGTATCTTTTCTCTGCGTAAATCGCAGAAACACTTACGTAAAACGAAGCTGATTAACATAGTTCCTCCAGTCGCGACAGCAACCACGAATTTGCATAGTAAGAATAATGGGAACGATGGTGCGAAAGTGCTTAAAAATCCAGTCAATGATTGCACCACCACAGCAATCATCAGCGGCATTTTCCGGCCAAGCCTAAAAATCATAATTAAAATTTAGAAACATTTGAAATGCCCAATGAGCCACTAGAGCAGTGATTGCAGATTGAATAAGTACAGAAGGAAAAGATCCCAAATCAGACTACCACAAAAAGAACTACATCCAAATTGGTGGTGTTCTTCAAGCTTCAAGTCACGAGTCAATCAGTAGTTTCTACCGGGTCAATCAGTAGCTCCTACCGATTCAATCAATAACTCCTACCGCGTCAACCTACCGTTCCCATTGAGTCAATGAGTAGTTCCTACCGAGTTAATCAGTACTTCCTACCGCGTCAATCAGTAGTTCCTACTGAGTCAACCAGCAGTTCCTATTGAGTCAATCAGTAATTCCTACCGGAGAAATCCGTCGTTTGCACCGAGTCAATGAGTACTTCGTACTGAGTCAACCAGCAGTTCCCTTTGAATCAATGCGGAGTTCTTACGGGGGAAATAAGTAGTTTCTACCGAGTCAATGAGTAGTTCCTACCGAGTTAATCAGTAGTTCCTACTGAGTCAACCAGCCGTTCCTATTGAGTCAATCAGTAATTCCTACCGGGGAAATCAGTCGTTTGTACCGAGTCAATGAGTAGTTCGTACTGAGTCAATCAGTAGTTCCTACCGAGTTAATCAGTACTTCCTACCACGTCAATCAGTAGTTCCTACTGAGTCAATCAGCAGTTCCTATTGAGTCAATCAGTAATTCCTACTGGAGAAATCAGTCGTTTGTACCGAGTCAATGAGTAGTTCATACTGAGTCAACCAGTAGTTCCCTTTGAATCAATGCGGAGTTCTTACGGGGGAAATAAGTAGTTTCTACCGAGTCAATCAGTAGTTCCTACCGAGTCAATCAGTAGTTCCTACTGACTCAACCAGCCGTTCCTATTGAGTCAATCAGTAATTCCTACCGGGGAAATCAGTCGTTTGTACCGAGTCAATGAGTAGTTCGTACTGAGTCAATCAGTAGTTCCTACCGAGTTAATCAGTACTTCCTACCGCGTCAATCAGAAGTTCCTACCGAGGCAATCAGTAGTTCCTACCGAGTCAGTCAGTGATTGCTGATGAGTCAATGAGTAGTTCCTACCGACTCAATCAGTGATTAGTACCGAATCAATCAGTAGTTCCTATATACCACGAATATATTCAGAAAAAATGCAAGAAAATAAGAATTATATAATGCGGATGATGGATAATTTTCTATGTACTGCTGTCTTTCGATTTTTTAGTTAGACGTACTTTTCAATTGCAACCCCGGAAATGTGTAATAGGTAAAGTTATACTATACCTATCAGCCATCATACCAAAGATCATATTCCCGACGAGAATTCCAAGCATAAGAACTGATTGAGTCATCTCGGCTAACCATCCATTGTCGCAAACCAAATCCCACTGAATGACAAAAAAATAGGAAACTTAGAAAATTAGTGATTTTTTATGAATGACGCGAGGATCCGTTAAAAAATATTGAAAACAAAATTCGGCCGAAAATTACCTGAAAAACTTTTGAAAATTCAAAAAGATTTTTATAATAGGGAAAACTGAAGTCATAACTCAAACTTTGAGTATTAAAATCAACAGGAAGTGCATGTTTGATTCTCCGCAAAATTTGTAAACCTCAATCTAACACTTTTTCTAATTATTAAAAAATAAATTTCCATATCTCTGCACTAAATTACTCCAAATGCTCCAAAAAAATCATGATTTTATTCATAATTTTTCAGAGCTCTGATGGGAATAGGTGGCTGAATCAACAGGAAATCCCCTGAATAAATTTTATGAATACAGCGCACTTTCCATAACTCTCCAGTTTGCGGGCTGAAATGTCCGCGTACGGAGAGTTACAGAGTACCCCTTCCCCGCGCGCTGGCATGGAACGAAACGCCCATACCCCTCAAGCGCTCTTCCTACCATCGCGTGGAGTGGGGACGCACTCCCCTGTCCGCGCTGGCGCTGGCGAAGTTACAGATTGGAGCGTTGCGGAGGAATCCACTGTATTAATATTTGACCTTGGAAATAAAATTGCATATAATTACCTCGGAAATAATTGTCTTCTCAAAAATACTCCTATCATACTCAAACTTAAGACAGGGCAGCCGCTTAATTGTATGATTAGCATCAATTGACGAGGTAACATTAAGGAAACATTGAGCCTCCGAATTCCCGAATGCAGGAGTGACAGTCACTGGATGAAGACAAGTGAAATTGGCTGTTGGTGCTAATAATGTGATGGACAACTGATGCCAAGCTACTGGAAAATTCACTAATGAGAGGGCAACGGCAATGATGACTTGCCATGGACCCATTACTCCCATGGCTTCTTGAATGGGGTCCGATGAGCCATACTCTGAAAAAATTGTTAATGATTATTCTTCTTAATCAGCCCTAAAACCTCATTTACAAGGCTCTATACCCTAGATTGGTCATCTCATGCGGGGAAACGCCGCAACGCATCAATCTCTGTTTTGCTCTTCTAACTATTAGTCTTAAAAATTCTAAAAAATTCCTTTCAGACATTATTTATGTTTCTTCCGAACCACCTGACGTGATCAGCACATGGATTCGCCCAAAAAAATTGAGATCTGAGTGTGAAAAATGAGTAGAATGAAGAGAGTACGAAATGGTAGCGCTTCCATCGTGTGGTGAGCAGATACCCTCACAGCGGCCCGCGCGCAACGTTGCCGCGCTCGCGCGGCGCGTCAAGTCTCCCCCACTCTCGCCTTTGGAGTCGTCGGCAAATATGGAACTGGTACAGGCAAACAAGAATTGACGGATGCAAAAAAAATCTCGATGACTCTAAAGTCAGTGACGAAACACGAGAATCTGAGCTACCGGGCTTAAAGGACCTCTTCATTTTCAAATTCGATCAGTATCCCCGCCTTACCCTGAAGACATTCACTGAATTCGAGATAATTCGAATCTCGGGAGAAAAAACAAATTTAAACTATTATGGCGGGAACGACGAATATATTGGGCGAATTTCTCCCGCGTTTGATGAAGTCAAATCGGACGCGCTGTTGCCGGAACGCCGCTGAACGCGCTTGGGCTGTGTAGAGTGGAATTGACAACGTTTTAGTATATATATAGCACGGTAGCGTGGCCAGCATATGATCAGTGGAGCTACGCGCAGCGCAACCAACGACGGGTTCCTATCACATCCTATGGTAAAAAGGAGAAGCGAAGAAAAATCTCGAAGTGCAATCGAATGACCGTAAACTTGATATCTCGATATCGCGTAAGACGAAATGTATCGCAAACCGTAGGGTGAAATTGCACCAGTCAGCGCGGCGGAAAAAGGAAATGCGCGTGCTGCGCACGCGCGAGCGATCTCGTAGTAAAAAGGAGAAACGAAAGAAACTATCGATATATATCGAAATTATCGAAAACCATAAGACCGAAACCGACGCGACACCAGCGAGCGCTGCGGAAAAAGGAACTGCGCATGCGCAGCACGCGCCAGCGGATTCGTAACAAAAAAGGAGAAAAAGAATTATGCTTTTTCCCGGAAGTGCATTTTCTAGCGAATTTGAATATTCCGATGTTTAAAAATATTGCCTCGACCATAACAAATGAAATCTGTAGATACTTTTTGTAGCTCGTAATTTAAGTGCGCAACGAAGGAGCACATAATTGCGTGTCTCTAAATATCTACTAATACACCGTGTCACTTAGAGAAAAATTTCATCACACCTTTAAGATGATGAAGCACGCAACTAATCGATAACTGATGAAACTTTATATCACTTTTCTGTAGAAATGCAGGAATTTCCCATGAAAGTAAATAAATTGAAAACACGTATGTTGTAAGTTAAGGCGTTGGAATTTCCAAACAAAATTACTAGAATTTTCAAAAATGAGATTTTTGAAATATTTAGATTTTCTAAAAATTGAAAAAAATGAAATTTAGATTGTAATTTAGAACTTGAAAATTATTCACTCAAAGTTGGTAAAAATTTATATGAAAATTTCAGAAATCTCAGATCAAAACCAAACTTCAAGAACCACCAAATTTTGGACTTATGTTCTATATAGATGAATAAACGAATGAAAATATAATTTTTGTTAATGAACCGCGCAAAGTATTTTAAAAAATTCAGCAATTTTTCTTTTAAATTTGGGAAAAGTATAAACAAATTTAGACTATTACGAATTGTATCGCAAAAATACAAAAATCGCTTTAAAATAGACTAAAAAATTTGCATGAAAAAAACGTGAAATTTGTTTAAATATTGCAAAATGGAAATCGGTTCTGCCTCCCAACTGCACAATATTGAGGCATCAAAATTGACTGAACAATTTTCTACGAGCTACAATGAAGAGCTTAACAATTAAGCGAAAAGTTGTGACGACTTGTCACTAAGCAAGAAATGAAAAAAACTGGAAAATTTTACCAACCTTTTTTCGTCTTCTCCGTCATATTTAAATTTTCAAAAACTTTTGACTCTGCGCTCATATGTACTCCGATAAATCGATTTCTCTCCCAAATTCAAAACTGAGCTCGCGCTAATGCGCCCGATCGAACTAACGACCCCGAAACAGACGCTACAATATATACTCAAAAGCTTATCGATAAAGAATTTCATTCTTTTGACAGTCATTTGAGAAGGAGCAAGGAATTTTGATACGTTACTAAAGAAAATAACACTATATTTCTAAGACGTAACAAACACAGATTAAACTATATACCCTAGAAGACAGAAGTCAAAGAAGAAAGCAAAGTACAAAATATGATTTTGGTTCAACTTTCGTTACTAAAACTGTATTACAATGTATAGGATGAAGCATCACCGTATTTGAGTAGTAACCATAACACGAATACACACTGGACGCAGTACTCAATTTATTGGGACGTCCCGATCACACAATGTTTAGTTGTGAGACCTAAAATTAGACTAGTCCTGGAGTGATGTAAATTCTACTTACATCATTACTAAGTAAATTACTAAGTCATCATAAAACACTAGTCTGTGGGATTATTATCATGACCAATGCGTATATATTTTCATGATCATTTATCTCTATTTCTGTTAGCTAGTGAGTTAGAACTCACTGAACGAACAGTTGAAAAAACTGACCACTGTGTGAATGTAGTTGAGGTAACAATTGTGAATTTAGTTGACAAGCGTATGGTTTGATGGTAAAAGTAACAAAATCTTCTTCACTCTATCTCAATAGTGATGGTAACTGAGGAAAATTGTCAAGGTCTTATATCACTATGTTTCATAGTTGTGAACCCCACTGAATGCCACGAAAGCCTTGCTGCGAAGAAGAGAAAAAGAAACTAACTGTCCCAAGAATTGAAAAGATAAAATAAAATTCCCCAACAAGCTACAATTTTTCTCCACTTTCCTGATTGTTTATTTTGAAATATACAATTCAACTATTGAACACAAAAACAAATTTACACTCGATTGGTTCACGCCTTAGTTTCACTAATCATGCGACCTTTACCCTACAATTCTCATTATCAAAAAGAAATACATATAAAAAAAGTCGAAAAAAAAACAAGTTTTAAAAAATCCACTATTTAACATTTTTTTGTACCTAGTCTTGTCAACAGTTAAACCCCAAGTCGAGTTTCATCTTGTTTCTTGAGAATGAGAAATACCGGAGTAAAAATAAAAACTTATATGAGGTAAATTTATCTGTGAATGGCGAATCAAATTCATTGATTATAGTATGAAAAAAAAAGATCTGACTAAATGCATGCAATTGCTTTGAGTCAAGGCATAATCAATTATGGACTCTCTGCAATTTGCATATATTTATATTATTCGCATTACAAGCACCATTTCTTCAGTCACAATATATTTAATCAGTTTGTAATATAAAAAAATACGTTGATATCATTTCCATTTTTGCTTTTTTCATTTTTTTTTTCATTGAGCAATTGAATGACTGTTCACGATTTACTCAATGAAACGTAACACAAAATGGTTATAACATTACTTTATCAGCTAATAAGAAGTGTTTATGAAATGAGCAATGTTGATGGATGGATGGACGATATGTGAATACTTCCGGTAGAATCCATTAGGTTCATTTTTTTTCTTCTTTTTTTCAATTGAGCCAGTGCCGAAGTTTTTAATTCACTGCTTCAAGTGCAATGTCTTTCCTCTCCCTGTAAATTTGTGAAAACAATCTCTTTAATTCAATGCATAATTCACTAGTCTACCATGCACTACAGGTCTTAGACATTAGCATAAGACAAGACTGCCAACACCATGTATAGAGCTAGCACTTTTTAGGGAATTAAATCTCACTTTCTAAAGTTCTCGGCCTCTTCGATTGTCTCGGGTAGTTTACAATCCATCGTCTCGGGTAAGAAGAAACATAGTGCAGCACCAATCAGGGGACCAATGCCGAATATTAGGGGTGCTGCTGTTGCTCCCTAAAATTAAAAATTATTTATGTTCCATTTGTATAATGTCAATTTAATAGTGGAAACAAAAAAAAATTGCAAAAATTCAAACGGAAAAATTATTTTGAAAAAGTACTTTTTTCGAAAACTACGAAAAATTCCAACGAATGAAAAGTAAGAACTTTTGAAAGAATCGACGAATTTTCAAAGCTTTCAATTGTTTGAAGAAAATTATTTACTTTCGAAATTCAATTTTGAAAACAACAAATTTCTAAATCGTTAAAAAAACCACAATTTTAATATTTATAAATTTGGAAAGCCTCTGCATCTTCAAAAATTGCAAAAATTCAAAATTCCCGAAAATTGGGAAATTAGTAATACCTCAGAGAGAAATCACAAATTCAAATAGTTGCAAATTATCATGTTTGAAAAATTAATTTAAAAAATGCAATTTTCGACTATCGTCAATTTATAATAAGAATAATAATAATAATAATGAAGAAGAAAAAACTTTTTGGAAAATTGATAAATTTCAGTAAACCCAATTTTTACCATGGAAGAAATGAAGGGTGCAACAATGCTGCCAATTCTGCTGGAAACACTGCACACTCCGAATCCAATATTCCGAATAACAGTCGGGAATATTTCGCCAGTGTAGAGGTAGATAGTGGGATAGCTGATTGACATTGAGCTCAGCCCAATGGTCAACAATATTAATCGAACAACTTGGCCGTCAAGACAAGCAAGTAGAATCAGACTAATGCCAGACGTCACATTGCTACCAATGAGAATTTTCAATCGAGACACCCTCGAAATTAAGAAAAGCACGATGAAAATTCCAGGCAGTCCAAATGCAGCTGAAAAATGAACAGAAGATATTAAAATTTCATTCAGTCCCCTTTAAATCAATCCATTATTCTAACCCCAAGCGCATACGAATTATCGATTATTTTCTGATAACTTAATTGCAAAAAAAAATTAAAATATTTGTCACTTTGAGCAAAAAAAAAAATGATATCATTTAAAATTTAATTCTTGCCTGAACCTTCTAGAGTCACAAATTTTCCAACATCTTCCGGAATTTTATTTGCTTTTTTTCCAAAAATTTATTTAAAGTTTTGGTCTTTTGAACCCAAGTAATCAGATTAATTTTTTTACCTATTTTTTTGCATATCTCAAAAATAAAGAGAAATGGAAGAAATGTCATAAGGAACTTTTTGTAGAGAAAACTGTGTTCTACAAAAATGCTCCTATGGAAATTATCTCAATTTCCCTAGATTTCGAGATATTCAGAAAAAACGAAGACTACCGATAAAATGCGTTTATCGAATTAGAAATCTATGGAATTAGAAATAAGTAAAATAATTGCTGAAAATTGCCTCTTCAATTACCTGATACAGCTATATTAAAGAAAATATCTCCCTCCAATTTCCCAGCAAATTGAGCTAAACCGAAGAAACACAATCCACATACAAGCCAATTGACAGCTATGCAAATTGTTCTGATTCGCATATTGGGTGTTCGGAATAAATCGATAATATTGTGCGTCTTAGATGATTCGAGATCAGTTTCCTCCTGCTTCCCATTTTGATTTGTATGTGATTCAATAGCAGCATTGACCTTGTCCTCGGATATTGAGTTTCTCTTTGCAGCTGCCTTCAATATACGTTTTGCTTTTTTCAGTTTTCCAACTGCCAATAGCCATCTTGGTGATTCTGGTACCAGCCTGTTGCATTAAAATTCATTTAAATTATTTATATTATTGGGATCATCGGTTCTCGATCCACGACTGAAAATCTCTGATAAATCCGTCCAAAAAATTTCGTCTAAAAAAATTTTTAACATACATAAAAGTAATTTACTGACAATATTTAGTGTCAGAAATAATTAAAGAAATTTTAACATAGGCAATTTTAGAAAAAAAATCAATCTCGAGATTCTAAAAAATTTGAATAATTTCTAAAAAAAATTAAAAACCAAAAAAGTTCAAAAATTCTGAAAATTGGGGGAAAAAACATATTTTGAAAATATTTGAAATATCTTCGAATATCCTCAAATATCTTCTCCCACTTCATTCTTGAAGGGTCCCATCAATTTCCCTTGATATCTTACCAGTAATAAGACAGCAAAGCAAGTGCAGGTAGTGAAGTAAGTACGGAAAAGAGCCTCCAATCTCGCGTATAGTACGCAATAATGGGAATCGACAAGTGTCCAAGTGAGAATGGTATGTGGAATAGAACAGAGAGGGATGAACGCCATTCAACGCCAACAACTTCCATAACTGAAAAATATGAAAGAAAAACAAATCAATTGCTTTGCATTCTGCCAAGATGACGAAACTCCATCGATAGGATGAAAAAGGAATACTTACGTAAAACGAAGCTAATCAACATAGTTCCACCAGTTGCAACGGCAGCAACGAACTTGCACAGCACGAATAATGCAAACCAGGGTGCGAACGTGCTCAATAAGCCAGTAATCGATTGCACCACCACAGCAATCATCAGTGGAATTTTCCGGCCAATTCTAGGAGAGATCGTTGAAAGAAAAATCAGTCGAGTTTTACTTTTTAAAAATAATGTTCAGTTTCACTCTTTGGAGGATAACGATGAGCTGAAGGAAAGAAACTTTAAATTGGATGAGACTTGCAGGGTGATTTTAATGCTACAATTATTTTCTGTCACCTTTTTGTACCAGATATTTATCAATGACCAGTCCCTCCTCAATGCAATCTATTCACTTAATTAATTTAAGGCAAGTGTTTCAAGCTGAAGTCTACTAACAAAATTCAAAATTTAGTCACGTCAAAAACTTTTAGCTAACATAATTCAATTTGAAATTTGCAAAAGCGATTTGCAATCAATCAAAAGCCAATCGATTTCTAAATCTCTCCTTTTTTTTTATTCCAAATTTTAGCAAATTGTGGTTTTAACCATTCTATATGCTCTTTCAAAACTAGGTCGTAATTTTTCTTTTTTTTTTAGTTTTGAAAAATTAAGTATTAAACTACAAATTCTTGCTATAAATTTTCATAACAACTCACCACACTTTAGGTAAAAATGTAGAGAAAAATTATGACACTTTCGGGTTATCTAACTTTCTAAATTAATGTTTATTGAATACTGTACCTGTCAGCCATGGTACCGAACACCATATTTCCAACGAGAATTCCGAACATTAAAATTGACTGGGTGAAGTCCGATAGCCATGCATGGTCGCAAACCAAATTCCACTGTTTGAACAAAAAATATGAAAAATGTTAAATCACGATTTTTGTACAAAACCATTTGACACTGGAAAATTCTAAATAATTTTCATCAACGGAATTTAGCTGAGTGTAAATAATGGTAATTCATTCACATTTTAGGTATTTAGATTTTTTTTCACTTCTTCAGAACTTTCCGATTTCTCAAAATTAATTTGTTGCGATAATTCAGTTCAGTAATGAAGTGATAAACAAGAGTAAGTGCATCTAGACTTCCCCACGATTTATAGCGGAAATCTCGACAACGAAGGGAGACAGGCCATATTCTCTGAGAACATTTTTTGTAGAGTAAACTGTGTTGTATAAAAAAGGTACCATAAAATATTTCGCATCTTCGATTGTTATCGACTTATTCTCCAAAAGATGTACTCTCTAATGGAGTGCAAAAGACCAGATAACTTAGTTTCAGGCTTGGTCTTCGATGCATAGTTCAAAAATAAAAAAAGATGGAAAAAACTTTATGAAGAACTTTTTGTAGAGACAATCAAGTTCTACGAAAAAGCTCTTATCAAGATTATCTCAATTCCCTTAGATTCTGACATATTCGTGAAAAACAGAATACAGAAAATACCTCGTTTTGCCATTTCGTTACAATATTTATTCAGTCTACCACTTCGAATAATTAATTTAAAAAAACGTAACGAATTGATCAATCTTTTAATTTTCAATCCCCGGAATTCCTAATACGAATTTTTCAAAAAATTATTATACCAAATATTCCGTCTTTCTTCTCTAAAAACTTGCCTTTAAAATTTACAAGACCTCCCATATACTTCTACAATATTTTCAATTTCAATTAGTGAGATAAGCCTTTAATCAAAGAATATCAGTTTGGATCAATGCTATCCACTCGACCAATGAGTGGCATAATCACTTCATTAATTCCCAAAAACCAAATTACCAAAGATTACCTCAGAAATGATTGTGCTTTTGAAAATACTTGTGTCGTGCTTGAACTCTTCACAATCCATTTGCTTGTCAATTGTGTCATTATCTCCCAATGGAGAGGCGACATTAACGTAGCATTGGTTATCCGAGTAAATAGGTGTAGTATTGAAGGGCATGGGTTTGACACATGTGAAATTAGCTGTTGGGGCCAAAAATGGAATTGACAGCTGATGCCAAGCTACAGGAAAGTTGACTAGGGACAGGGCCAGAGCGATGATAATCTGCCACGGTCCCATGACCCCCATGGCTTCCTGAATGGGGTCCAATGGGCCATATTCTGAAACAAAGTAGTGTGGTTACTAATCGATTTTTAAAATTAGAATGCAAATCATAAAATCCCATAAACACTACGCTAATTGACCTGGCAAAAAGCTTCAGAGATAAGCTCAAAAATATCAGACGATTTTACAAAGAATGGTACCGATTTTTTTTCCTGGAAGCTCCCATCTTTGGACTTTCGTAATTGACTTTTTTTGTTTCTGTTCTTGTTTCTGTTTTTGTTTCTGTTTTTGTTTCTGTTTTTGTTTCTGTTTTTGTTTCTGTTTTTCTTGCTGTTGTTGTTTCTGTTTTTGTTTCTGTTTTTGTTTCTGTTTTTTTTCTGTTTTTGTTTCTGTTTTTGTTTCTGTTTTCGTTTCTGTTTTTGTTTCTGTTTTTGTTTCTGTTTTCGTTTCTGTTTTCGTTTCTGTTTTTGTTTCTGTTTTTGTTTCTATTTTGTTTCTGTTTTTGTTTCTGTTTTTGTTTCTGTTTTTGTTTCTGTTTTTGTTTCTGTTTTTGTTTCTGTTTTTGTTTCTGTTTTTGTTTCTGTTTTTGTTTCTGTTTTTGTTTCTGTTTTTGTTTCTGTTTTTGTTTCTGTTTTTGTTTCTGTTTTTGTTTCTGTTTTTGTTTCTGTTTTTGTTTCTGTTTTTGTTTCTGTTTTTGTTTCTGTTTTTTGTTTCTGTTTTTGTTTCTGTTTTTGTTTTTGTTTTTGTTTTTGTTTCTGTTTTTGTTTCTGTTTTTGTTTCTGTTTTTGTTTTTGTTTCTGTTTTTGTTTCTGTTTTTGTTTCTGTTTTTGTTTCTGTTTTTGTTTCTGTTTTTGTTTCTGTTTTTGTTTCTGTTTTTGTTTCTGTTTTTGTTTCTGTTTTTGTTTCTGTTTTTGTTTCTGTTTTTGTTTCTGTTTTTGTTTCTGTTTTTGTTTCTGTTTTTGTTTCTGTTTTTGTTTCTGTTTTTGTTTCTGTTTTTGTTTCTGTTTTTGTTTCTGTTTTTGTTTCTGTTTTTGTTTCTGTTTTTGTTTCTGTTTTTGTTTCTGTTTTTGTTTCTGTTTTTGTTTCTGTTTTTGTTTCTGTTTTTGTTTCTGTTTTTGTTTCTGTTTTTGTTTCTGTTTTTGTTTTTGTTTTTGATTTTCCCCACAAGATCGAAAATATCGACTTCTATAGTTATCATTCTACCCGCCAGTTTGAATTTCCCGCCCTCGGGAAACACATGCTCACGCCTCTCGCGGCTGGCTTTCAAACGACGACCAACACTGTGACGTCGTTTGTCGTTTAAAAAGCGTTTTCTTCCAATGAATTCCACGTTCAAATTGTGAAATGTTGTGGAGAATCTAACAATGGATGAATTCTGTAAAACCGGTCTGCCACTTCCGGTAAATTAATTCTTTCTAAACCGATACTCATCACAGGTTCTGCAAAAAATGGGGGAATTTCATCATCCTGGAGATCGCTCCGACGAATAATCATTTTCGAACATTTCTACGTATCTATGTCACCAAAAAAATGTCCACGATTTCTCGTGGACAATTTATGCGATTGCCATCCTGTATTATGCAAGCGAGGCCTTTTCACGAAGCGATCAGCTGATTAGATTTGGCGGAAATCGATGATTAAGTGCCTGGCAATTCACTCGAAATAACGGACGCCGATTTTTTTCCTTTAATTATTGATTTATATATAACAACTATCGATCGATACAAATGTGACATTTAACTTTTTCATCGAACAGAAACTGTTTTTGCGAAATTTTCAACGCGGTTTTCCCCTGGACCACTCGTTAACTTTTTAAGTAACTCTTGGAAAAATTAATTTTGGTAACAACTAGAAATCGAAAAATTTCTGCATTGACCTCAATGTGTCACGCGCATTTAATAACGGGCTAGTTTCAGCATCTGTGAATGGGACTTTAATTGGGACTTTATTGGATAATTGATCTCTTACGTTTTTTTTTTTATAAAAAATTGCGTGTCACATAATTTTCGAGAACAGAATTCGTTGTTTATTGCGAAAGAATTACGCAATAATTGTTAAACATCTTTTTGGCGTTATTGCAAGTGTTCTTTACGGAAGACATGTGCGCTCTTTTTTTTATTGTTATTATTTGTTATCTTCTGTCGGAAAGAATTCACAAATTATGGCGGGAAGAATGGAAAGTTTTGAAATACCAAAAAAATCCATACCGGCTAAAAAAAATTATCATTTTTTTTTTTATTTAATAAAAACCACTTGCGTATTGCAAAATTTTAATCCAACAATTTTTTTCCAAATTATCTCGTATAATTTTCTGCCAATAGCTCTGAGAGGATTCTATTTTTAAATTGTTTTTATCGAAAAACATTCTTAAACCACACCTGTAATTTTTTATTCTTGATAATTATCCAAACCGATAAGCGGCAATCATGTATATTGATCCCATGATTACGAATCCTCCGAACAAATCATGCTTAAATTTCCAAAATGTCTCCATAGAATTTATGACGAAATATTCATACAAAAATGAAAAACTAATAATAAAGTAAACTCAAAAAAACGAATTAGTAAAATAAAAAATGTAAAACCTCACTTATTCCAACAATTGTTCGCTTCATACAAAACTATTTTCTCAGCGAAAAAATTTTGACCGCACCGCAATCACAAAATGAATTGTATCAGCATGTTTACTAACACCACGTGGCTTTATTTGAAAAAAAAACATAAATCATGACACGTGCGAGATGATGACGCACACGATTAATCTACAACCAACAAAAATATTTCTTTTTTCTTCAGAAATAAAACGTTTTTTTCCCCCGGAAGTAGATAACTTGACAAACTATAAAATGGCGGTTATGACGTTTCGAAACGTCAAATTCCATGTACATACATACTCTCCAGGTTTTTTGTTAATTACATTTCTGAAATTTCAAAAAAATGAGTCAAGTTGCAACGATTGAAAACTATCCAAAAATCTTTTTAAAAAAGACGATAATAACAATAATACTAATCAAAATCGGTTGGACATAAAAATAAAAAAATCCCGCCATAAAATGCGGAAGTTCGAACCGCGAAAAAAGCCCGCGTATTTCAACTCCTAAAATTTCAAGTACACACAACTTCAAGAATTAAAAACTAAAGTACTTCAACTACCCCAAAAGAGCGCGAAAAATAAATCTTTCAAAAAATAAATCAATTTGTCCGAAAGTGATAATTCCAAAATTTGAAATTTGGCGCGCTTGAATTTTCGAACCTTACAATTCTAAACATGCACCTCGCCGGCTGATGCAACGCTGCCCATGCGGGGTTTTAAAATTAGCCAGAAACTTTCCCCAGCGTGTCCCCAAATAAAAGTACGTAAGCCACCCGTAAACTACAGAACAAACCTAAAAATTAAACTCACCTTTTTTGGTTTTCTCTGTCATGACGCTGTTAACAAAAATTCAAATAAGTATTATTCACTATGCATTTCCTGAAATCAATGAGAATCCTAAATGCCAGAGCGAACTGACGCACTGGACGCGCTTGTTCAAACTAACGGGAAATCGAAATAGACGCTATATATAGTATACCCAACAACTTATCGACCAGGAATTCGTTTTTACCGGTAAACACGTGCACGTGCTCGACAATTTCCCAAATTAAAATTGAAAAGAAAAATCTAAAAACTGCGTATAATTTACACTTTATGAAGAATCATCAATTCAAACGTTCACCATTAAAAAGTAATTACTATTCCATGTCAACCACCTAATTGGACCTCTCATTATTATCGTATTAAAAAAGTATTGGAATCTAGATTATTCGTGACAATGTTTCATAGTAAACCCCAGAATCCCATAACTTCATATTTTGTTTGTATTTGTGACCTGATTAATTTGACATGCGGAAAAAAATATTTCTCCCCCCAACAAGTTTTGAACGAAGGCGCGAAAATTTTTGAATGTCTCGAAAAATATTTTTTAAATCGTATAATTGAATTCTCAAATTTTGGCGTAAAAAATTGTTTTCAAAATTTTGAAACTCAATTAATTTTTCAGGTAAAAATAGTGTTTCCAACGTGATAAAATTACTTTCGGAAGAACGCACTGTTTATTGTCACTGTTCCTCGATGAATGAAACTAAGTAAAGACGCCGCCTGAGGTACGGAGTCACATTGAGCTGCGCCGATTTCTTTTCTTCATGGGGGTGTGAGTGGGGGTAGAAGCCAGTTCCATGGACAAGTCTTGCAGGAAGATCAATTTCATCGATTGCTCAACGTCGCGCAAGGAATCATTTGGACAGTTACGTTTATCTAGCGCCTAGGCTCATCTATAATGCATGAAGGGAATCTATGAATTTGAATCAAGGGTCCATCTGTGAAGATTGAATTTTTGTAAGATTAAACTGGTTATTAACGTTAGAAGTTCTTATTTTGCTTCCGCAAATGGAAAACTCAGTTTTCATGAAATTTTACAAAATATTTTATGCCTTTCCGAAACTTGGAAGATGCTGTATATATATAGAACATTCAAATATCTTAAGCATCTCAGGAGTTCTCGGAAAATGGAGTTTTATACCAATTTCTCGATTCGTAATTCCCGCTCAAAGTTATTATATTTGAAAATTCTTCCTAAAAATTCAAGTATCTCGTTAAGACATGATTCTGAGGAAAAATGTCATTGAACACTTTGTGTCAAGAATTCCATTTCGTTTTTAGCTTTTTACGGAACAACGATGGAGCCGATTTTAACGGAAGCAAGGAGATCCAAGTTACGAGATCCGCCATATTGGAATTTGAGCGCCTAAGAAGATCGTGAGAAATCGAAGAAATTTTGCGTACATCGTGGCGCGCACATGTACATTACATTTAACATGGTGTAGAAATGTTGAAAATACTTGAAACACGTAGATCTGATGAAAAGCCGATTTCTGAGTTAAGAGAGCACGACAATTCCCCTATCGGGACTTAACAAATTCCAAGCATTCCGAACGGGCAGCGGCTGTTGATACGGCCCGCGGTAAATTCTACCACAGGTCATTCTTATTATGTTTGGGAGCTTGGAAAATCATTTGCAGAAGCTTGGAACGATTTACCGCGGCCCGTGTGAATAAATAGTCTTCCAAATATGCTTGCAATAATTATTGCATTTACCCTGGTTTGTCAATGATTGCCAATGTTGTTGGAATCTAAGGGAATCTATACGGGGATTGGAGGGAGGGGGAGGGGGGGGGGGGAGAAAATGTAAAAACCCGAAATGGTATACATGTGATGAATAAATGAATGAATAAATAAATAAATAAATAAATGAATAAATAAACAAATATCTTCCCAATTGTCACAGACTCATCAGCAAAAAATTAATTTTGCGAAACGAGAACTGTAGTCATGAAGAGTATGGGAAGTTATTGCTTCAACCCTGAAAAGGAAAAATCAATGTCTCATGGATATACTCTCTACAAATAGAGCATTTGTAATATACATTTTGTGAACCATTCGAAACCAATTACCTGTGAGTATGTCTCTATGTGGGTATATTGTCTCCCAAGTTTCCGTAATCCAGAAAGGAAGCTTATCCTCAATTGTCAAAACCTGATCTCTGTTGGTGAGAAGATACGGGCACGTCAATTGAAGAGATTATCTGCATTTTTTTAATAGTAAGTCGCAAGCAGTGGTTGAGGCTGTGTGTGAGTGTGTTGAAAATTACGAATACATGTTCCCAAAATTCCGTGACTTTGACGAATATGGAAAAAATGGCTGGAGGCCAATTATAAGACCTTTCTTCCAACCAAGACCGTCAAAAAAAGGTACAAAAAAATTTTTGAGAAAATCATTTTTTTATCAAAATTTCAGATATTTTGAGATAAAATAAAAACGATAATTTCAAAGTTGGAGCAATGTGATCAGGAGAATTAGAACAATCAAAATTTAATTTTGTAAAAATTCATGTTCAATCTGACCGATTTTGAAAACCTTTAAAAAAATAGAAAATTTCGAAAAAATTTGCTTTGAAAAATGTCAAACATTTCAAAAACTTATTTCAAATTAAAATGGTAAATTATTTTAAAACTAGTAAAAACGCTGTTCTAGCCAATCTATACTTACCAAAATCTATAAACTCCAGAAGAATATCAGAACTTTTTAGAAGCTGAAAAACTTCAATTAAAGAAAAAATTAAAATAAATTGCAGAGAGTTAATATCAAAGGTTGCGTAATTCAATATGTTTTTGGGCATATGTAATTGAAATTGATGATTTCGAAAGGCGCGGTTCTCTGGGATCAATGAGGGGAATTGAATGGTCGGGGAATGGAATGAAGCATTCATTTTGTGTCTATCGACGCGGCTGTGAGTAATTGATTTTAGAAGCACTGGGATCGGATGTTCGGAGGAGGCGCCAGTAGGTCATACTATGAAGTGCTTCGTTTAACAAGTTTGTTCTCTATTATCGAGTTTCTTGGATAATTCTCGGTAAAGAAGAGACTGGCAGACACTCGCTGAACAACATGGGAAACCCATAGAAATACGAGAAATTCAATTTTACGGTTTTCTTCACACAAATTGAGAGTTACATTTAAAATGGCACTAAAAAAGATTCTTAAAAAACAGACAAAAAAAAACTGAGTGTAAAATTTCAAAACTGCTAAAAAAATTCCAAAACTGCAAAATGTCCAAACAAAATCAGAAATTTTTGCCTAAAATAAAAATTTGAAAAAAAGCGAAAATTTCAAATATTTCTAAAATTTGAAAAATGTGACGTCAAAGATTTTTTGAATTCAATTTTTGAGTTTTAATCTTTTTGAAAAAAAAAATCAAAAATCTTACAAAACTGTTTCTGTTTTTACATTTGAGACAATTTCATTTTTTTTCCAAATTCGTTTTCAAAAAAGGTTTAAATGTTTAGGAATTTGAAAAAAGATTGGAATCGTTTCAATTCTATTCTGTGAAATCTCAATGATTAATTTTTTTTGAAATATTACAAATGTAAAAATCTTAAAACTCTTGTAACTTAAAAGTTACAAAAATTAAAAACCCGAATTTGATCAAATTAAACTATTGTATCCCACACTATGCCCCTAAGGACTGCATTAAACCCCTAAAATTTGTGTGATAGAAGACATAAATATCTAAATGATTGGCTAGTACTATCTCTTTTTCACTAAAAAATTTATTGGATGTTTGTATCACATGTCGCAATTTCTGAGTATATACTAAAGGTACAAAAGTCGAAAAAATTAAAAAAAATGCCTGGGAATGCCTATTATTTCGTGAACGCAAAGTCTAATAATTTCCGACTTGCAGTTCTCTTCGGTTCGCTCTCTTTCACCTGTTCATCCGACAATTTTCTCTTCTTGGGCTCATTCTCCTGAGAATCAGCGTCCGCTTTATACCTCTCCAATCCAATTTTCGTAAGATCCTTCAGAGCCACTTCCGGGAATTCTTCCTGCAAGTCTTGCTTATTGGCCTCAAACCAGCTCACAAAATTTGGTTTTTTCTTCGCCAACATTCTTGGCTTAGGAATTGCTGCTGTTGATTTAGGGGTTGGTAGTTTAGGCTTTTCAGGTTTACTAGGAAGTGTATTCAATCCATCAAGTGCTGTAATCAACAAAAAATATTTCTTAAAAAATTGATTCAAAAATTAAAGATCTGGAAAAAAAATTTAACTTTTTCAAGTCCAACACCCCCCCCCCCCCCCCCCCCAGCTCCACTAATTCCATACTCTGACCTTTGAAAGTAATTCGTGACGACATTGCTTTAGATCCATCAAGAAAAGTAAAGAAGCTATCCAAGAAAAAGTAGAATTTAAAAGCATTGAGGACGTACCATTAGGTGAAGCAGCAGTGTGTTTCTTCAAGAAAGGATTGCCCCTCTTGAAGCTAAGCGTCAACGGTTTAATTTCTATAGTCTGCGGTTTCCTATTCCCAATCGGTGTCAAGAGTACCTCCTCCTCCTGTGTCTCCCCCTTCTCCTCCTCCTCCATTCCCTCAAACATATCCTGTGACTCAATATCATTTACTCCCCCACCATCCACCCTCTGGCTCTCCCTCTCCCCCCTGGACTCAGCAATGCTCTGTAATTTTTTTGCCAATGCAATTCGCTGTGTCTTGGTGGCATATTTACTTGCCAATTCAATTAAACTCTGTTTAGCCACATGCTGACAAAGATCCACCACACAATGCTCAAGTCTATTATTGCATAAGTAACCAATGAGCGTGAACAGTGCTGTATCTTCATCATCTGGATTACTCCCAATTTGCCAAATGGCAGCTTCCTTTCGCGTTCTATCGGTATCTCTTTGACAGAACGGCACATCAAATGATACTTCTATAACTGTTGGCTTGGGAGTTGTGGCTGGGTAATGGCTTCCCTTGCACAGAATACTTCTGAAGCATTTCTCAATTTCGCTTACACCAATCACGAAGTACTGGTCCATTTTACCCTTGATTTGATTATTAGTGTCAATGGCAACTCTCCAGAGTGATGATTTTTTGCTGTATATTCGTAGAATACCATCGGCATCCATTACGGTGGGGGATGCACGATCGGATAGGCCAAGCCACATTAGGTCGTTTTGGGGTGATAGAGGTAGGCTTATTGTTTGGCTTTTTATTAGACTACCACGAATTTGCAGCCACATGAGGCTCATTACCTGCGGGGAAGAATTAAAGATTGAGTTGTAGATAGAGGAAGTACCTAAGTATCTGAAGAGATTCTATGCTTCTATTACCTGATCATTGGATACACCGACTCCACTGTGATAAGCCACAACCAAATGATTTCCCAAAGCATTCATGGCGACTACAGATCCAGGAATGGCTATGACTTCTCGTTGAATTCCCGTGATCATAAAAATTCTCAAGTGTCTTTTTGAAGTTGCCAAGGCCACAAAGTTACCACCAACGGCCACGCACTTTGGCTCCTCGTCCTCAGGCAATTCAATGGTCCATTCCTTGTTGCCTGCACCCCAGGCTTGTAACATTATTACCACGAGTTTGCTTGCTTCGTCGCTGGATGAGGGACAACTGAGAGCTAGAGCTTCGGTCGACAACGCTGCCATTGTATGGCGTAGATAGTTATTCATATGGATACTGTGGTGAACTGCTGTATCGTGGAACTCTACTTCAATCGTCGAGTCTTCATCGTCCTCACTTCGATAACACCTGGCAATGAAAAAAAATCGTAATTTTTTAATCGACAATTTCTCCAGAGAAAACTCCCCTTAACAATTTTTTTTCTATTTATCAAATTTTTGGGTTTGAAAAATTTTGGAAAAATTTTATCTCTCTAAGATTGTGAGAACTTTTTCATCAATATTTTTTTATTTTTTTACGTTCTCAACTTTTTCGAAAATTCAGATAATTAATTTTTTTTTCTGGATGTTCTGAATTGTTGGAAATTTCGGAAACTTTCTACATTTCCCAATTTTTTTTTTAAGTACAATTAATTTTTATTATGATGAGCCAGGAAAGATTTTTCATTAAAATTTCGAAACGTTCGCTTTGCATTAATTACCTGACCTTACCTGACCATTCCCACATCATTCCACATCATGAATCTCGACAGCAGATGAACGGGCGTAGATCCAGGTTGAAAAGGATCCTGTAAATTCACCTCAGGCAGCACTTGCTTATCCCCACTAACAGATCCATCATCAGACTCACTCTTGGCAGCCTCTCCACCCACCGAAGCCTTCAATTTGTTCAACGAAATGACATTTTCATCATCATCATCATCGTCATCCAATGGTATGTGTCCATCCACACTGCTCTGGCTTCCATTCATAATTTTATCCAAACCATCCGCATCTTCCTCAGCCAAAGGCACATCAACAGAGCCCAATTGTCCAGTCTGATCGCAAAAGGCCAACTCTCTCGAATCCTTCAAATCCCAAACTAGAGAAGTTATCATACATTTCTGGAGATGTTCAACACTTCCAATTTCCTTCTGATTAGTCACATTCCATACTACGATTTCCCCCTTAACAGAGCAAGCTGCCAACTTTGTACCACATTGGGAGAAAACACAAATGTTTACATTCTGTTTGAGACTAGGTGAGGACAATCTGAAGAGCTCCTTCCAAGTTCCTCTTTCGGTGACAATAACTTCAGCACCTACAGGATAGGCCAAGTACTTTCCCTCCTTGGGATCGAACGAAGGAACAGAGTAGCATGTTGCGGAGAAAAATGAGTTGCACTTTGGCACTACGTACCAAGTATGAATGGACTTTTTCTCCTCCAATCTCCAAACGCAAATTTTACCATCTCCCCCAGATGAAGCTACAAATTCACCCTTTGGATCCAGTGTTACACCTAGGACAGGTGCATCATGACCCTGTAGCTCAATCGTGTTAGAAGTTTCCAGGTTGCTCACGTGGATCTTCATGTCACAACCACCAGCAACTATCAAGTTACTAGTTTGTGTGGTTGCGAGACAAGATACTGTGGAAGAGAAACGAGTTACTAGTCCCACTTTGTCCAGGTCGGGATGGTTGAGAATCTGAACGGAGTTGTTGTCGTTGCCTACGTAAATTTTTCCATTCTTTGAGACACATGCGGTTGCTTGCTCAGCTATGCAACTCGCTGAAGGGTCATCGTCCATTAGGTCAAGCCAGGATCGAACATCTCCGTCTGATCCGCAGGTTATTAGGCCACCTCTTTTTTGGAGCAGAAAAATATTGGATGATTAGTTGTTCAAAGCATCTCGCTTTTACTCCAGGGAGAAAGATTTTTTTAAATTTACAATGGTTCAAGGTCACTGACAGTACTGCATATTTTAAAGCACGTTGTTATCATTTTGGTCAGAAATTTCAATTCTGATTTTTGGTGATTTCTTATGCTATAGTTTTGTTTCATCAATTTGTTTTTCATGATTATGATTTTCAGGCAAGGTATTTAAATTACGTATGTACCAAAATTATAATAACAGTACTTACTTTTCTCCGTCGAAGTAACAAACGCACGTGTGACCGTCAGGATGAGCATATCTCATCGGTTTCAATGTTAACGACATTTTAAAATTATTATAACTAACAATAATACTATTTATTTCACTAAATTGATTGCCTAGAATTCTTATAAACTCGACTAAAATTTGACTGCATGGGCCTCCATTAGCGACTCGTGCATCTGGCAGTTTTGGCGGGAAAAGGAAATACACATTCAAAAGATGGGGAAGTCGGTTTCACGTTGGCTTCTTTACGTTAGGAATTTCGAAGGAAGAGAGCTCCACTGTGTTGTTTTTCTGCGGAGTAGTTCCGTTACAGCCGCTACGTGGCCGACTCAATCGCTTTTTCATTATTTTTCAAATTATTTGCGTATATTTATCTGACAGTTTGGAGCGGAAGTTGTGATTTCTAAAATATTTGATTTTTTCTTATAATTTACAATATTTGTTATTATGATTTTCGGAAGTCTAAAATTCGAGTGTTTTCAAGACTGTGAGAATTTGGCGGGAACCTCGTACGACTGTGGAAATGTTTAAAGTGTTTCGAATTTTGGGAAGGCTCTAAAATTTCATATTTTCATATTTGCAGTTTTAACATTTGCGGACTTGCCCAAGAACATTTTGAAAGCTTTTAAATTTTTACAACTTTCGAAATTTCGAAAACTCTTCTTATATTTGAACATTTAAAAGTTAAGATGGCTCCGACATATATATATATATATATATATAAAACCATCAATTTCAGAATTGTTGAAAAATTAAAAATTTTCAAAAATTGGACTTTCTTTCGTCGATATCTCGTGAACAAGTAATTTTCCGAAAAAAAAGTGCTTGACTTTTTTTGAAAAATGTCCCCAAAACAACATTTCAGAAAAAAAAAGAAACCCGAAAAGAAAACGACCGCAGAGAAAAATTCTGATCGGAAATTCCCAGCCCTGCACGTAGAGGTCCGCAAATCGAAGATAGCACAAATATGTACACGTATGATGGTGATGAACCTTTTGGGACTCTAAACTCGGAAATCCCCAGCGCGCCTCCAACTTTTATCCTTCTCATCTCTCTTCCAAAGCTTTTTTTCTCAAGATCATTTTAGGTAAGTCTTCTTCTCGCCCCTCTCCGGTCGCCGTATTTTTTCCCCAAATATTTTTTTCACACTCTGTGTTTCCAAATCTTCTCTTCTACCTCTTTTTTCAAGTCTGCTCTTCACATATTTCCTTCAAGTCACGATAAATTTTTGCTAAATAAACGACAAACAGTCGCTAAAAATTGGCGTTTTCAAAAAATCGCACGCACTGCGCAGTAGTGTTGCGCAGTAGTCACAGTATTTTTATCCATGAGAACAATGCAAGTGTCTCTGACGTTTCGTCTCAAATGAAAACAAAGTGCGTATGCCACTGACGTTTTCGTTGATTCAACCAGTCAACGATTGCAGTTGGAGTTCGAGCACGTTATTTATCATAGCGTCAGACTGAATCACAGTGATTACAATTGTTAGCTGCCTCTTATTGCCAATTATTACTTAATCACTGTCAAAGGAATTTATGAAATTATGTGGAAATTATTGGAACCTGGTAGCTCACCAGTTGACTGGTGTGAAGGGAATTACAGTATTTCTCCACTTATAGCTGAATTTACAAATACCGTAAGTTGAAAACAAAAAATATATCTTCGCAAAATTTTATTATCAATCAAAATTGGTAATTTTCTTAAAATTGCATATTTCTTTGCAAAAACTTGTTCAGTATGTTACATATTTTTTTTATATTTTGTGGGCCCATTTTATGTTTCATGATTTTTTTTCTATTTTTTAAAAGATAATTTTATCATATTACATAATTTATATTCACTATTTTATATGATTTAACAAAAAGGGCTAAGAGTACCATTATATATACCAACACTTACTTGTGTTGAACAAATCTTCAATTAAATCATTTACACTTGTAGTCAGACTTTGGTGAATATTTTAGGGCATTAATTGTAGAAAATACATATATAGTTGTCCTCAAGGAATTACCATTTTCTGTTGTATGTAAATGGTTTCTTTGTTAGTGGTCGCATGCCCATATATATATGTTCATCTTGAAACGTGTTTCTTTCATGACGACCAAGGCCAAAGTATATTTGCAAAGAAATTTCTCTTCTGTCTTAGAAATTGCAAATTTTTCGGCGAAATATTAAATTGTAATTTGGCGAAATCGCGTTAAATTTTTTTTAACTTCTCTGGTCCAATTCTTTTACATTGAAAATTTGAAAAAATTCAGTTGAAAGACTTATATATATATATATATAGTTTAACGAATTTTCGGATAAATTTGTGACTATTTGCGGGAAGAATTTGAATATAATATTTTTTTTTCTTTTGCAGCTGAGTAATGTTCTCTTTCTTCTGCTGCCGCCAATCCTCATGCACTTGTTCCGAGATTATGGTAGATTTGTTAATCCTGCAATTCATATCATCTGGTTTCTACTGATGGTGGTTGGATTGAGTAGTGCCTACTTCCATGCAACGCTCTCGTTAGTAGGTAATTTCGAACGTCAGGATTTTAATTAATACGTCGACATAATTTTAAACTGAGTACATTTATAATCTTCAGTGAAATTGAATTTTGCACATTTCAATTTTTTTTTTTTTTCAAATTTTAAATATTCCGAATTTTTGAAAAATTCAAGTATTTTCGTTTTTTTCGAATTCCAAAGCTGTGATAATTTCGATGAATGCAAAAAAAAATGAAATTTTATCAAAAATATTTTTCAGTCATATGTGGCTAATTCATTTTTACAAACTTTGATTATGAATAGGACAACTTCTGGATGAACTGGCTATTCTCTGGGTCTACATGGCTGGACTTTGCATGTTCTTTCCAAGGAGGTACTTTCCAATTTTTATGAACAACGACAGGAAAATATTTTCTGCACTAGCAGCTGTAGCTACGCTCGGTGCAACTGGATTGGCTCTAGTGCAACCTGCTGTCAATGCTTTTGCACTCATGTGTCTGGGTCCTCCAGCATTTGGTTATATGTACATTGAACTGCGGAGGTAATTTATTTCTCGCATACAATTCATATATTTTCATGAATTAATTTACACCAGAAATCAATCATCTGGAGCGCCCACAATTTTTATGTATCAGCAAATATTCCAACCATTTGAAGAAACCAAATTTGCGAGATTTTCACAACAAATCTTTCACAAAATTTTGGGAATTTCAAACGAATTTCCACGAATTTTTTGAATTTGCAAATTGTAATTTTGTTGAAATCATACTTTTTTTCACAAACATACTTATCATAATTTTCAGAGAATAAAATCAACAAAAAAAAATTTTACGTCACAATTTTTAAGAATTCCAAAAATTCCAAAAGTCACCAGTACTTCAAAGATTTTTAAAACTCCAAAAATCTGGATGTTCTCAAAATTCTGAAATTTTTCAAAATTCCCTTTAAATGACAGTTCTTACAAATTCCTAACATTTTTGAAAAGCTTAATTCGAAAATTGTGAAAATCTCCAATCTGCAAAAATTTCAGACCTTAAAACATCTGAAAATTCCAATAATTTTCAAAATTTCAAAAAAATTTTTGTCTCTAAAAAAAAATTAGCACTCACAAAAAACTCGAAAGTATTCAAAATTTCAGTTTGAATTCTCATGTTTGTGTATATCTCCCCAGATTTCCATTTTTATATGAACTTTCTCCAGAATTTTACCCAAACATCATCTTATAGATCAATCCTTGGAATTGATTATATGACGGGAAAAATACGTAAAACAATATAAAATTATTGTGTGACTCAATTATAAAGCGAATCAGCCCCGACTAGACACTTATCTGGAGTGCTGTTATTGAATTATGTCAATTGATGCACCTGGTGATACTGTGATAATTGAACTAAATTGATTTTCGGTATTGTGGATATTTGAAGTTTTCACCAAAATTTCCAAAATGTATTAATTTTTCCAAAACTATCAAAACTATGCTCGGAAAAAAAAAAATTAAAATATTGGAGCAAAATTTGTTTGCAGCCTCAAGTACCATTTGTTAAAGACTTTCAAATAAGTCTTCATGTGTTAGGAAAAAACGAAATCATGTCAGGAATTTTTTGGAGTTGTCCCAATGAGTCACAGTGATTCACACAATTGGTGATTATTTTTCAGGACAAAATCGGCTAGAGTTTATCGACTGGGGGTTCGTTGTGCAGCAGTCTGGCTACTAGCTGTCGCATGTTGGTTGAACGATCGCTTATTCTGTGACACGTGGTTGAACCTGAATTTCCCCTATCTCCACGCACTCTGGCATTTATTTATCTTCATTGCAAGTTACACAGCTACAGTTCTCTTTGCTTACTTCTCGGTCAAACAAGAGAGACCACAACAGCAGCCAATGCTCAAATACTGGCCAAAAGATAACTTTGAACTTGGAATACCCTACGTTACAATCAGAAGTTATATGAGCATCGATAGCAATACAAACATCTAGATGATAATGCCAATATCACGTGAAAATAATTTTCATGTTACTATGCATTCGAATTATGCATTTGGTGGTGAGATTTCAATTGTGTCAACATTTCCGCTCAGAGATCTTTTTTTTTCTCAAGATTTTTTGGTACTTATGAAAGAGTGATTTACATCACTTATAAAATACGCATTCGTTCCTAGATTAAGAATGAGCTTTTGAGCTTTGTTAATCGGTTTTCAAATTTCGCCAATTCAGATTTTTTGTGCATTTCAATTTTTTTGTTGCGAATTTTTTTTTGAATATTTTTTGAGTAATTTACTTTAGAGGTATGAATATTTTTTTATGAAATTGAGGAGGTATGAATTCAGTGCAATATTTAATTTTTTTAAGGTAAAGTAGACAAAAAGTTTTTTTTCGATAGCAAAAGTAATTGGGAAAAATTCAAATTTTTTTTTGTTGGAAGCGTCAGAAAAAAAACCCGAATTTTGGGAGTAAATATCAAAATAACATTTGTCTCTTCGAAACATTTAAAAAAGTCAATTGTCAAAGAAATACTTGTACCTCTGCATTACCTTTTCAAAAATTTGGGAAAAAACCACGTGAAAGTTTTTGGAGTAGGAAATTTTTTTCCATTTTTTTTTGGGAATTTCCTAAAATACCAATTATGAAAGCCTAAAAATTTATTCTTATTTCAAAGAATATCACGGTGGATTATTTATATTTTCGTTCTTCTTTATTTCTTTCACACAGAGTCTGTGATATATTCTGTTAAATTTGTGGGTGTTCAATGAAAAGGACCCACTTTGAGTGATATATATATATATATATATATATATATATATATATATGTATAGAGAGAGAAAGGAAAACTTTATTTTTGGCTCAAGTCAAAATTTAACCATTTGAAATATTTTCAGAATTCTTAGGGAAAAGCTTTATTATCTCAATCATTGAAATATTTTAGGGAGTGACCACTGAAATTTGTGTCGAGTAGTGAGACATTTATGGTGCACTTAGCCTTATATTTTCTATTCAATATTCTAATCTAAAATTCTCAAGTGTTATAGTGAGGAAACTAAGCGCGACAAAGTGGGCCCTTTTCATATCAATCTCCACAGATTGAAATTTCTTTTGGTCTCATTTTTTAATCCCATGATTTTGTTATCTAATTCAAGGTATAGCTTAAAAACTAATCAACCTTCCAAATTGTTATTCTTGGATATTATTAAAGGCGCAACTGAGCAAATTTTTTTTTTCAATTTTTTTCTCATTAAAAAAGTACCGCAAAATATATTGTTAAAATTTCTATAGTGAATTGGCAAACCAGGTACCTGCAGCTTCGTTTTTGGTGAATATCCAAGAACTGCGAAGAGATAGGCCAAATTTCATATAGAACTTTTTGCAGTGACAAGTTCCTATGAAGCTCATCTCAATTCATTATAAGATATTCATCAAAAGCGAGGCTACTGATAACGGCACTCACCTGTTTTATCACTTCGCTACAGATTTGCAATACCGCGGAGCCCTCAAAATTATCAAAAAAAATTCCGAGAGGCTCCTTGCAAGCAGATAAACACCTCAATTTGTCCAGATCAATAATAAATTTCTTGGGCGAGATAATTAGCCCGCAGAAAATCTCGAAACAAATTTCCAATCAATCTAAAAGCTTGATTGCCATTTGCGGAATTAACTCCGTTCGAGATTCACCCAATGAAATTGCAACATGAGCAGAAAATTTGCAATTTCAAAAATCCCGATCTACTCACGTGATCTGTCATTTATAACGGGGGCTAAATTGCAACGCTTTTATTTATCTTGTTAAGTTCCTTCATTAAGAGTTTGTTACACATATATAGATGATAAAGCGTGTCATCAATTTTACATTGTTTTTAATTACATTAGTTTCATTAATTTCTGTGGTAAACTGGTTTATAACCAACATTTCAGTTGAAAGACGTCTTGGCTGTACCACGTGACGTCCAACGGTGCATTTTCATTGGCCTAGATTTGCGCGCCAAAAATAACCCCACATGTCAAGTAAAATTGACACTTGTTGTTCAACCTTGAGTTAGATATTTTCATGGCGTCTTAAATATGGAACGAAATATTAGTTAATGTTACTTTATTCGCTTATATCAAATAACTTTTTTATTATTTTTCTCAATACACGAGTATATGGATTATTGTCAATATTCTAGAATCCTTAGCGGAATTCAACTGTGCTGAAATGAACCCGAAGTCTGTTATTGTGATAATAATGAATTTTACAGAAAATTGTAAATAGCAAATTGATTATTAATCAGAGGTAGGCAACAGTATTTATTGTAAAGACACTAATTAGACGCTATTGGGTGTCCATTGATTAAAGTATTGGAAGAGTTTCAATGTGGATAGTTGTTACAATCGAATAAAAATGTTAATTAATATACTCAAGTTAGTGAAACCAGGAGTGAAGTGGTGAACTAGGCGCTTCTGTATTTTATCCCGAAATTTAGCGAATAACTCGCGAAAAATGAATATAGTGGAAAATGTGAAAACAGCTTTTTTGTAAAACACAGTTTCCTCTACAAAAAAGTTGATATGAAGTAGTTCGTATCTCCATTTGTTATCGAGTTATTCTGCAAAAATGGGGGTTAAGTCCAAATGCGCTGATTCCAGTTCACCCCTTCCCCGCAGAAATGTTGTGTAATTATTGCATTAGTTCCAATATTATTCCTATATCCTGCCTTATTGTTGCATTTTTCCAATTACATTTTCTAGAAATTAAAGAAAAAATATGTTTTTTAGATTTAAGTTTTTTAAATTTCTCAATTTTCTTGAAATTTTGCATATTCAATTTTTCTTTTAATTTCTAATTTTTTATTAGTCTATATTAAGAAAAAATCAACGAAAAAACGTAAAAAAAATGCCAATTTTTATAACGTCAATTTCCAGAATTTTGGAAATTGGAAATTTTCAAGGTCATCAATTTTGAATAGGGAAGGAAAAGTCGACGCCATCTGACAGCGCACGTGGCAATGAGTAGACATGAGTGATCGGTGGAGTGGAGGAATTTCATGTATTTCTGTGCCACAAAAACATTGAAAATCATCATTCTGGCCTTCTCGGTGCAAATGCTACAATAAATGTTAATGATATCACCATTATCATTGAATAATCACTCAAACCTCAACTCTCTAGTGTAAATTATTCTTAAAAATGTCCCTGGATCAGACGGTCTGCGAAGGTCAGTTTGTACATAACCAAAAAAACGTTTCCATTATTGCTTCATAAAGTGACAAAAAAATCACTATTTTTCACCATTACAATTGTTTTTGAATGTGCAAAAACTCATCTACATATGTACTGTTGCAGACCTTAAGGCGTTCGAGAGGAGACTCACAGAAGTTATAGCCAGTTTACAGCCATCAACATTAAGATGGAGAAGTGAGTTATGAAAACAGATTTTTTTACGTTCAAAAAGTTGAATTAAATTATAACTTTAATGAACCTTACATTGGAGAAAAATAATCAAAACTAAATTAAGGTTGCTTTGATGATAAATTTGACCACTGGTCATTTCAATTATCTCAATTTTTTTCCATTCGTTCCCTCGAATTCTAAATTGCCAAAATTAAATTTAAGTACCTGAAAGGACTTTTCAAAAATTGTCATTTTTACATTTTTCAAAATGTGGCAAATTGAAAAATTTTAATGTCATTTTTTTTAATAATCACAGCAAAAAAAATTGGGGAAAAAGGAATTTGTGAACAATTTTTTGGAAAATAAATACCCATCAATTTTTTGTAACTTTGGTTAGACTTTATTCATTAATTCTTATTTTTGTTTACAGTTCTCCTTGGATTTATATCAGTGTGCACAGCAGTTGGCGCTTGGCACTGGCTCACAGATCCAAATACATCAGCTGTTTCGTTTACGCAGAGTCTTTATAATCATCCCATATTCGCCTTAGCCAGTATTTTACTAGGTAAAAATTATCCAGTTCTATTTAGAAATGTCAAACCGAAAGACTTCTAAATTGCACAATTTGAAAATGTGATTTTTTTAAAAATTCACAATTAGAAAAATTCATGGTTTTCTCAAATTTATTGATATAAAACAATTCTTAATTTCTACAAAATTTAATGGAAGAAAATTTTTTGAATAAAAATTTGCCAATTTGCAAATTGTGAAAAACGAAAAAAAAGCAAGTTTCCCATTTTTAGGCGTTTGTAAAATCATTTACGTTTTTTTGACAATTTCAACAATTTTTATTTCAACAGTTTTGTTTCTCTTTAAATTCCAAAAAACTGACAAAATTAAAAAAAAAATTGAAATTTTCTGAATTAGATTTTTCATTTTTTTTTTTGCAAAAAAATTTGGAAAAATCGTAAGACCTCTGATACGTTTCTAACTAACGTCTTAACTTGAGTGCCTCATATCTAAAAAATTGCATAAAATCTCAAGTTAAAACCGTCCTATTCCAACATAAGTGTTCCAACAATTTGAGATGACAAATTTTCTCCTGATTGTCTCTCCCTCCTTCCCCACTAATAATTTTCCCTTAATTTCCAGTTGTATTATTCCTGTTGGGTGTTCACAGAAGGGTCATAGCACCAAGTATAATAACCCAACGTGCAAGAAATGTCTTGGGTGACTTCAACATGAGTTGCGACGAAACAGGAAAATTAATTCTCAAGCCAACAAGGCCGCCCCATCCCCTCGAGACCTGAGATTACTTAGTGAGAATATAACTGTTTTCCAATGCAATTGGCCTGCCATTATGCACTGGTACGTTTCAGCCATATCCAAAATTACAAAATAAAGCACCAAAATTTTTACAAAATAACAAAGCAAAAAAAAACGAAAAAAAAAAGACAATTATTTCATACTCCAATTTCAGAGGACTAATTAAAATGTGGAAATAATTAATTCAACGATTGAACAACTGGATATGATAATAAGGGAGGATCCACCATTCAACGTTACTAATTATCCATTTCCACAAAACGAAAAATCCAACATGCGTTATTGACAATATCAAGCCAATCTCTGCACAACCAATGACAATTGTAAATGTATTAATTTAGGAATAAAAATTGAAAAGCCAATGTTTGTCCGTTGAAAACATTTATTAATAATTTCATTTATGCACAATTGCTATGAAGCATAAATCATCGATTAATCCCTCAATCACTTAATTATCTAATCACCTAATCAAAATGATCATTATTATCAACGTTTATGATCATCCACATTCGTCTACAAATCAATCAAAATTTCAAATTTCTTTTTCGTATGAGCTCGTGCTATTATCAGTCTAAATCCAAAATCGGGTGGTAAATTTGAAGATAGAATTATTATTTACACAGGGATGAATTGGGATTACTAAATTATACCACTTACGTGGTAAATACGAGCGATGAAAATAGGAAAAAAATGTCTTTCAATCAGTGAGGCAAATTTAAGAATTCTCTGTTGTGATGACACAAAAAAAAATCATTTGTGTCATTTAATTTATTGAGAATTGCTGAACTATGATTTGATTACCGTCGATATATCAACTGACCCAATTTACAAAATAACATTCCTCCATGATCCGACTTTCGTGCTGAACATAGCTGATAATTAATTGAAGAAAATTAGGAAGCTTTGTGTGTCTTGAAACTAAAATACCACTGATTATCGTTCACCACTGAACCATCACAGCGTTCTGGGGAAGTATAGATTTTGGTTGTTTATCCTTGATCTGAAACACTGGAGGTAGATAATGCCTTGCAATACCCATTTTTATTTCCTTCTTTTTTTAAACGTAACAACTCGCACTCTTGTCCGGTGAATCGTGGCAATTATTGTGTTCTTTTCTGATCAGTCCGATCAGATAATAAATTAGTGAAGTGAAAATAGGTCACCGGCTGATGGTAGTGGTGCTAATCCACCTGTTACATCTGGCAATTGTGTAAGATCCGGCAAATTTGAAATGTGAGACTTTACTTCTGCTCGAACTGTACATACTTTCTTCAATTTTTCTTTATAATCCTGCAACAGATAATTGGAAAATACATTATTAGTGTTTAATCGTTATCGACGATTCTGACTGTTCATAGCGTTCTACCACGAAAACTATGGGAGATAGGAGAAAAAGTGTAAGATATATTTTGCTCCTTACATAAAAACCTACATTTTATGTTTTATGACTTTTTTACCTAGCTCTCAAAGTTTGGCAGATATCGCACAAAATGACAGGTATCAATTTACCTCTAAAGTGGTCTGAGCCTGTTGCAACAGTTGTTTTTGTGCCAATGTGTAATCTCTGAGCATTGTTAACAATTTTCGCCTATCTTCCATTTCTGCCTGCAGCCTTCCATTGTAATCTGCCAATAATGCTGCTGCCTCGTTGACAGCTACACTCAGTTGATCAGCAGCTGTTCTGTCAGCCAAATTGGCCAGCAACGATACTTCGGACACTTCAGGAGGCAGCGATGCAATTCTTTCTCTCACAGCTGCGTCTGACGATGCTGTATTCTCTAAATCCTGAAAATGTAATTGAAATATCAAAAACATGCTCCTTCATTTTTGATAAATGTTTTTCTCCCATGCGTTTTTCTCGGATTAGTTTTTTTTTCTATTTAACTTTTTCTACCAAAAATTCGAAATATATTTACGCATATGATAATGTTTTTTTCTTCTTTTCTCATGTGGAAATTGCAATTTTTTTTACACCGAAAAATTGCAGTGAAAAATGTGGAAGTTGTGGAAAAATCTGGAGAAATTTTTTTTCGATATCACCTTTTATATATAGCCAATTGATATAGATATACAATTTTTTTTGTATAGTCAATATGATGCGGACGATATTATAGCGACTTTAGAATTCTCTGCGGCTCTAAGAAATATGTTCAATATTTTGCCAAATTTATGTAGACAATTTTTTTACACAATATAAAAAAAAATTGTATATCTGAAAGAGGGTGTATATAAAATACAACCGGTCAACAATTTTTTTTTCATTTTTCTTTTGCAATCCACTTTTTTTGCAATATTTCAAAAATTCTGGGTTTTCTGTAGGACTCACATTTTTCGTTATAAAAATGGAAATTTGGTGATCATATGCATGAAAATGGATTTACAAAATTAGGCCGCGAGAAAATTTGGAAATTTGGTCTGAGAGACATCAATGCAAGAAACATTTTTCCATTTTTTTTTTCACCAAAAAATGAAGAACTGTTTTCATGTGCTGTCTCGACTTACATAAATTTGTAAATTCGTGTAATAAAATAAAATGTTGAGGGGATATGACGCACAGATATCTTCATTTGAAATGAAGTGGAGCAAAGTGATATCAATAGCATTGATAATAATGTTAAAAATCCTATCGACTCAAAAAAAAAAACTAAAAAAAAATCAAGAAAATATCGACAAGTAGTATTGATATAAAATTGCGTAAAATTATTGACTGAAAACAGCTAAGGTCCACAAATTATTGACTAAAAAATGGAAACAATTTTTTAACCAGCTGACGTTAAAACAAAATTGAGAAAAAAAAATGTTTTTTTTTTTTGTTTAAAATTGTTTAAATGACAATAGTATTGACGATGCTGTCGATTCGAAAATAGTAAAGACGTTCCAAAGGGCATCGACAATTGTATTTAAATAGTCTTGAGTAATAGTATTGACTCAAAGCAGATAACAAAGTGTTTTCACAATGGCTTTGACAATACTATTGCCACAAAAAAAACTTGCAAAAAATGTTGACTGAAAAAATCTATTTTTTTATTATTGATTGATTTATTTATTTATTTATTTTCACGAAGAATTGATGATAGTGCTGGCTCAAAACACTTGACGAAATTTTTTTTTTGAGTTAATGAAAAAAAAAAAAAATACCATTGCCGATAACAATATTGGAAAAGTGTATTAAAAAAAGAGTTTTAACTTGAGAAAAAAATGACCTCAAAATAAAAAAAAATGTATTGAAAATGTGTAATAACAAAAAAAAAAAAAATCAATTAAAAAAAAAATGCGGGCACTAGTATTGACAATATTATCAACCCTTCCCTATTACTTTGAGTCATGGATTTATAATTATGGATATGGGCCTTTATAAATTCTACGTAATTTATTATAGGTGATACATAATTTGCGCTACTATGAAGTAATCTACAAACGGTAATAACCATTAGGGCTTTTATGAGCTCCTCAGTTTCTGGGGGATCGCCAGCTGGTGTTCTTGGGCTCAATGTAACATGCAGCTCTTTGGTACCATCAACTTCAACTTCAGTTTCCGACTTTTTTCGCTCCTTTCCCTCGACTTTTTTTTGCAACTTCCGGTCGGGCTTTTTATCCGGCTTCTTCGATGGTTCCTGGAATAGAATATTGCAATTAACGTCAATTATTTTGTTTCAGGACCTGATTTTTTAAAAAATTGTGTGGTGTGGATGTGTACATTTTTTTCGTTTCTTTAAATAACGATTCGTTCGAAACTACTTAATCGATTCGATCTTTTTTTTTTTGAAATTTGTAGAAATTTCAGTGAAAATTGGGATAACAATTATTCGTTCATTAACAACTTCAGGTTCATTAACAAACCGTTGGAGATAGAGAGAAAAGTGTTCAATAAATATTCTTCCGGATGCAAAGATGCACGTTTTAGGTCTTATGATTTTTGTCGCTAGCATCCGTTATTAAGGAGGTATTGCAGGTTCAAAGTGTGAAAACAGTTATTCAGCAATTAAACACAAGCAGCGATTTTTTAAATTTCTTTGCAACGTATCTCGTGACCAGGTCGGTTTACAGGAAAATTACATAAAAGCTTTTTTGTTGGAAATTGAATCCTCTATAAAAAATGTAATACAATATTTTTGGGTGGAACCACTTGTTAAGGACATAATGATTTTTTTACGAGCAGAAAAATGAAAAAAAAATGAGATAATGTTTTCTTCAAAGGAAATCTGATGAACTTTTTTCAAGTTCTGTCTGGGAATTGCAGGTGAGGAAATTTTCTTGCCTCGCCTCAAACTGTAATTATTTTTTTTATTTACGTTATTCGAAGGATCTGACGATTGAGAAATCTTCGTGATGTCTCACCGATTTCATAATTTCTTAATCAATTTTCATAAAAATTTCAATGTGACGATGGTCAATTCCGATTCACATAAAATGCAATTGATTTTCTGCAATTAGTGAAAAAATTTAGGATTGAAAAATAGACGGTATAAAAAAATTCTACTGATTTTTTTGACAAATTTCAAAAATTTTGCATAAGTAAATTATGTGCTGCCAACATCTACATATTGTAAAACTAAAATTTTTCGATATTTACATTGCTTTTTCAAACATAGCTATCAAAAATTTTCGAAGTCCAAGGAAAAAAAGTGGGAAGCTTTTTTTTCAAATGAAAATACTCGTAAAATAGTAGAGATAGCTAATTCGCTCTTTGATTTTATATATATATACATATATATTTTTGATCTTGCAACGGATTTTTGGAAGTACTAAAAGAGTCCTGTTGAGTTGGTGTGTTTATGTGTTGCCGAAATTTTATCGCGCCTTCTCGTCAGAGGAAATTAAATTTTGCAATTGCAATTACTCAAGACACTCTATCGCGTGAACGGTTGCAGATAGCCTCAGAATTGTTTAACAAAATTTGTTCCCCATATCAAGATACACATTTTACGTTCAATTGCTTTTTTTCGTAATCTGCATAATTAAGGAGCTATAACCGTTTGAAACATTATGTATCTAACGAGTAAGTAAGTCGGAAATAAAAAACGAAGCAATCTAATGTGTGTCTTCAAAAAATAGTTCATGCTTTTCACTGAGGTCGATAGTTTCTGAAAATATAGAAAAAGTTTAGAAATTTTACAGAATTTTTCAAAATTTTTTTTTTTTCAAATTTTAAAATTTTTGGGATTTTTTTGATATTGGTTTCTTTAATTTCCAAAGCTTTAAAGAATTAGAAATTTTTAATTATCAGAAAGTTATGCCACAAATGATATATATATTAGAAATGGTGAACTATTAAAATTCTTAATGCAAATGAAATCGTTCCGAAAAATTTTGAAAAAAAATGTTAGACAAAACTGACAATTAGTTTTTTTTCCTTCCAGGTTTTTTTGCAATTAAAAAATACATTTTTTCCATCCAAAAATCTAAAATTTCATTCCCTAAATTAGGCATATAACGTCGTATAATTTTATTCTACTTTCACAAATTGATTATCTAAAACTTTTCAATTTGTGAAACATTTTTCTCACCTTTTCAACATCATTTCGTGGCTTTTTCCTTGGCGGTGTGCCAGGCTCTTTAATAGGTTCAGTAGCAGCGTCTAAGGCCCCTTTGAATTCACCAATTTGTAATCTATCATAAACACCTCTCTCCTCCCAAATGATAAGCAGTCTATTCAATCGTTCCCTCGTTTTTTCATCAAATGTTTTCATATGTTCAAATGCTCTTGGCAATACATTGCCAAATTCTCTGCCAAACTCCGGCCCCTTTTTCTTGCTGTTTTGGATAACGTCATTTGCCAAATACATAAACATTAGTTTTCGTGGATCTTTTGCTGGAACAAATTATTGCGTCATTAAAACATGTACAAAAAAAGTGTAAATATGAGAAAAAAAAATTATGTAAACTATTACGTCATTGATAAATTTGAAAAAAAAAAATGAATGCACATATTGAGCAAAAAAAATTTTTTTGTCGCAATTTCTATATATATATATATACTATATTTCCTACTAAATTCTTATATAACAACACATGTGATATTTTGACAGCAGGTACGACGAAAAATTAATTACGTTAAAAATCAATAACTACAGAAATCTTATGTGAAATTGGAACATATTTCTGCCACGTTTAAACACGACTTTTTATTTTCCATACGTGTCATCAACTCCAAGTGCAGATGTGCAAAATAATTGATTTTTAGTAAAAAAAAAAAAGCAACCTTGACAGTGCACAAAAACAGCCTAAAAATGAAGTTGCAAAAAAATATTATTCAATGATAAAAAACTAAAATTTTAACCATAAAAAACCCGAAATTACCCAAATTCTATATAACCTAAAAAGGTGTCGAGATAGTGCTCACAATCCTACGGAACCAAAAATTGAGGAAATTTTTGAGGTGTCAATAACAATAAATGATCTATAACCACAAATGTTTGTTTTATTAATGTCACATACAGTAATATTGGGGGGGGGGGGGGGGAGTGGGAGAAAAAAAAAACAAATACCTTTACACATCTCCCTGAACCAAACTTTCACAATGGTACCATGATGTTTTCTATGGTGTATCAGCCAAAGTGATAATGTCTGTATACTTTGCTGCGATGGATTAAGGTCCATGAGCTTTTTAACAAGCGCATTTTCCGTAAATCCTGCCATTGCAATTAGCCACTATTATAACAACACAGTTTAATGAATTTGTCACATTAAATTCATGAAAACTCAGGCACGATAATGCGCCACTAAACAAAATGTAGGGAACAACTACTGTTTGGGCGGTGGAGTGGGGGGGGGGGGGGGGGGGGGAGTGCACGTGCACACTAAATTGAACAACGCACACATGCAAAGTAATATGCGCATGTATATGGAGAATTGCGGAGTGATTTAGCGGGCCAGTAGAACATCTGTGAATTTAGTACTTGCTCCTGTCAACAGGTGGCTCCGAGTTTTGCGGGAATTTTCAAAAATTGCACGCGACTTTTGCAAAAGCTTGCCCCAGAGTGTCTCAGCGAAGTTTTTATTTCTTACTAAAGTTTATTGCGCATCCAGATGTTTAACAAACCTTGTTTACAATTGGTTATATTTACTAAATCAAACGAACCGCCAACCACATTTAAAGAAACCACCGACAGTGGCGCCATCATTTAGCGAGTTGGCCACGCAAGCCCCTCATTGGTCAGCCCTCCCGCCATTTTCCCAACGTTTTGGCGCGCACGGTACTTTCGACATTTTGTTTTGGGATCATACGTATAGAATCACTCTAAATCGGAACGGGAACGTCTAAGAATCAAACTTTCGGGTCGTTACATCCTAAATCATTCGTCTGATGACAGTCGAGATTCTTTACATCGATTTCCCGCCAATAAATCAATGAATCTTGGTTGGGAAAGGCTCTTTTCCTGAAGTTCATCGTTCCTCTTGCTGGCGCTACTCTTGTTATATCTCGCTTGGCTTTCTTTCGCCTGGTGAAGATACTTTTGAAGCATTTGTAGATCCACTCGATTACACTCATGAGACTTAATCCCAAGAACATGTTGCAGAGCCCTCCATAATGACCTAGAGGAAATTGTGGAAATCAATAAAAGCAGTCAATCGAAGTTTTATAACACCGAAATGCGCGCGCAACCGTGCCTTATTTGACAGTCGTAGTCTCTATATCTATTTCTATAGAGAAAGGAGAGACGAAACGAAATATCGATATATATAGGAATTATCGAAAGAGGTAAGATCGCAACCGACGCGACACCAGTCAACTCGGCGGGAGAAAGAAATGCGCGTGCGCAGCACGCTCAGCGAGTCTTGTTATTTTAAACCCGAAGATGAGCGATCTGTGATGTTGTATTATTGTTTTGATGAATTGGATAGTCACGTGACCGGAAATATTATCCAAAAATTTATTTAAATGTTATTTCGGATTATTGATGACACACTTACTCATTAATTCATACCAATAATATTGCACGTCATGCTGTAGTTCCAACACTGACGACCCTCCAAAGTAGACATTGATGACAACATGATCTGCAGTTCTGTTAAGTCCGTTTTCGTTTCTAAGCATGACGCATATTTATTTTAATTACCATATAAATGCCAAGAAAATTATTAAAATTTATTGCTCCTTGATATTTTGCGACAAAAAAATAAAGGCTGCCGGCTCCTGAGATATCCATACTAAATTTCCAATTTTCAACTGGATGGATAAAAGAAGTCAATGAGAACATTTGAGAAATGCAAAAGTGTCCACAAAATTTGAAGTTGAAGTTTTTGAAACATTTTAGGAAACTATCATGCTATAGATAAGGTAGAGTATTACGTGTCCCAAATGATAACGTCGTCTCTCATATTGCCGAACGATTCGGAGATCGTATACTCCGTATTGGTGCATGTAGGATAACATCCGCAATTCAAATGTCCACCTTGAACTTCCGAAAACGTTCCGGGAGGGTACGGAGCATCATCAACGTCAAAAAATGGTGTTATACTCCGCCAACGATCTGGAATAAATGCGTCGGTGATCTAACCTCATCAGCATTCACTTCATTATGATCTTCACAATGATCAAGTCACTAAGTTTAGTTTAGAAAACAATACAATCGTTTTGATATAGACCCAAGAACTTGGTAATTCTGTTTAAATATATATAGATATATCTAATATATTATGACAAAAAAATTGAAAAATGCATTTGAGTCGATGTGGTTCGAAACTGCTATGTAGTAAGTAGGGGGATTCCCCGAAGAATGCAAGGCTCTGTCCGAGCCAATCGGCAATGCCTATAGAGCGGACGGCGCTGCCAACTTTTGGAAATAAAAATACCACCGTTGCCGATAACTCAGTGCATTGTGAGCAGACAATTTTTTATCACTACTGAAAATTTTCCACCACCTCAACCACGTCTAAAACAATATTGGTAACTATTAAGTAGATGTGAAAAACATACATTGATACATATGCAGGCATTCCAGATCAGCAAAATTACAACGTCTCACCTCACCTGAAATTGAACAAATAACAAATTATCTTGTGCTTGCTTTCCATCATATATTCTCTAATAAATTGTGTACCTTGGCCACTGGGCATTGGATAAAAAAATGGAATGCATTTGCATTTTTCAACAATATCCTGTACTCGACAATGCATGATACAGTCGCTGAATGAAGACTGCCCACCGAACTTGTTGTTATATTCTGATTTGAAGAGACATTTGCGTTGACGCATGTCGACGTTTATGATATCCTGAAGCAAAATCCATTGAAAACTTAGTCTGTCTCTTCCGACGGGTTCGGGGGTTCCCCATTTTTCCGGAACTTCGGGTAAGAGAGGTTCCCCCACTACTCTCCATTTCCGGGCGGGGTCAGATTCTGGAAGGGGAAACGTGGGAGTCGAACCAGCAAAGAGGAACAGCAACGTAACCTAAAACTGTCTAACGAGCCTTTTTTCTGGACTACAGCGCAAGTCTACGCGCATGATGTCAGAAACAAGGATACATGAACGTTGAGGAGTGGGGGAAGCGTTCGGGAGGGGCAGCGAACGCGGAGGGGAAGTTCGTCAAATTGGAGAGTCGTTGAACATGCTGATGAATTATAATGAATTCTTACCTCGTTACTAACTAGTACAGAGGCTCCTATATTGAGAAGTGTTTCTGTTCCCTTTCCTACTATACATTCCCTTGTATTACCACTATATATGTCGGGATAGTTGGTAGGCGTGTAGATAGTGACCTGAGATGAACAATGCGTGAATATGCGCAATTGGTCCCATTTATGTATTATTTCATATAGAATGCGCACATGATCAATGGTGTGCAATCATTCATTTATAAATAGGGAATGTTTTATTATGTATTGGCACCTTGAATCCAACGGATGGAAATAGTTGATAAAAATAATCTTCCTCGTCAACATCTAGCAGCAGCCAGAGGCCGAAATCTGATCCAGGTGATTCGGATTTTTCAATGGGTGCAGCAAAATTGTGTTCTGAATTGCTGTAACGATAATGTTTTGAAAAGTTGGAAAATTTTGTCTTCGACATTTTTTTCCCGGACAAATTTTGCGGGATTTTTAAACAGGAAGTGTGGTTCTACCTTGTAAAATGATCTCTCCATCTAGCATAATTAAAAGCGCAGCAATTTCCATCAGGTGTATGTCGGGGCTCCAGAATATCAGCACATGTACGAACAACACCTTCCCACTGACATCGAATGATGTATTGATTGCATTGAACACTGACGGTTCTTACAAGTCTATCAACGTTGTAGAATGTCTTATTGAAAGCTGTCATCAAGAGTGTATGAAATTCCACAATATCACCTTCTTCTACTTCATCAATTGAAAAGGTGTAGAGATGTCCAACATATCTGATCAATTCCAAAATTCTGGATCTCGTCAAGTTCAATGATCGTACCCATTCGCGTTGCCATCTAAGAAGTAGAATATTGTGAAAATAGGAGTAACATGGTTTTTCATGAGATTTAAGGGTGAGGGTGAGATGCAATTAGTATTTTGCTTTGATAGGTTGAATTGTCGAATATGATTATTATCCCCTGAGGATTTTTTTAGGGGCTATGTATATATATATGTATCATTGTTGAACATATATGTCGTGTATAACGGTGCGCTTGATTAAAGTATTCAATACTTGATTCAAGTATACCATACTTGATGCAAGTATGCCGTACTTGATTCAAGTATGGTGCACTTGATCCAAGTATGCCGTACTTGAATAAATTATACCGTACTCGAATCAAGTATGTCGTACGTGAACCAAGTATGCCGTACTTGAATCAAGTATGCCGTACTTGAATCAAGTATACCGCACCTGAATCAAGGATGTCGTACTTGGATCAAGTACGTCGTACTTGATTCAAGTATGCCGGGCTTTATTCAAGTATGTCGTACTTGATTCAAGTATGCTGGGCTTTATGCAAGTATGTCGTACTTGATTCAAGTATGCCGTACTGGATTCAAGTATGCCGTTCTTGATTCACGTATGCTGCACTAGATTCAAGTATGGCGTACTTGATTCAAGGATGACGTACTTGATTCAAGTATACCGCACCTGAATCAAGGATGTCGTACTTGGATCAAGTACGTCGTACTTGATTCAAGTATGTCGTACTGGATTCAAGTATGCCGCTCTTGATTCAAGTATGCTGCACTAGATTCAAGTATGGCGTACTTGATTCAAGGATGACGTACTTGATTCAAGGATGGCGTACTCGATTCAAGTATACCGCACCTGAATCAAGGATGTCGTACTTGGATCAAGTACGTCGTACTTGATTCAAGGATGCTGGGCTTTATTCAAGTATGTCGAACTTGATTCAAGGATGCTGGGCTTTATTCAAGTATGTCGTACTTGATTCAAGTATGCTGTACTGGATGGAAGTATGCCGTTCTTGATTCAAGTATGCTGCACTAGATTCAAGTATGGCGTACTTGATTCAAAGATGACGTACTTGATTTAAGTATGTCGGACTTAAATCAAGTATACCGCACCTGAATCAAGGATGTCGTACTTGGATCAAGTACGTCGTACTTGATTCAAGTATGCCGTACTTGATTCAAGTAAGCTGAGCTTTATTCAAGTATGTCGTACTTGATTCAAGTATGCCGTACTGGATTCAAGTATGCCGTTCTTGATTCAAGTATGCTGCACTAGATTCAAGTATGGCGTACTTGATTCAAGTATGGCGTACTTGATTCAAGTATGACGTACTTGATTCAAGTATGGCGTACTTGATTCAAGTACGTCGGACTTAAATCAAGTATACCGCACCTGAATCAAGGATGTCGTACTTGGATCAAGTACGTCGTACTTGATTCAAGGATGCTGGGCTTTATTCAAGTATGTCGTACTTGATTCAAGTATGCCGTACTGGATTCAAGTATGCCGCTCTTGATTCAAGTATGCCGCACTTTATCCAAGTATGCTGCACTTGGTTCAAGTATGCCGTACTTGATTTAAGTATGTCGTACTTGATTCAAATATGTCGTACTTGATTCAAGTCTACCGTACTTTATTACTCATAATCCTCGACTGCCATAATCACTCACATTTCTTCAAGAAGCTCCTGCGCCTTTCTCTTACTGATGATATTGATATTACAAATGACAACAGCGGGAAAATCAACTTGACTTATAGGATACATATCGGTAGTCATGTGCGTAGCAATTGGAGTATTTCTATAGACCCTTGTGGTATCATAAATCATGAAGAAGAATACCGTGACGGCGGCAAAATGAACCACAATCCACAGTGTCCTGCAATTTTTCAAATTTTTCAAAAATAGGCGGGAAATCGAGAATTAATATTACCTATCCAGTGAGCATTTTCCTGGAACGGTGTTTTTCACGAAGTCCGTCAGGCGCTTATGGGGGATGTACGAGCAGTCGAATTTAGCCGTCATTGCTGGTCGTAAATTTGGTATCCACGATGGTTCTGGAGCAGTCATTGAGAAATCCTGTTTTGTTTAAACTGCCCAATTCGCGGTCGGAAATGTGATTGGATGGGTCTCAGAAAAATTCAAAAAAGTTCTATGACTGTACTTATAACTATAACAAATGTCAACTTCTTCGAGAGGTAACTTCACAACTACCCCTCCTGAGCCTTGCAAGGACTAACTCAATCGGGGCCGTGATATAAATCTCACTACATGATTAAGCATTTTCGGGAATTACGGTGTCGCGTGTCAGATAAAGTAGAAGACTAATCTTGTATGCGCCACACACGTCCACGGCCAATCCACAACTGTCATCATTCCTGTCATGGTTATTTGTCTGCATCTAAATAGGGGAATGGGTGCCATAAAAAAATGTCGCCTGTCACGTGTTCATTCAAATTCTTCCCACATTATCTCGTCGGACACTGTTTTTAAATTTCCCTCCAAATTGCAATCGCAACATCACACCAATCACGTGACTTCTTCCGTATTGACAGTTCTTTATTTATTTATTGTTTCGTGGGACATTGTTTGAAAATTTCCCGCCAAATTGCAATCGCAACGTCACGCCAATCACGTGACTCCTTCCGTATTGACAGTTCTTTATTTATTTATTGTTTCGTGGGACATTGTTTGAAAATTTCCCGCCAAATTGCAATCGCAACGTCACGCCAATCACGTGACTCCTTTCGTATTGACAGTTCTTTATTTATTTATTGTTTCGTGGGACATTGTTTGAACATTTCCCGCCAAATTGCAATCGCAACGTCACACCAATCACGTGACTTCTTCCGTATTGACAGTTCTTTATTTATTTATTGTTTCGTGGGACATTGTTTGAAAATTTCCCGCCAAATTGCAATCGCGACGTCACACCAATCACGTGACTCCTTTCGTATTGTCAGTTCTTTATTTATTTACTACTTGTAATGTAACAATCTGCGAAAAGTTTAAACAAAATACAAATGTACCGCGTGTATTCTCTCCTTTCATTGTTATTTTCACATCTTGGATTGAATTATTGCAAATTTTCCTGTGTCGGTAAGTTATTAGCAAAAGTCGATTCTTCGAGAATCAGCTGTTCCAGGTTTAATCACTCGTCATCAAACTTCAACTGACAGCTCACGTAATTTTGGAATTATGTAGAATAATTGTACGTAAATCTACTTTATTTGATAAATGTCAAATTGATAATTAATGTAAGTCACATTTCTGATTGATTTTTTTAGGAAGGAGCTATATATGTTCCGTGTTTTATATATAACAAAACGAGAGGGAAAACAGCAATCACAGTTGTGCAGGTGCGGTTTGTGATTCTCCAGTATTTTTAAAAAAAGCATCACAGTGAAGCGTAAGTGAGTTAGTACAAACAATTTTCAGTTTATCGCAAAGTACAATTTGCACTATGAGGTTTGGGGACAATTCTTTTGGCCAGTGGAACTCAAGTGTGCAAGGTGTACATTGAGCATTATGAAACTAATTATGTCACGTTTTTTATTTTAGTCGCAATTTGAAATGCGCGAAAAAAGACAGGGATTAGCCAATTTCCACGTGGCAACTTTTAAACGAAAATTCCATTTTCAAATTTCAAATTTTGGCATAATTCCCGCATTTTTTCTCATTGACAAATTCCACGTGTTTTACCATTGTGGCTCGATAAAAAAACAAAATCGAAAATCAAAATTATTGTCGATCGATAATTCTTTTTAAAAATATTGTATGCTCATGTTTGTTGAAATCATTAATGATAAATAATTAGACCTTGAAAATTCATAAAATTCTTAATTACGAGCAAGTGAGTTAAGTTAAAAATTTGAACTTGCACAAAAAAAAAATACAGTAAAAAATATTTTATGAGAAATTTATATTTTTCAGGTCATGGGCTCGCGGGCGGATTCGACGACGGACTCGTCACTGGGTACTGACTATGTCAGTAATCCAATGTGGAAATTAATGAGCATGATCAAACAATCCAAGAAAATTTTCGTGGGTAATTATACGGAAAGGAGATACGTCAAGTCTGTACCAGCGTATAGGTAAATCGGAGATGCTCACACTTGTCACTTCAACTCATGAAAAACTACTTATATTAAGGATTTTTTTAAATTTTTTTGTTAAAAAAAAAATGTTTATTCTATATTTTCTATATATTTTAAGGAATCAATTATGCCAAAGGTAGAAGCATTATTGTTGCCCAAGAATTGGCGAAGTGTGAGCACCACTCAGAGCATATATAGAACTTCCCATTAGAAATTAATAAGTAGGAAACTTTTTTTTTATGGTAATTAACATTTTATGTATGATAATGTTGCGAATAAGCCGGAAAGTTTGAAAGCTTTCAATAAAAAAAAAAAACCCAAAACAAAACAAAACAAAACAAAAAAAAGTAGGAAACTTGCCTGCATTCCAGATTTACAAAACAACCCCATCAACATATTCGTTACAACCTATCAAGTACTGGTTACCATGACATTAATGTCAATTCTCGATATTTTCAAATCAATAATCGAAAATTTGTCAATTTCAAACCCCAAATTTAGTATTCGTCACGTCACAAAAATTGCCCGAGCGTTTGTATACGTTTTATTGGACGCTGGCGCTCGAGTCGCGTTAAAGACGGGCTGTGATTGGCTGTCACGCACAGTGGCTTTCGTGACGCCACAGCTGCTCTCAGATGATTTGAAAAATAGTCGTTTTCTATTTACGATAATTATTGAAAAACCAACCGACAAAATTGTGAGCATTTTTCCTCGTGGTCGACTATCCTATAGTAACAAGGAGAGACGAAAGAAACTATCGACATATATCGAAATTATCGAAAAGCGTAAGACCGAAACCGACACGACACCAGTCAAAGCGGCGGAAAAAGGAAGTGCGCGTGCGCAGCGCGCGCCACCGGACTCGTATTTAAAAAAAAATCGAAACATGTAAGCTCGTTATTATATTTGAATCCCTATTTTGTTCACAAATTATGTTTGAACCTGTTAAGAATTCTGGAAACTAGGATTCTTACTTCTACATAAAGTTCTGCATAATTAAAAAACTACACACACATACCGACATAGAATTCTCATTGGAATTTTTGGCAGAAGCATGTGAAACATTGAGAAAAGTCAAAATTTCATGTTCTTGAGGCACCCATTTTCGACGTGATTACGATTTATCTAACTTTTCTACAGAAATTCGTTCGTGGAAATCGGTCTGGTTACACTATAAAAAAAATTTTATGATACAATGTTTAGCAACGTCTGTCATAAACCAATATCACATGACAGGTGTCAATGCCAGTCATAATCCTGAATTTGAGTTCTCACATTAAATTTAAATTTTCTTTCAGAGATATTGTCTCAATTGACGGAGAGGAGAGCGATGTTGGACAGTGTTTAACCGAAGTGCAAAAAGTTGTGCGCGCTGAGTTTGGAGACGATAAATGGCTTGGGATTACGTGTAAGCAAAACTGAATTTATAAAAAATATTTTTTTGCAGTTTTGCAATTTTACGCACTTTTATTTTTACTGGAAAATCATTCGGGATAGGAATGGGGAAGGTGGAAACTTCTACGAAAATTCTGGAGCTGTTGAAAGTTATAGAAAATTTAAAATTGGTGGACATTTTGAATTGCTCGAAATTTTAGTGTGACGTGGAGAGATTTAGCTCTCACGTCGATTTTAATGCAAAAAATCAGTAGAAATTCGTATAAGCATTTTGCATCAGCAAGAACCACATCGAATGTTCGATGTGCAAGGTAAGCAGTCCCACGATTGCTGGCAGTGTCGAATAACTGCTAGCCATGGTCCTGTAGCCCATCAGGCATCAGGTGAACCCCAAAAGCCAACGAAGGGGCAAGCAATTGTAGTGGGATTGTGCGACTGCTTCCCCTGATTTGTGGATATCAGCAAGAGGCTATGACGCCGATGTGATGGCACTCCGCGACTAGGCGCAAGATAGAACACTTGGTCCTGATAATCAGACTAGACTTCGTGTACTGAACCCTTTAAAACATTGGTCTTATAATCATTGGCTTTGAATAAAATCTAATACTTCATAACCATACCCGTGTGTTAGTGGGTATTATTTCACTACATTTATATCCCGAAATCGAACGGACCTCAGAAAACTCTATCGAGAGCATAGTCGAGCAAAAAGGGTTAACTGGCGACCCGAGGATCCAACATTTAATACACGGGTTATTCCGAAACCGTTTGGCAAGAGTGAGGAAATCCTCAAACGTCACATCAGCATTTCCGAAATAAATTTGGGACAGTAGATCATGGATTAATTGTTTTTTTTTTCTAGGTAATGTGCTGGATGACAAAATAGTCAATTATAATTTATGGGTAGAATTAGAGAATATACCCCTGGGAAAGCACTGGTTCCAGATTCGATCCCTCAAAATGAATCAAAATACAATTCACCTGCAGTTGAGGTACCTGAGACCCTATAAAGGTGCAGAGAGTCGATCATTTTTCAATGACTCCACAGAACTTTCACAGTTCGATATCAAGGAAGTAAGTTGACAACAAAATTCCAGGCCAACCCAAATAATTAATGAGTGAAAGTAAGAAATGCGTAAAGATAATTAATCAAGAAAAAAAATGTCTCATTGTACCTAAATGAACCAGACAATTTTACATTTAACAATGTTAGGAATTATGAAAAAATAAAAAATTCCAAGTCTAAAAATTTGCAACAATTTGGCGATTGCAAGAATTCCAAATGCAACGAAAACGGCCACTTTTGACATTTACGAAAAACGTGAGAGCTCCAGGATCTACCTAGGATTAAAAAATTGCAAAAAATTGAAGGAATTGTAAAGAGCTTGAGTTAAAAAAAAATCCGAAAAATTGACTGTCGATTCAATAGAGCTCTTTAAATGATTCCAATTGTTTATAACGCTCTAACGCCAAAACGGTTATAGATACGAAAAAAGTCACAGAACACAAAATATGTATTTTTTCATAAGGAACAACATTCATTCGACACATTTTTGCGTATCTATAATGTTTCGTGAGATACGGCGTTATCAACAATTGAAATTATTAATAGCAATAGAAACCAGGAGACATATATGGACCGAAAACTAATCAGCTCTAAGTTACGGCAAGACGCTTCGGTTGCCTCATACAGGACCTTGATCGGATCATTTGTTCACTTGATCATTTGTTCACACACACACAAAAACATACATCTTATCTTAAATAGTCTAGAAAGGTCAGAAATGCCATGAAACGTGGAGATCTGATGGAAAATCGATTTTTCATTTTCGGGGGCAATAACTTCCCCTATCGGGAAGCTAAAAATTCAAGAAGTCAAAAAACCTGAAATCCATTTCATTCATTGATTTCAGATTCTCACCTACCGCAACCTTTGTGAAGCAGCCAAATTCAGTGCAGTACTTATAATGAGTATAATAACAGTAACTGGCAATATTCTCTGGTACCTGAGTGAATATAGCCTGCGCTTAATTCGAGAATTGTCGAACCTGATTCGCGCCCTGACACCAGTTATTTTTGGCCTGTATGAGTTCCTGACCAAATGCGTTGGTGGTGTTGCATGGTTGATCTATATGTTGTTCCGTGGGGATTCTGCTCCCAGAAATCCCCCACCGATGAGCTTCGGAAGTAGTCCTCGAGCTATCGAATACCCGAGGAGGTACTCAAATCAACGATTGAGATACTGATCAAATATTTTCCCAGTATTCCAACAATCGAATCGATCGATTGCACTTGTCAGTGATTTTCCCTCGATTTTTTAAAGAGTACTTTTAAGCTCACTCTTCAAGTAAAATGATCGAAAATATTTGCACTGTGCTAGAAGAGATGTATAGATATACAGGTCGATATCAAGGGAGCAATCTTAAAATTTCGAAGTCTGAGCGAAAATTTGTCTTCCTATATGCATTTAACGAAATCGAGTTGTCTGTCCAAGTCAGCCAGTTATCGCTGCATACCTCACACACTAAGAGAGATAGCGAATTTTGCTTATATACAAATTTATTGGTCTCATTCTGCTCTACAGAAAAGGTCTACATGAGAATGCTGCTAACTTTGTTAAATTTTGGGGAAAATCGATTTGATTAGCCATGTCACCTTTGATGTCATCTAAGGCTAACAAAAATTTATTCCTCTTAATTTTTTTTTATCCAGTTAAAAAACAAACCGATTTTTTTTGGGATGAAAGGAGAAGTCAATTTTTTGGGGGATAAAACAAAACATTTTAAAAAAATTAGGAGTACAAAGATTCCTGGCAAACAAAAATTTTTTCGAATTTTTCAAAAAATTTTTTTGAGTTCAAAGTGTTTTTCCAATTTCAATGGTCTATATCTCAGAATTTATATGGAAAAATAACTGAGATTTTAGGATTAACTTTGTAATGTCTGGAACAAATTTTCCTTTTCTAGCACATTGACAAAATTTTGGGCCCTTTTACTTGAAGATTTTCTGTGAAAGTGCGTCAGTGGTCTTGAAGGCTATTATTTTGATGATCATAAGAGTGCTAATACAAATCTTATAAACCAAATGTGTGAGAATGTAAGAACGTTTTATATTGATGATACAGAGTATTATATTCAACAAAATTTATCTGATCATTCCCCCACTCCCTGTTTTCCATATTTTTTAAATCTCACTGAAAATGTTTTTTTTAATTTTTAGAGAAAAAATTTTGACTTTGAAAAAAAAGTTAATACTAAATTTTATTTTTCCTTTCATTAAATCGAAGGATTTTTTTAAAAATTGTGATTTTGAAAAACTAAACGAAATCAAGGACTTCCATTTCAGAATTTCTATAGGTCAGGTTTAAATGATAAAATTCTCGTAAACATACATCAAATATATTGATAATACAGTATACTTTTAGGAATGATAGATAACTTTTCAATACACTACTTGGGGCGCAGTGTTTTACTGATTAATTAGCTGTTGTTTGTTCTTGGTGATATTTTTTCTCGTAAGGCGATTTATTTGGTGATTCCAATGACACCACAAGCGAGACGAGCTCCAGCGTTTCCAGTGGTTTTTGACAGCTCGTGACCACCCTTTCCCAAGTCGTCGATATCAGCATGAACCTGATGGGAAATTAATTACAGATGAGAATAATTGAATTTACGATGAAACATGGAGAGAAAAATAAACTATATTCCCATTTACCGAAAATCTGGAACGGACGAATTTTTGTGGCAAATTTCTAAATATAATCATAAATTTTCATTTTCTAATTATGAAAAATGTGGAAGACCATGCATTTGTAAATTCGTTGGGAAACAGGAATTTTATTCAAATTTGGATTAATTCGAAAATCAAATTTAGTACTTTCATTAAGAATTACAATTAAACAATTAAAAAGCGTAAAAAAAAGTTTTCTAACATTGATGAGAAAAAAAAGAAACTAAAAAAATTGAAAAATTCAATAACCAAAATTCAATTTGTTAATCAATTGGCAAAAAAAAAAAATGAAAAAATGGAAAATGGGAAATTTTAACGGAAGAATTGGACTTCAACAGAATAAGACAATGTTTTTAGTCAATTCAATAATGCCTCCCTTCAATTCAACAAGATTATTTTTCAATTCGTCATTTCAATTATTCGTAAAAAAATTCAGCAAAAATACTGACCACGAGAGTTCTACCAATGATGTTGTGAGTGCCTTGAAGTCGAATTTGCTTGTCAGAAATATTGACCTTGGCAATACCATCAGCACCGGCTTCAACATTTCCCAAATCACCTACATGGCGTTCAGCGTCTGTTGGTCCACCGTGTTCTTTTCCAGAGGGGTTGAAGTGGGGGCCAGCACTTGTGCAGCCTGCAATGAAAAATCTTCGTCAACAATTGCATTCAATAAATTTCCAAAGCAATTTTTCTCTACTCTCCCATTAGGTCATCATCTATTATTATGAGACTTTCCCAAAAAAGTTTAAAAAATACGTGAGATTTTTGTTTTCATCAACCCTGAAAAATGTATACAGATAAATTGCGGCATTTTGAAAAAGTAAACGAATATCGATATTTTTCAAAATTCCTTTTTTTCGGAAAACCTCTCAATTTTGTTTCCATTTTTATTCTAATTTTAAGTATAAGAAAAAAATCGAAGATTCTTGATATGAGTCCTAAGGGTTACATTGTAAGATTAATTAATTATTGTTGTAAGATAGCACGACTCTTTTAATCCCAACACTGCCCCCGTATTATCAAAAACAACGAAAACCCAAGATTAATGTTTATTTATAAACGACAAATTAGTGTTGTTCATAACAACTTGTTATGGAATTATTATCAAATCGACACGCCCAGATACCGAAGCGATATTCCCCGCAACTGATATCTCCACTAAAGGTCGTTCATATCTCAAAAAAGCGAGCTCTACAAAAAATTTGCATGATAAGAATTTCCCAAAATTTTCGTTCATATATTACCGGAAACATGAAATATTGAAAATTGCAATATTTGAGTGAAACTTTATCAATGTATCAAGCAACTCTTCTAGTTCATTTAAATGGAGATAAATATCATTTATACCACTCAGTTAATTTGATGGGAATTATACTCTTCGATGCTATCACAATTCTCACGTGTTACGCCACCTGTGGCGAAACTGCGGCATCAGCCGAAAGCATTTTTTGCAAATATCTCAAAAACTAAAAATATTAACGAAAGTTCGTATAGAGCTTTATTGTAGCTCTCGATGTGCGCTACAAAAAACATTTTGATGAAAATTGGGCTATCTCCATCACATAACGAGATATGAAGCCAAAACAAAAGGGGAGAGCTTATGTCAATGCGCGCGTGAAGAGCGCTGGGGACTTCGGACGAGTTGAACGAAGAGGCTAATTAATTTACCATTGGTATTGTCACCAAACTCGTGAATGTGGAAGCCATGCTGACCCTTGGCAAGACCGGTCACCTCACCGGTGACCTTCACCGGTGCCGACTCATTCTGTAGCGAGAAAAATAAAAAAATTAGTGAAAACGTTTTGTGTCGATTTTGGAGAAAGTGCATTTTTTTCTCACACTTTTCTGAGTTTAATAGTTATGGCAAAATGAAGAGGGCATTCCTTAAAGTGCAACCAATGACGTGTTACATTACTTCGGATTTTCTAGTTCAATAATAGGTTATACTGCTGCGGCTCAAAAAAAACAAATATATATATATATATATATATATAGTCTATAATCACATACGCTAAACAACCATTTTTCATCAGTGACATAATCTCGTAATTATAACATGCGATTTCATGCGCTGTGACATAAGAAGTTATACTGGAAATTTCCTCTTATGTGAAAATATTTCTCTTCGAAATTTGTTATCTCTAAAATTGCCCGAATTTTTTTACATTTTTTTATAATGTAAATTTTCATGAAATCACCATAACTTAACACATTTACAATTATCCTAAAGCCACGTAATAATGTATCTGGATTTTTCCCAATTTGTCTGCAGGATTTTCCCCATCTACCGAAAATAATTGCTTCACCAAGATTTCTAAAACGAAGCGATGCGATTTCCGGCGCATTCAATTCGCAACCTAAAAACTAGTCTAAATTGCGTCTCACCTCCTGCTCGAAGAAAATGGTCCCCTTGACGTCCCCCTGGAGCACACAGACGGCCTTAACCATTTTTCAATTAAAAATGATAGTAGCTTGTGTTATCAACGGCTATGCAATGTCCAATGCAATCGAATGTTCGTTATTGAATGCGAATTGTGTCTTGCTGAATCACGCACGAAGGCTCCTGCTTTTTCGTGCCGTGTGAAAACAAGAAAAATGTTTCGTCTCTCTTACATCAATCATGAAATTGCCGGTGGAATGTTCTGTTGGTAAAGAAGAAAATTTGAACCGGTCTTTTTTCCAGTAAATTATTGAAGTTTATTAATTCGTATCAAATGTACTGTAAGTTAAATATAGCTATATACACTTGTAAGATATAGGTAATCACTATGTCACCAGCTTGTGTCAAACTATGTTCATTCATATTTTTTCACTTCGTTAAAATAACTATATTGATATCTACAACTATATTACAAAAAAATTATTTCGCACTTTCCATGAAATTAATACAAGTCCTTCCTCAATATTTTCAAATCAACAACATAAAATTCCCCAATTTCAAACCCAAAATTTGTCGTTTAAACGTCACAAGAGTCGCGCCTGCGTTTCAGGACTTTCTATTGGCTGTTAACGCACGAGTTACGTTAAAGACGGCCTGTGATTGGCTGTCGCGGCCAGCGACACATTCGTGACGCCCACAGCTGTTCTCATGTGGTTTGAAAAACCGCCATTTTAAATATACAGCAATTAAAAAAAGAACGGACCAAATGATTTATTACAATTTTTCCTCGTGATCGATTAAATGTTTTATAAAAAAGAAATAATTTTTAAACATGTGAGCTCCTTGTTATATTCGAACCAGTGTTGGGTCCGGAAGTTTGACCGGCTTGAACTTCTGGCAACCATGACTCTTTCTAGTGCTACGAATGTATTCTATATATATGTACTCTATTGCTTTATTACACTGTGAATAATTAATTAATTGACACTTCGATCCAACTAAAATTGCATCCAAATTGAATTAAATGTGGCATATAGATTTCCGCAAAATGGCGCCAGGCTGCTCCGATTTCAAAAAATGGCGCGAAAGTCGACGGCAACGACTAAGAGTTCCTGCTTCATCAACAGATAATATCTTTAGCTAAGTTTCTACGTTATGGGTCCAAGGTAGTATTTCGAGCGCGATCTGTTGGAGGTCATATGGAGAATTGAAATGCTCCCGGGGGTAGCGTGACTCTTCCTCACTTTCGTAATTCTCATCGCCTCGTGTTCAGTACTTGTTGGTATTTCGCCGGCATCTTCATCATTAACAAAAAAAAATACTATTTTATCAATTCATTTTGACGATTAATTGACATATATATAATTGTCAAATATGGCTAGTTATCATAAACCCGAGGCTAAGGCAATCCAGGAGCTCAAGGACATCGCTAATAAGCTTAGAATTCATTCGGTTGAGGCTACGCAAGCTAGCAAATCCGGGTAAGAGACCCTGGCATACTAATAACTAGATCACTAATTACTGTCAATCAGAAATGTGTAGCAAAGTGCTGAAAAGGATATATATTTGGGAAAAACTGAATCTGAATGTCTTCTTATTTTTCTCAAATTGAATCTTGCTGGTTATGCAGAGTTTTGCGCTTTTATTCCAGAAAATGTTAATGAAATTGGCGCGGTTCGGTATGTAATGGATTTATTACGAGGCCGTAAAGAAAGTTTTTGAGTGCGCGCGCAGCGATGTTTCACGGACGCCAAGCGTCTGCGCAACTCGCCCGCGCACATTATAGCAGCAAGTAGTTTTCGTCACTAGGCCCGCTAAACCGCGATTTTTGAATGCGCGCTTTATCAGACCACGTGACAAAAAAGTTGTTCGTGTCCTCGAGTCACAATATAGTATCACTAAGTTGAAAATGCGGTGTGGGTTTGTATACACACTCGCCAAAAATTTTTTACGGACTTGTACTGGAAATTAACCATTTCTTCGTGCTGTCCGTAAAACATAGTACGAACAGTATGGAACAGAGAAATTTTAATCACGGAAAAATTTTTCATTTTGTCATCGCTGGTAGTTGGTTTAGGGTTTACACATGGTTTAGAGGGAAACTACCTGTGATAAAACATGTGAGACAGAGAGGAAAATATGTTACGAAAGTTGTTGTGAAGCTCTTGGATTGATAACGATTTTAATTGGGTTTCGGATGAAACGAGAGTTCATTACAGAATAACTGGCCTTCAGCTGCCGCAAAAACATTTTTTTTTTTTTTTCAAAAATATTACAATGTCGAAAAAATCGAAATTTTTAAAAAATTTTATTGCGAGACTTTCAGAAATACAGAAATTGAATTTTTCGAAATTTGTAATTTGTTGCGATTATTAGAACTTTAAAGAAAAGGGTTTTCGTTAGAAGAACATTCATAATAACTATTCGATAACAATTCCTCGATGTCTTATATATACGTTATGTTAAACAAAAATTGCGGACATTGGGTTCAAGGCAGTATGACGCCCGTTCATGATTATTCACTACAAAATAATCAATGCAGAATTTGAGATTTGCGTTAATGGCAATCGATTAAATAACACTATCACCACATATTAAAAATTGCCATTGACATAAGAAGATTAGCATTATAACAACTGTTCTATTCGATACCAGTGCTTCATATACATGATAATTTCTTTTTTCGCAATTGAAGTGAAGGAAGCGATAAAATGTGTGAATGTACATGCGATTCTAGGCGAATTGCCATTGGCGCTTAGCATCAGTCGATGTCTCATGACGACCAGTGAATGAACAATTGTCCATAAAAACCAACAGGACAAGCAACAAATTATTTTATTATCGAATTAACATATTGCTGGCGGGCTTCAATTTTTAGATTTAGAACAAGGTTGTGAAGCAGTAACATTTTCTATAATCAGAGAACTATTCTGCAAATTTTTACAAAACTTTTTTCGGGACTCGACTTTGGGGGGAATTTTTTGGAAAAAAAATAACGAATTGTTTGAGTAGTTTTGGTGGAACACACACACACACACATACACGATTTTTCAGCTACATGAACAATCTCAGGCGATTTAGTTCGAATTTCCAGTTGCATTGAACACCCACCCACTCACCCACCCACTTACCCACCCACTCACCCACGCACCTACCTACCCCCCCCACCCACGCACCTACCTACCTACCTACCTACCTACCTACCTACCTACCTACCCACCCACCCACCCACCCACCCACCTACCTACGTACCCATCCACCCACCGACCTAGCCACCTACCCACTCACTCACCCACTTACCCACCCACACACCCACTCACCCACCCACTTACCCACCCACCCACCCACCCACGCACCTACCTACCTACCTACCTACCTACCTACCTACCTACCTACCTACCTACCTACCTACCTACCTACCTACCCACCCACCCACCCACCCACCCACCCACCTACCTACCTACCTACCTACCTACCCACCCACCTACCTACCTACCTACCCACCCACCTACCTACCTACCCATCCACCCACCGACCTAGCCACCTACCCACTCACCCACCCACCTACCCACTCACCCACCCACCTACCCACTCACCCACCCACCTACCTACCCACAGACGGGGCTTTGGTGTGACGGGGCTTTGGTGTAGTGGGTAGAGTGTCTGCCTACTATTCCAAAGGTTCCGCGTTCGATTCCCGCTCACTGCAAATATTTTTTCTGAAAAATATTTTCTCACGGACTCCGACCGATGGCAGGAACATTCCGTGTGTGCTATCGGCGGTATCCATGAAGTAAGACCGTGAGCCGGGACCGAACGCGACCCGTCGCGCGGGGGGGGGGGGGAGGGTTCCATCGTAGACGCCCGCCATCGTATCACAGGGATTTCTGGAGGTTTACCCTGTGATCAGAAATACGATGAGCTGAAACGGCGAAGTCGGCCCCAGCCGCAATGGGTGGGTACTCTGATCCGTAGTATTGCCCATGTAGTAATGCTTACCAGCGGGGACGTGGGAATACAAAAAGAGAAAGAGTGGAAAAAAAAAAAAAAAAAAAAAAAACCTACCTACCCACACCCCCGTCCACCTACCCACACACCATTTCTGAAGGGAAATCCTACAGGATATTTTTCGCAAGTGTCTTCACGAATAACACACATTAGAAACACCATAGAAAGGCGTAGGCTCCAGTTGTACTAAATCTCTTAGTACTTGATGAATGCAGTAGTAATCAGAAAGATTAACGCTATGAATTGCATGACAATGCGAGATTACAACTTCTAAGATTACATAACTAGTCAGTGGTGTGTTCACCAGTTGAACTTGTAATTGCAATTGTGCGCGGGAAATTGTATGGGGTTTCTAGAGGATAAGCAAGTGCTACAGGAGAGTCCTATAGGAAGGTTATGGGCAAATGGGAACGTTCTGTAAGATTCGAGTTGGCCAAACTTTTGTAGATTCCTATAGTAAGAAGGAGACGAAACTATCGATATATATCGAAATTATCGAAAACCGTAAGACCGAAACCGACGCGCCACCAGTCAGTGCGGCGGAAAAAGGAAGTGCGCGCGCGGGGCGCACCGATGTCACTATATAGTGTAGAAAAAAAAATTGTACAATTTTTGAAGAACACTAAAAGCCGAATCGTCGGATATTCCAGCAGATTGCAAAATTGTTCAACGATGCAATTGCCAGCCAGCAGTTACGGGAGCAACTTAGAGACAGTTCAAATGTTGACGTGATTCGCGCGTCTTGGCAACTTTTTATTACTGGAATGAGCGACGCGCAAGTATTGGCTCGATATTTGATGAGGCGGTAGTCAGTACCTATCGAGCTGCCGTAGGATATAGTTGCGATAATTTAGCAATATTTGTTAGTTTTTCAATTTTCAATCATGGTGCGCGATACGGAAATGCAAAAGCTCAAGGACATGGCTAATACACTCAGGATTCTGAGTGTCAAGGCCACGGAGGCCTCCAAAAGCGGGTGAATCAAAAATAGTGAATAAACAATTTAAAAAAGCTCCGGTTTATGATTTCCATGGATTGCAAAAAAAATTGGGTTGTTAATTAAAAAAAAAATACATTAATGATGAATATATAGATATACTGAAGTACTAAGTGGACAACCGCACCAAACCGCTCGTGCTTCTCCTGCGCGTATTCCTCAATATCTCGAAATCTAAGCGATATACGGCAATGTCGATTATAACATTTTTTGTAGGGAATTTCAAGAGCAACAAAAAAGGCTTTCATCAAAATTTCTCTATCTTTGATAGATTACGAAGTATTCGGCGATGAACGGCGAAACGCGAAACCAACTTCGGCAATTTTGAGTATATAGAAATATTTGTGGCTGGAGTAGTAAAAGTTGGTGTGTTTGAAATTGTTTGGATTGATAGTTATAAATTCGGGTTTTTAGGGTTTCTTTTTGCAGTCGGCGGAGGTATTTTTGGCGTCAATCGAGTCATTTACGGTCGGAATTCTCTAATGAATTATTGATCTTTTTTTTTTTTTGAATTTATTCCCACTGCAGTGGCGCGTATTCATCTGACCTTTTCATATTGACGAGAGATAATATTGGTGTTGTTATCAATGTTTCTCCCTTCTGTGCCAGCAAAAACTGTTTTTTTTTTTTGTGATAACGCGCAAAACTGCGAGTTTTTCGGCTTCCTGAATTTTCGGTTTCAGATCGAAATTTTGCGCGTAAATTTTGTGGGAAAAGTATTCTGGTAGATGCCCAGATTTATTAAAATCACAGGTTTTATGTACTAATCTTGACTCGATCAATACTCAGGTAAATTTGCTTGTGATAGCTAGTGTTGTCAAACAAAATTCCCATTTCTTCAACGAAATTCTAGACCAATATGTGCGGACTTCGACACAACAATCTCAATTATATTTTTAGTTTTTTAGTTCGACAATCATCGATAATTGTCAATCAAATTTTTTCACGACATTTAATTTTCCTCGTACATAATTCAATTATTGATCAATAATCTTGCTTTCTTTTTTCGATTTTTAATGCATTTATGTCTCACGTCTGGCAATTTCTAAGCTTCAATGGCTTAGAAGTTATAAATTAAAGTATTTACTACCTCCGTCCGAGTTTCACCAATTTATCATGGCCAATTTGTACACTCAACGGCAACAATAAAATTCTCAGCAATCTCGTCCTTGTTAAAAGTAGGCATTGCAATTTTTTCCACATTTTTACCAACTCCTACTCGTTCCATGAAAAATTAAAAATTTGAAAGAAGGCGCGTCGCTCATCGAGCCCGCTCGATGGAATACATCGAACTATGTGCCTGCTTTTAAGATAGAAAATTCTCCACTATATATATATATATATATTTTCAAAATCACATAAGATTTTTCTTTGGGAAACAAAATGTTAAATATCATAATTTCAGCATTCGCTGAATTATCTCGGGCAACAGTATTCACTCAAAGTTTTCTAAGTGCCCATTGAGATAATCTATCACATTTTGTTTTTTGACCATATCTCGAAATGTGAAGGAGATAGTCGAATTCTCATGGAAATGTTTTTTTGTAGTGCACACCGAGAGCTACAATAAAGTTTTATACGACCATTCGTTAATATTCTTAGTTTTGAAGATATCTGCGAAAAATGCGTTCGATTGATGCTGCGGAATTTCTCCATAGGTGGCGCGCTTCCGGTACCAGGTGCGCGCGCAACACGCAATACTGATCGAGTGGAGGAATATCGATTCCATTAACTTAACTGAGTGCTATTCATGATTTTTATCTTCATCTAAACAAACTGGAAGAGTTACTGAATGCATTGACAAAGTCGTTAAAATTTTTTTTTTCTTTTTTTTTGCATTTCAAATTTTGACCATGTTTTTGCCAAGACGGAGATGGAGGAGTTTTGAGGTGAAAAGAGATTTTATTTATTTATTTATTTACAGACATCCTACATCATGCTCTTCCATGGCCGATATTATGTCCGTCCTATTCTTCAACGCTATGAGGTACAAAGTGTCAACTCCAAAGGATGCCAACAATGACAGGTTCATTCTCAGCAAAGGCCATGCCGCCCCCATCCTCTATGCTGGTAATTTTGTTGCTACTTTCACTGGATACTTTTTTTGCTGTATACAATCCAAAAGAAAATTGGTTCAACAAATTTTCGAAATACTTGCAAGCTTTGTTATTTTCAATTTTTTCTTTATCAGATTCTGAATATCTAATGAATGTGAGAATCTTTTTTATGATTTTTAAAAATTCTGACACTGAATATTTTTCATAATTCTCAATTTTTTTCCAATTGTTGGGAGAGAGAAGTTATTGCAATTTTTGGGATCTTCCAAAATTTTGGATCTTTTAGATTGAGAATGATTGTTCAAATTTTTTTTCAACGAATCAATTTTTTCCACCAATTATCTAATATTTTTCATTTTTTTTTAACCTTCGGAGATTTTTAAAATTCTATTTTTAGAATTGGAAAATTTAGTTCTTTCTCCGACTCCTCTACATTTAGAAAAATCATCTATATTTCAGGCACTAAAATTTACATCTAAATCGAATGCAACAAATAGTAATTCTTCATAACATTTCCAGCGTGGGCTGAGGCTGGTCTTTTCCCTGTGTCTGAGCTCCAGAATTTGCGTAAATTTGACAGTGACTTGGAGGGACACCCAACACCCAGGCTGAACTTCATTGACGTAGGCACTGGATCTCTTGGTCAGGGGCTTTCTGTTGCCGCTGGAATGGCATACGTAGGCAAGAATCTCGACAAAGCCAGCTACAGGTAATTTAAATACCTCCCTAATCCTCCCAACTGCGCCAAGCTTCACATTCTCCAACTAAAAATGAATAACCACACCATGTTCCATCGTAAAAACCAATTCAATAAATGGGCTGTGGGTTTGACCCTCCGCGGGCCAAAGTTATAACTTCCCGATGTCTGCGTGTGTGTGTGTGCTTTCTTTCCAATCTCTCATTTTTCTCACCATAGAGCTCTCCAACCGATTTCAATTGTTTATAACGCTCTAACGCCGAAACGGTTAAAGATACGAAAAAAGTCAGACAACACAAAATATGTATTTTTTTATAAGGAACAACATTTATTTGACACATTTTTGCGTATCTATAATATTTCGTGAGATACAGTGTTATAACCAATTGAAAATGTTAATAGCAATAGAAACCAGGCGACATATATGGAGCAAAAACTAATCAGCTCTAAGTTACGGCAAGACGCTTCGATTGCGTCATACAGGACCTTAATCGGATAATTTGTTCACGAGAAATCGTTCCGGGAAATTTTTGGTTACATACGTACATCGACACACACACACACACACACACATGCAGACATTTTGTTTTGAATAGTCTAGAAAAGTCAGAAATACCATGAAACCTGGACATCTGATTCCAAGCACGTTGGACTAAAAGAAAATTTTTCCCCAGAGTATACTGCCTCATTGGTGACGGCGAGTCAGCAGAGGGTTCCATCTGGGAGGCCCTGAGCTTTGCATCCCACTACAAGCTCGACAACTTGTGCGCCATTTTCGATATAAATCGTTTGGGCCAGAGTGAGCCAACAGCTCTACAGCACAATCTCGAGGTCTATCGCAAGCGACTTGAGTCATTTGGCTTCAATGCCCTTGTGGTTGATGGTCACGATGTTGAGGAGCTTGTCAAGGCCTTCCACGAGGCGCAAACAACCAAGGATCGTCCCACAGCAATTCTTGCTAAGACGTTCAAGGGCAAGTCCTTCCCAAACATTGAGGATCTCGACAACTGGCACGGCAAGGCTCTGGGTGATAAAGCTGACGAGACAATTCAGTATCTGAAGTCCCTCATCAAGAACCATGGACCTCTTGGTCTTCACCCCCAGAAACCCCTGCAGGAAGACGCTCCAGTTGTTAGCATAGCTAATGTCAAGCTAGCAACACCACCAGCTTACAAATCCACTGATCAAGTGGCTACTCGTCTGGCTTACGGTATGCAATAATTACAGAATAGGTGCAATAGGTAGAAATAGGTAGGGAAATTCATAACTAACGAATGGGACATTTGTAATTTTTTCATTAAAAAAAATAGGGTATGAGAATCAAATAGTTTCGTGTTGGTGCAGGTACTGCCCTGGCTAAAATTGCCCAGAACAACCCCCCGAGTGATCGCCCTGGATGGTGACACTAAGAACTCCACTTTTGCTGATAAAATAAAGGCAGTGGACCCAGCTCGTTTCGTTGAGTGCTTTATCGCCGAACAAAATCTCGTGGGAGTGGCTACAGGTGCTGCTTGCAGAGATAGAACAGTTGCCTTCGTTTCAGCTTTTGCAACTTTCTTCACCAGAGCTTTCGATCAAATTCGCATGGGTGCAATTTCGCAGACCAATGTCAACTTTGTGGGATCTCATTGTGGAGTGTCCATTGGTGAGGATGGACCCTCCCAGATGGGACTCGAGGATATTGCCATGTTCAGGACTATTCCTGGATCCACTGTGTTCTATCCCAGTGATGCTGTATCAACTGAACGCGCTGTGGAACTCGCTGCCAATACCAAGGGTATCTGCTTCATCAGAACCTCTCGACCCAACACTGCTATTTTGTATGGCAATGATGAACCGTTCACTGTGGGCCAAGCCAAGGTACTTTGGATTTTTTTTTAGCAATATATATGCTCTTTTTTTTTAAGAATATTGTAAGGAATTTTTTGAAGAATTTTTAAAAAAATTTTAAAGAATTTTAACAATTTTTTAAAGAATGTTAAAATTTTCTAAAAAGAATTTTAACAATTTTTTCAAGAATTTAAAATTTTTTTTAAAGAATTTAAAAAGTTTGTTGAACAATTTTGAAAACATTTTTAAGAATTTTTTAAAATGTCAATTTTTTAAGGTTTCAATATGGTCAAAATATTTTTTAATTTTCAAACCATTTAGAAAGTTCAGTGATAATTTTAGAAAATCCAAGGTCATATATTAATTAATTTTGTTTTCTTACTTCAAGGTGGTCAAGTCCAGTGATAAGGATCAGGTTTTGGTGATTGGTGCTGGTGTAACTCTTCACGAAGCTTTGAAAGCTGCAGATGAATTAGCCAAGGCTGGTGTCAACGTTCGTGTTCTGGATCCATTCACTGTGAAACCCTTGGATGCTGCAGCTGTAATCAGTAATGCCAAGGAGGCTGGTGGCAGGATTGTTACCGTTGAGGACCATTACCCCGAGGGTGGCTTAGGAGAGGCGGTCACTTCTGCCGTTGCTCTTGAAAGAGATATAATCGTGAAAAAACTTGCAGTTCCTCATGTGCCCAGATCTGGACCACCAAATGTGCTTCTTGATGCCTTTGGCATCAATGCTAGGAACATCATTGCTGCTGTTCAAGAAATTGTTAAACATTAGGTGCAGCAGCCCATACTTCTGGACCACCGTTCCTATTTTTTATGTCACAGTTTTTGAGGATTATTGACAGACTTCTTACAACAGATTTACATATTTTTGAGGGCGTTGATGGGGTCATGAGAACAAACTGTTAAGGAAAATATATTTTTCATATTGTCAGAGAATATTTGTTCTTTATTTTTCCTGCTTCAATCGGATCATCTAACACACACACACACATATGCACGCAAGTAGAGTCATCAATTTGAAAATTTTAGTGAAACGTTTTTGATAATTTACTGATCAAATTTCCCTGTTAATATTTTCAGTTAAACTCAAAAATGAATTTCTTTCCATTCTGTGATTTTCTAACGACTATGAAGCCGGATTAAAAAAAAAATAATTGGATTTGCAAATTTTACAACATTGAATTTGTATTAATTGAGCACGGTCCAATTGTTTTAAATATCAGAATTGTTATAGAAAAACCTGAAGAAAGAGTCATCATAGTGGAATGGAAAAAAAGGCCTTATTTTGAATAGTTCTATATTTAATGATCATCGATTTTCATATAGATGTCTTAGCATTTTGAGGGCGTTTTTCAAAGGACTTTTTCCAGCGATTTTTTTAGGCGTATTGCAAACAATGTTTATTTTCCCGACAGTCGGTATGAGCCTGAACTGTCGGACAAGTGACCGTCATTGTAACACTCATGGAGAGTGTCCTGGCATCTCCAAGCTTGAGTCAAAATCCGATTTTACCCGAATGATTTCCGTGGCGTTACATTCGCCGAAGTTTGAAATCTCCAGATTTCCGATATTGCTATATAAGAAGAAAAAAAAAAATAATAAAATTGCAACAAATGCAAAATTTGAAGATAGGTTCGAGGGTTCGCAGCATAGGGCGCGACGTTTCAATTTGCAGATTCAAAACTTCCCAAATTCCTCAATAATTTCCAAAAAATCGAAAGATAATAATAATAATCTTTCCCCGCAGACAGTATAAGTAATCGATTGACGATTGATCCGCGGTTCCCATAAAATCTCCGAAACCGAACTAACCCGAATTTGAAAACTATTATCCATCGTTTCGCCAACGTTACACCGACGTTTCGCAAACGTTACACTATCGCAGAAAATGTAGATTGCAGCGTTCGCGAAACAAGTAATATCGTTTTCAATAAAGTTGTTCAAAATGTCAAATTCAAAAATTCAAAAAATTCAAAAAGAGATAACACTGGTTTCCAGCGGTCGGTACAATTTATAACTGTCCGTCATTTGACCACACATAAAATCCTCCTGGCATTTCTATTTCCCCAGCTTGTATGAAAAAGCCGAACCTACCCGAATGACTCCCGTGGCGTTACATTCGTGTCAATTCGTATGTCCCCGAAAAGATGGCCGCCACGAGAGCGTACGGTGGTAATGTTGACGTCGTTCACCAAATAACCGCGTCCAGTGTGTCAGCGTGATTATTGTTAGAACAATTTTTCCCCCATCAAATGTCAGAAATTCCATGATTAATCAAATTGATAAATCATTAAGTGTCACAGTGATCGCCAATACCAGGGAAAAACCTTTTATTTTTTTCCCTTCATTTTCCCCTTTTTTTTTCCTCAATTCAGTGAGATTGTTCAGACGAAAAAAAAACTCCGTGTTAGAGTGAGAGGGCGACAGTGAATTTTACGCGTAATCCACACAGGATTGTGGTGTTGTGTTACACAATTTGGGGGAAAAAAGGGAGAAATGAAGTTGTAAAATTTTTCGACAAATTGTGAATTATAATCGCGACTCGTGTGCGCTCAACGATAAATACATGAATTGGGTGAAGTGATAGAGAGAGATAGCGAATTTCGTGGGAAAATGGCCGAAAATTACGGTACAATTTGTTGTTAATTGTAAATTAATGTGTCATTGAAAAATTTGTGAAATAAGTACCTGGCTAATTTAATGATTATGGGAAAATTTGTGGTGAAACGAGAGGATTCTTGGCAATTCATGAAACTTCGTGTCAACGGACGGCCATATTAACCTGGAGTCTTGCAGTCATTGAAGTTTCGGCGGTGGAAAAAAGAACGGGGAAATGTGAGTTTTGACATATTATTGGGGATTACGCATTACGGTATAATTGTTAATCAACAGTTTTTTCTTTTGGGTGAGTCAATTGAAGTGACCTTGAGCCCGGGATTCCCCCTCCCCACTTTTTAAGTCCTTTTAAATTTTCATCTCCCTAATGCTAAATTTGACAGTGAAGTTTATCGATAACTTTTACGGAAAATTGATATTTCATATTTTCGCGCGCTTTTGTGCACATTTTGAAAGGCCATTTGGCAAATGGAAAAATATAGCGCGTAGTGGAAAAAATTTGTGAGATTGTGGCGATTAGAACATTAATTGCATGTGGTGAATAATATTAGGGAAAATTTATTGGTGAAAAAATTGCGGGAAATTTGAATTATGCGGAGTGGGTGGGAGTGGATGGTTAGTATATGGGGCAGTGCGCGATTGTGTGGATTAATTAATTGCAATGTGTATAACCCATGTCATGGTTGGTTCATGTCGCTCCCCCCCCCCCCCCCCCCCCCCCATCACAGACGAACAGACAAAATTTTCCCACTTAGAGCTGTCAAAATGTGGGACTGGTGCGAGCTGACTCGAGTTGGTTTGAGTTGTCATTTTTCATAGGGTCCATTGCTAATAGAAGAAAAATATTGGTTTTGAAAATATTTTCACTTCCACATACAGTGGGACTTCTTTCGATATGAAAAATTTTCGTCTGAATTATTTGAAATAAATATTTTTTAGAATAATTTTGGTGAAAGTTTTTCTTAGTTTTATGGAGAAAATATGTTTTTTTTTTTTTGAGATTTTGATCGACAAAAAAAAATTTTTTTTTTTACGTTATATTGCGGCGAGGCCAATTCGAAATGTAATACATATAGTGACAGTAACTTCAATGTCAATATTCTACCACTCGTTCTTTCACTCAAAACTTTTCAAATTTTGCTATAAATTTTTTTCGTCCATTTTTTTAAAAGTAAACTCTGGTTGTGAGATGGAATTTTTTTACGTCCATAAAATTTTTGCGTTGAACCCTTTTTTATATTTACCGCGCCGGTGGATGTAGGTTATCTTGGGCGTTTTATGCGGTTTTGTAATAAGTGGAGATCTACTTGTGGCTTTTGTTCAGGTTGAAGGATTATTCGGTCTTTCAGTGGGCTCCGAAGTTTTTTAGTCTGTTTTGGCTTGATTGGTTGTGAGAAGTTTCTTGTTGGGGGGGGGGGGGGGGTAGACAAAAAATCTATTGATAGTTGTTCGTTGGAAATGTTTGACACATGGCGAAGTTACTTTTTACGTGAATCACAGTTTGGAACACTTTTGTCATTATCTCGATAACTATGGCATTCAGGGGAAAATGTCAAGACATCTTTGTTTTCGGTAATCTTAAGAGTAAGAAAAAATGTATTAGGAATTTTCAAGTGGACTGATTAGGTTTGGAGTTATTTGCAGAAATGTAAATGCGCTTTTTTTCTGTTTATGTAGCTCCTAGAGGTTGGCTGGAAAAATCTCGAGACCTATCGGTTTCAGGGAAAATTTGTTGCAATGTTTTTTGTGGGAAATTTTGGGAACAAGAAAAAATGTTCTTTGGAATTTTTTGATAAAGTGATGAGTTTTCGATATATTTGCCAAAATGCCATTTTTCAAAGACACAAATTTTGGAATTTTTTAATTTAGTCTTCGATATTTTTTGATTTTTAGAATTTTTTTTTTATTAACTTTTGAAATTTTTGAAATTTCTAAAAAGAATCCCAAAAATTTTGTAGAACTCTAATTTCCAAAATTTTCATTTCAGTTTTCGACAAATTCCTCTTTCCCTCAATTTCCATATTTTTAAAAATCGAAGTTCCTTTTTTCCAACAGTATACATGTTACCTATAGTTTCAGGTTTCCTTTTATGTTTCAACTTGGCATTTCCAATTTTTCTTACGAATCATTATCGCACGAATGTAATACACCCCGCCATAACGCCTTACGTAAGGTCATATAACGTTTTTACAAGGGAGCGTGGCTGTTAGCTGACATTACCTGTTTTTAGGGTCTAGTCGAAAGTTGAGTTTTATGCGTCCTTTGAAAATCAACTCGACATGTGATGCGCTCGTCTAGGACGTTGCGCTTGTTATATTCGTTATGGGAAAAATGGGATAAATTGTTGCGCGGATAACATGATACACTGACTATGTTGATGGATCGAGAACGAGCTCTATCTTCAATATACAAGTTTTCAGTTATGGATATGGTTGCAACGATGACTTAATTGATTTGCTTAACTCCGGTTGTCATAGTGATTCATCAAATTTTTACCACCGACAACCCCCCCCAGAGATGGGCTATATGCATTTGACGACACCGAAAGTCAGCTTCGGTTTTTCATATTGTCACATTTCTCCATGGAAAATTCAATAAAAACGATCGTGGCCGCACTCAGCAGAAAAATACTGGGCCAAGGATTGTTTGTGACTGATTGGTAGAAAATTTAATGAATCTAATTACTCGAAAAATTAATAACAGTGAACGGCATGAGTTACAGCCTGACGTTGTAATCCCTAGACCGAAAATGCCATGAAAGCTTCTGCCTAGGTGGCACTAGGTGGCGTCGAGCTAATCTGAAACATCCTCAAAAAGTCCTTAATTTAAAACATAACTTTTTTTTTTCTTTCATTTGAATTTGAAATCCATGATTCTTTTACAAGTTTATGAAGTTTTAGTCATAACTGAAGTCTTGTAGCAATCAGTCAAAAGGGATTTATTTTCCACGGAAATTCAATTATTGCTTGGATCAATTATGGCTTCGTCGAATAATTGCAGTGGAAATTAGTGTTGACGGGGATCAACTCAATGGTCTTCTTCAATTAAACTTCCATTTGTTCGATTTTTCCTCGGCACCTTCGATTCATAGATATCATTGGCTCATTAATTTACAATTATCTCATTGAATCACAGGTTTAAGTGATCACCGGAAGTGACCACCGGGAAAGTTTTTTTCGTCGAAATAAAATCTGAAAAAATGGTAATGACGAAAGTGGAGTAATTCACATTTATCTGAATTTTTTTTTTTTCATTATCTTTCTACTCATCTCTTTAAACGCCGCCACCCCCCCCCCCTCCTCCCCCTGCCGCGCCTTTCTTCTCTTCAGAATTTTTCGCCAACTTTGGACTTCTCATTCAGGTCACTGTAAGACCTTAATGCCCCGACATATTTAAGAAGAAAATGTTCTTAGAGTCGATTTAAATTTTATTCAAGGGTGTAATGGATATGCAAAATATGAAGACTTTTTTTTCGTTGTCCGGAATAGTATATAATTTTTTTTGGAGAGTTTTGTATGGTCCATGTAGTAAAAAAATTGTGGTCAGCAGATTGTCATGAAACGCTAATTAGTTCGTTAACAAGTGGTTTTTAGGGGAACTTGAATACTACCTTTTTTGTAGAAAATTAATTTCCCGACAAAAAGGGTTATATGTAATTTTTATCCAAATTGAGTTGTTTTTGAGATAAATCCAAAATTGCTGGGAAATAGATTTTTTGTTAAAATAGTATGGTGAGCAAAATGTTCTTAACATTTCGTATCTGAAATATTATCCTCAACGTCTTTGACTCCCCCCTTCCTTATCTATGACGTCAACATTTAGGAGTGAAAGGAGTCTTTGAGGAGTCACTAGAGCCGAGTATGGATTACCCCCAATCCAATCAGGACGGATAACATTAATCTTTTTTATACTCAAATTTTCATCAGCGATGCTGCGCTCGTTATCTGATCCATAATCGATTCTAAGTTAATCTTTTTTTTTTGGGTCATCGAATTTGAGATGAACTTGCTCTTATAATAGTTCTATTCAACTTGATCAGATTTATGATAAACACTTTTGTTTTTTTTTCCAATAGGTTGAGAGAGGGATAAATCATTCTTGTTTATTTGGAAATATTTTTGAGAAAATACAAAACAATTGCAATGGCTAAAATTTTCACAAAATTCCGCATTTTTATTTTTAATCTTCAAATTAATTTTTTTTTACAATTTTTTCCTCAAATTTTCAATTCTGAAATAAGTCAATTTTTAAAATTATAACAATTTTGTAAAGGTTTTGAGGTTTTTGAAGAATTGAGAAAAAAAAATTACCAGTTTTTTAAATTTCCAAATTCCAGAAATTCAACTTGAAAAACTGCAAAAAATTGAAATAAAAAAAAAGTAATAATAATAATTCTCAAAAAATTGAACTGTAAGAAATAGCTAAATAATTGGACAAATTAAAAAATCTGAAGAATGAGAAAATTTAGCATTTTTGCAAAATTGCAGATTCCAATTTTGGTAAATCGAAAAAGTGTGAATAAAAAAAAAATTCAAAAAATTATGCAAAAGGCAGATTTTTTTTTGTCCCTAACACTTCCGTATTTTTTCCTCAGACACTTGAACTAATAATCACGGGCCCCACAATATTATCGTTTCAAATATTTACTCGGTTGGTTTATACTCGCGACTAACTCCGTCAAAACATTACTCCCATATTACAATAATAAACAATTATCCAAATACCCCGAGAACTCAAACATTGGATCCTATAGTAAAAAGGAGAGACGAAAGAAACTATCGATAGATATCAAAATTATCGAAAGCCGTAAGACCGAAACCGACGCGCCACCGGTCTGTGCGGCGGAAAAAGGAGCTGCGCATGCGCAGCACGCGCCACCGGACTCTTTAAAAAAAATAGTAAAAAAAAGATTGTTTATAAACTATCAGTAATAGTCATAAATTTTGTCCAAAGTACTTCAAACATCACTCTACTGTACTCTTCAAGAATTAAATCCTAACGTTGCCCATTAAATTTTATTGAATGATTGAATATCCTTTCCAAATGTCTCCACTCGAACGTATATTTTATATTCATTTTTATGGAACTTGGAGAACCTCTCAACTTTTTTATTGTATTGATTTTTCATCTGGATTGTAAATGTCTGAATAGTCCTAGTAGAGTTGCATGCAATTGAGAACGTAATTCGCCAGTGCAGAGCCACAATTTGAGTATGAAATTTTTTTAGTTTTGTTAATATTTTGTCAATGAGTGATTTTACATACAAAAGTCATAACAACTTTTGCGCAGGTCATTAAATTTCAGATAAAAAGTGATGTACCTTTTTTCCTCTAAAGTCGCTTTAAAGTCTCTAATTTCCACTGCAATTATTCGACGAAGCCGTAATTGATCCAAGCAATAATTGACTTTCCGTGGAAAGTAAATCCCTTTTGACTGATTGCTACAAGACTTCACTTATGACTAAAACTTCATAAACTTGTAAAAGAATCATGGATTTCAAATTCAAATGAATGAAAAAAAAAAGTTATGTTTTAAATTAAGGACTTTTTAAGGATGTTTCAGATTAGCTCGACGCCACCTAGTGACACCTAGGCAGAAGCTTTCATGGCATTTTCGGTCTAGGGATTACAACGTCAGGCTGTAACTCATGCCGTTCACTGTTATTAATTTTTCGAGTAATTAGATTCATTAAATTTTCTACCAATCAGTCACAAACAATCCTTGGCCCAGTATTTTTCTGCTGAGTGCGGCCACGATTGCTTTTATTGAATTTTACATGGACAAATGTGACAATATGAAAAACCGAAGCTGACTTTCGGTGTCGTCAAATGCATATAGCCCATCTCTGAGGGGTGTTCGGTGGTAAAAATTTGATGAATCACTATGACAACCGGAGTTAAGCAAATCAATTAAGTCATCGTTGCAACCATATCCATAACTGAAAACTTGTATATTGAAGATAGAGCTCGTTCTCGATCCATCAACATAGTCAGTGTATCATGGTATCCGCCCAACAATTTATCCCATTTTTCCCCTAACAAAAATAATGAGCGCAACGTCCTAGACGATCGCATGACATGTTTTCGAGGAAGATTAGTTCCTCCGCTTTCCAAAGACCTTTTGTATGAAATTTTCCGGAAACACCCCCATCTTTTTTTATCATTAAGACTACTGCAATCTGATCCGCGCCCCTTCTCATTGCTCGCATTTTGCCATTTTCTCACTCTTTTGTTTTTTGACTTAACTTTTTCCTCATCTGTTCACTTGTTATTGAGAATTTTTATTGTTTATAAGGCTGTACATTGAGAACGGCTGGAGATGGGAGAAAAGGTGTTAAACAAAACTTATTGCGCTCATGAAAATACACATTTTATGTCTCATGATTTTTTTTCCTATTTCCAACCGTTCGCATGTTACAGCGGGGTGACCGTATCCAATTTGTTTATGTACGGAGAGCAGAGTCCATTGTCGGTTGGCGTCTGATATATCGAAATCTAAAGGAGATATCGATATTCTTCTAAAAACCTTTCTTATGCAGCATGATGAGATGTACAAAAGAGGATCTGACTTAAATTTGGCTATCTCATGTAGTTAGCGAGATATTGAATGAAAACCACGGGTTAGGGAGACTCCGCTGCATCTCGCAGAATTTTCTTCCCTACATTGTTCATTATTTTTGGTATTTTCGGGGTCGTTCTACACCCTTTTCTATGCATCGTGAATGAGTCGTTTGATTGTAAGATCGATACAACGTGGGAAAAGTTTGGGGGAAAAAAGGAAACTGATGAATAAATCGACGATAAGTCACTGATGCGAACAGAAATCGAAGATGAGTCGTGGCTTGAATAGTAAAATCTTGAGAATCCGGGGATAAAGATGAATGTAACTCTACTTCTGTCCATCCTCCTCCTCCCCCCCCCCCCCCACCCCTTTGCTTCTTAACGGTCTCTCATCGAAGCGAAGATTAATGCGCTGCATTGCCGTGAAAATACAATAATGGACACCATTCACTGCGTAAACTTGTCGTGATACTCGAAATAACAAGGAGGCGGAATCAAGGGCTTGCGAGATTCAGACGGTAATTATTTTCTCTGGCTAATTGCTTCAGGTTCATCCATTCTTCCATCAAATTTTTTTTTTTTTTTTTTATATTTAGTCAATTTTTGGATTTAACAATTTTGGTTGAAATTCTTTTGAATTTCTTTTAACTCCGGGAGAATTTTTGCATTTACAAATTTTCCGTGGATTTTTTAATATCCTTTACGTTTTCCATATATCTTTTTTTTCTCGAGATTTTACAAAATTTTGTCGGAATTTTGCAAAAATTGTTTTCACATTTCAAACATAAATTTTACTCGTTTTTCTCATTTTTGAAATTCCAACTGTTTCTTTCAGTTTTTGGAGTATTTTTATTTTTATCAGACTTTTAAAATTCTGGAGTGTCTTTAAAGCTCCCAATTTTCGTACTTGATTTTTTTTTTCAATTTCGATACTTTCCAAAATGTAATTCCTGTTATTTGCTGACAATTTAATTTTCTCCTTTTTTTAAATTCTTGTTCTTTAAATTCTGGCGTTTTCCATTTTTTTCCAATTCTTCTTAATTATTTTCGATTACGCCATTTATAAAAAAAATGCACATGTTTCAATTTCCAAAAAAGATCTGAATTTTTAAGCTAATTCCGTCATAACTCGACCCCCAGATTTACAATTACCTCGTTATTAATTATCGAGTTATCTTGGTGATGAATGATATTAGCCAAGAACGTCAAAACACTTTGCCAAGTCTCTCCCTCACCCCCCCCCCCCACACTCCGACCCCCCCCCCCCTCCCCTCCCACTCACGCGTTGATGGAAACGCACAATTAACGAATGTATTAAATTTTGCCCCTCGAGTACCCACTGCTCCAACAAATCTCACTGACAAATAAATAAGAAGGACTTAACTCTAGAAGGGAGAAGACGGTGAAATTTCAAAACTCCCACAGCTTGAATCTACTTCTCTGATAAGCCATTTTTTTTCATCTTCGCTAAATGTGATTGAAGTCAGTTTGAACATTGTCCGTAGACAATGGCTCTAGTGCAATAAACCCTCAAAAAAATTGATAATATTCTTACGAGAGACTTTGGCTCTCGCAACAATTTCTCAGGAAAAAAGGAAAGAAAAGATTTCTCAATTCCGCAAAAATTTAAAAACGCTTGATGTGGGTGACTGTCCTAGCCGCGTATGTGTGTGTGTGCTCTGATCTTAGTTTTTTCCGAACGAATGATCCCTGGAGTCATTGAGGTAACGTATGTAACGCAATTAATCTTTGACCGCATTGGTTACAACGCTCTATTGCCTAGACGGTTAGAGATAGCGACAAATTGTGATAACAAAAGTTGTTCCTCATGTAAAAATACACACTTTAGGTCCTATGAGTTTTTTTGCTAATTCGCATAATTAAGGAGATATCGTGGTTTTAATCCTGCAGCGGCAGCGTTGTTGTTGGTGTCTCGCTCCCTCTCACGTGACGCGCATGCGCCTGGCGACTTCGCACGCACCGGCAAGCTCAATAATGATATGTATGCAGTGGAATATCATATTCTGAACAGTTTAACTGAGAAAGTCAAGCAATCTCATGTTTTTTCGGTTAAACAGCTGATTAATGATCCAACTGAGTCTTCGGTCTGCCTAACCTGAATAAGAAGGTTCCTGTGGAAGTATATATATATATATAGGGCGGCGAATATTTAAAAAATAAATGGAAGAGAAAATAGACTGTACCGAAGAGGATTGACATTTCCAATCTCCCAAGGGCCCTCCCACCTCCCCCCTACATCACCCTTTTCTGACGTTTGGCGTTTTGGATCTCACAATGCCCATCGGTGAGTGACTCTCCAGTGTTACCGTACGCACTTTCACTGCATATGTCTCTCTGACATTAAAAAAAAAACACCACCGACGCCATGTGTTCCCAACTGGACACTAGCAGAATACTCTAGGGTAAAGGGGCGGGAGGGTGGCAGGAGGGGGGGGGGAGAGGGAGTAGATTGTCACGGACGAATCAAGACTGTGAGAAATTGAAATCAAATGCCCTCCTTACATTTTCCTATCAATCTAAGTAGACAATCCTTCGATGAGAAAAATACCCCTTTTATGTTAGGAAATCCCCCCCCCCCTTTTTTTTTTTTTTTTTTTTTTTTTTTATATATATATATATATATATATATATATAGACCCAGCGATTGGCTTCTCGGAGATTCATCGGCATTGGAAGTTATAATCTTCTTTGGGCTTGTCAATCTTATTTTCTGGTTTTGTTTATTGGCAATTTTTGCCCTCGGCTTCATCAACTCCTTCTCGAGATTCACTATTTTTTCATCAATTTAATATCATCACAGGGTTTTACGATGACAAGAGGTAGAAAATGAAATTTGACGTATACGTAAATGCCATATGCTTAGTGCGATTGATCGAATCGATTGTCTGGACATGGAAAACCTTAGAGAAAAGAAGAGGAGGAGGGGGGGGGGAGGGTCAATCATCGCGGACACGTCAGTGTTCCGACAAATCGGAATGGAGCAGGGGATCTTGAAAAGGGTGATGTTACATCATGTGGAGATGGGGCGAGGGGGAAACCCCCCCCTTCCGGAAGGAAAAACCAGTGCCAAGAACGTTACGGCGATTCGTGCCGCGTGGTGGGGGTAAGACCGCGCTGAGGGGTGTGCGTGATTTACAGTTACACGATTTACTTTTACTCTCAACCCTCACTTTAGAATCGAAAAAAAAAAAAAATAAAAAAAATAGGCGAGTCGAATAGATTAAAAAGCGAAACGTGCCTGGGCTGTTACTTTTAATTTCAATTCTATGGAGTTTTATTTGGGATTTTACTGCGGCATTTGGATCCTTTTACTTGATGATATGGAGGGGGGGGGGGATTTAGGTTTGTGAATAGGGGAGTCAACAGTCTTGGTATTTTACGCTGTGATTCTGTCGTTTTAAATGGATTTTTTTTTGTAAAAATTGAGGGCGTTTATCGCTATGTGTCAGTATGCTGTGTAAAATTTTCGGGTAATTTTATCCTTCTAGATTTTAGGAAGTTTTTGCAATTTATTCAAATTTTCATTCGTGATTGAAGATTTTAATGGGATTAAATAAATTTGTATTTTTTCATGAATGATTTTCTTATCAGATGTTTCCACATATCAGGCGCAACGATCTATGCGCAACGTGTCTACAGAAGTTTTACCTCACTCAAAAAGTAAACTCAGATTGCAGATTAAACGAGGGGGAAATTAAATAAAGAAGGGGTATTTAATCTTTGATCTTCGCTCAATTTTAGGAATATATTGAATCACAATTTTGTAATAACGCCGTAATTTTTCCCGCGAATAGTTGAATTCATGATGGCGGCGGATGTTATTTGATTATCACCGATTCGCGCCTGAAATACCACAAAAGTGGAGCCATTTTTCGCGGCTCAATCAAGCCGTCGTTGATTGGATGATTTTATAATTTACGACAATCATATGTCAAAATCCCCCCCCCCCGTGACACTTATTGGTGGCAATCCGTTATAATTGTTGAAACGTCGCAGGGACACGTAATTGGTAAGAAAAATGTCAATAGAGCTTTTTTGTGAAAAAATTTACTGATCCAGAAGAGTCCAATGCTTCACGCGTCCTTCATAATTTCCAATTACCAAAGGTCATGTGCTGTATTTAGCTCTCAACGAAAAATCCGGTGCTCCCTCCCCGCCCACCCACTCACCCACGCATGTATAACAATTTAAGAAAATCCAGTTGTCCCAAAAAAATTCTGTAATAACCCATGATCCAATACCCCCCCCCCCCCAACCGCTCACCTACTCCCCCCCCCCTCTCCCCCCCCCCTCTCCCCCCCCCCCTCCACCCACCTGCGACGCATTTTTTCTCCCACCCACTCACCCTCTCACCTACCCACCCACTCACGCACCCACCCACCCACTCATCCAGCCACCCACCCACCCACTCACCCAGCCACCCACCCACTCACCCACCAATATATAACAATTTAAGAAAACCCAGTTGTATCAAAAATTACTGTAACAATCCACGAGTCACCTTAATCACTTTAGACCACCCATCATCTCTCGAGTTTTTCCCCCCCAGTTTTTTCCATTTTTATTTTGTAAAACCCAGAAAGGCCATTTCCACCGCTTTACGATCTGGTCTAGCATCAGAAAGAATGAAGCCCCAGCATCTAGGGGTTTGTCGGATTTTGCCAACGTCAGCCAACGAAATACCGCAGAGTGTAGTCGCCCCCACGAAGCGTTGGTACGTGTCTCTCCACACTATCCACCTTCTTTACTCCCCCCCCCCCAACTCCCCCTCTGCGGTTACTTGGTTTTATTTTCCCCCCCAAAAAACTCTTTGAAAACATTGTCTCCTTCACATGCTGTAGTTCCTAAAGCACCCGTCTCCTCCCGTTATTTTGAAATGTGCATTCTCGCACACTGAGAACATGTTTTTTTCAACATACCACTGTGGGTTTATCGGTGGAAAAGGAGAGTATTTTTGTGGAGTAATATGTTGACCGAAAATGTCAGGAAAAATTTAAGACATTTCGAATAAGACGTTTAGGTGATTGGTTGAAGGTGGATGAATCAAAGTCGCGCCAAGATGAAACTTTCGAAAGTTCATCCTGCTCTCCTCTTGCATCCCTGGTCAAATCATGGAACGAAAAACCTATACATGGAAATAATTTCATTCCGGCCGAACCTAATCCACTGAAAAATCATCGAGGTAATCCTTTTCGACTGCCACCATGTGCAACCGGAAGTGAAGACCATTTTCTGTCTGCAAGTAACCACTTCTTCAGAATTGAGTATTCAATCACATCACTTGGCAACTTCAGCAAACTTACCTAGATGGAAACTCATCACCTGCCTCCCATCACCTGGAACGACGAAACTGTAACGAAATGACACCTAACCTAAGAAGAGGAAAAATGATCTTGCCATGCTTGGCACATCTAGAGCACCAGCCAACTTCCAGCTGTAGCCATAACTCAACTCTACTCTCGTCTTGTCTTCGTTCTTTATTTCCCAAACATCCATAGCTGCTCATTGCAATGCACAGCATTAGGATAAAACAACCTAGGATTCACGGCAGGACAAAATTTTCCAGCATAGTGCTGCTGCCACAGAGCACACAACCGACATCCCCCCCCGGAAACTGTCGTCCGTAAGTATTGGACTCTGCCTGGTCCTGGGCTTATTATAATCCTGCCAACGACGGCCTTAAAGGGGATCACCCCACATGTGTTCACCAACTTTTTCCCCCTCGTCCCTATGTTTGTCTCTCCATCGCACTTCAACAACCCTCCCTAGGTGCTCTGGGACTTTGGACGGCTGCGGTGGAGGGAGCGCCATCAAATTGCCTACCCCAGTCGCTTTTGATACATATTTTCATTATTTTTGGTCTCCACTCTACCTCTCTCTCTCTCCCTCCCTCCCTCTACAGTGGACTGAAAGCAAATACATTTTGTCCACCAACAGTTGTAATGAAAAGAGTATAAAGTGGTGAAAGAGAGACCATAGATAACACTTGTGAAAAAAAGAAAAAAAATTGTTTCAGGAAGTTGTTTTCAATTTCTCGATATAACACGAAAATGGGATTACGATTGGCTCTCTTGGTAGCACTGGCAATAATATACGGTCGTCGCTTTTGTCGGATTCGCGACCACGTCGTAGTGGACTGAGAAATTTACGAGAATCGATATAACTTCGGTCTCTGTCTAGCTTGATGCTATTGGACAATTGGAGTTATGTGGACCAGCATCTAATACGCCTATCATTGGCAACTTGAAGCTTAGCCTAGGCCATTCACCAATGCTACACTTCTAGGGCAGATTACCATCGGATGCAATTCAAAGTGCAATAAGACTGGTTGTTTGTCTGGTGATGTTATGCGATTGGTGATGCTTTATTTGGAAGTCTGGTATTTTGCTTAGGGTGATTTAAGATGTTTTGGGCGGATGGAATTGTTCCAATGGAGCAAGGAATTTTATGGAAGGACTGATACTCCTGGCTAAGATTCCTAAATCAAGAAAAGTGATAGTGATTTATGAGAAATGTTTTGCAAAGACCCTAGGATGCCTTCGTAACTTGAGGAGATGAGGAGAGCTGACAGCAAGGATGAAGTGCAGACATGAAAGTTGTGATATTTTTGAAATAAACAAGATTATGCTTTCCCATGGAAAGAGTTGCCGGTAGGGGGTAATCAGACATGTGATAAACAACTTCTTGTATGATTATTATTATACATCGTATTGTGTACTTTGTACTTGCAACATAATCCTGAATATCCCCAAATGCAAAGTTATTCATCTGCATCTCATCGCTTCTATTGAACCAAACTCCAAACTGAATCCTGCCTAAGTTAAACGGGAAGATAAGTTTACCAACAATGAGGAATCATATTGCATCTGCATAATACTTGCTGCAGAGGACTAGAAAATAAATTAAATTTCAGAATTTAACATGCGTCCCAATGGATTTACAGGGGAAGAATTGGACATTGTAGTTGACATACATTCATCAATTATTTACTACGCTTCTGGGTGTTTATAGTTGGTTTCGCTTACACATAGAGGATTTACATAGTCGAGTTTACCCGCCGAGCATAGAAATTACCATAAAACTGGGGAATATGATTTTCATCATCAATTTTTTAACGATTTCTTACCTTTCACTAGGCGGCATACAAATGCTCCATAGTTCTACCATGCCAAATATAGTCATCGCTGCTGCTGGGTATAGCAACATGGGTTATAGATGCCATAAATAACATAGCGGAGTCAAAGAATAGATGTAGTCATAGGCACAACTGCAATCTTCCTAGGTGAACCGAAAATTTGAATTGATACATCAGACAAGACGAGATCAAGAGCTGAGACGAAGAGCAAGGAATGCTGGTGAAGCGGATATTCTTAATGCCATTCGAAGGATGGTCACGGACAGTCGATCGAAACGTTGGACTGAATACAAGAAATTCAACAACATTGAACCATCTACTTTTTGAAACAACCACTAAGACTCCAGAGGCCATTAACCTAAAACTAGTTACATCAACAGCCAATGAACAAACAATAAAGTAACTAGTACCATTCAAATTAAACAAGGTGTAGAATTTGGGTATGAAGACTGTCTTCAGAATTCAACACCCAGCTAGTTTTAGTATGCTGATGGTGAACAAGAATTGGCCATGAAATCCTATTGGTTCTTCACCATCAACACCTACAACCTTCACCACCTAAGCGTCTAAACGCTGTTCTTGAAGTAAAAACTTTTTTTTTTCCTCAATCAAGAGACACCATTTGTTCTTTGCATTTGTGTCTAGGTTCTCTTTTGTTGTTACATTACTGTCGTTTAAATGCCCTTGATGAAATTGTACCCCACACAGTGGGGGCTGACGCTATCTAACGGCAGCCTTGGGCCTGGCCTAGGCCATCGTTTCCTATCCTCGTTGTATTAAAGGGGATACGTTGATTTCGTCTCTTTTCATTTTTCAATGGTTCTCCACCCCCTTGTGTATCCTGTCATAACGTATACGCTCGTTTTATGCTGCACACGTAGCACTTCCAGCTATGCTGGGAGGGGGGAAAAAAAAGGGGGAAGAGGGTTTTTCATCGCTAGCTGGGAAACATAAACCGATCGGAATTTCATTATCTTGGCGATTTTTTTTTCTCCTTTTTTTACACCATTTTTAGACAGGACTTTTTTCACTGTGGCTCTGATATCTGAAATCGTTGCTGAATTTTAGGTGAATTAATGCTAGGTGAGGAGGATGATTCAATTTATCCTGAAAATGTAATTCGGCGGTGCTGGGGGCTTTGGTGGTTTGCCTGCAGTACATTTTCGATTTTTCGATGAATTACGGTACATTGGAATTGTATTTTTATTTATCTTCATGGGTATGGGTTGTTGGTACTTTTGGAACTGTCGAAGCGTTCGCCGGGTGGTTTCGGACCTAATAGTTGAGACATGTAGTGTTGTGGATGTAGGACATCTCATCCAAAAGTCATGCATTGGTCCCTGGCCCCAGCAATTCTTCATTACAACTCGATCCTTCCATTTTCAACTGTCTGGATACTCCATATCCCGTCTTGTAAGGTTCATTATTAATTTGCCTGTACTCGAATGTGAATTTTGAAGTTTATGAGTCGTATCTCATATAGGCTACCAGTATCTCCACAATACACTATTCATTCATTTATTATTGTCGTGTATAACCTACGAGGGCTTTAAATTTCCGTCGTAATGGGGGCTATCTTCTTGGATCCATGTCGCTTTTAGCACAGAAGCTGTACGGCTTGTGCACCCTCCTCGCGACCGAAGGGAAACCATGGAAAATCCCAAGATGGCGTCTATTCCCTAACCTTCGTCGAGGAATTATAGTTTCCATCTCGCTTCGAGGTTCTAGGAATCAGAAATCCTGCTATATACGGGCTCTAAACCCACTCACTTCAGGTTCGCAGCACGATGCTCATCGACCAACGTTCTCCATTCGGTACCATACTGTAATAGAAGATACAGTTTGTAGAAGAAGGTACGACACTGCAACTTCGGATCGATTCCACATGAGCAAATGTCCATACCCTGATGCCAAATCTAGGTCCAAGAAGACCTAACCTTGATGTCCATTCCTCAGCAACTCCATTAGTCAACTCGACCGCAAAGGAACCAATCCTGATCTAGAAATGAAATCGGATCTCAGCACGTGTAGTGATTTCATCGCTTGACTTCCAATTTCAGCTCTTCTCTTCTAAATGATCAATCTGTAACCATAGCTACCAATGCTGCTCAACTCCACCCTGAATTGCCTCCATCAGCAGCAATATTAACAATCATGGAAATGAGCCAAACAAAATTATTCAACTTTGAAATTTGTTTATTCTCACTCAGTTCTTGTCCGAACTGCAAACCCTACCATCACGCTAAACTTGTTTGTCAGAAATACGTTTTTAGGTGGTTCATATAGCTGCTTCTTCCGTCCAGAGAGATACAAAAGTTTTTTTCCCCTCCCCGGGCGCTCTCGTTGCTATCCCCCCCTCTTTGTAGAAGGGGGGGGGGAAACAAATGGAGAGAAGAAATGCTCTGTGATACACTCGGGTAAATGGAGCGAGAGACGGAGAAAAGAGAGTTCAGTGTTGCTTGAGGGGAACAGAGAGGATGGTAGGAAGATGTAGAATGGGAAAGCGAGCGAGGACGGGCTTTTGCAAGTAGAGGGTGGCAAATGGGAAATTCCCTGGCACTACGAGTCGCTTGGGTGGGATGAGGTGAGGGGAAATTGTTGGTGAGGTGGAAGGGGGGGCATTTGAAGCTGAAGGGGTGGTTGGGTGGTGTACGTGTAGAAAACTCGCCGTCGGGCGTTTCATGCATTCAAAATTGGAACGAAAAATGTCAAACGACAAGCCAACGACGAATACTGTCATTTTATATTTTATTGAATTCCAATGTATTCCGATCGTAACTGTTGTTGGATGATATTTGCTGCAGTATATCCATTTACATGTGGGGACTTATGCATCTATATTCATGGAGCAAGAGTGGACTTGTGCATGAATAAATGGAATATTTTTACTCATGGATGTTTGATGAGAGGCGGCGAAATGGCAGAAGTCAATTTCAGGTTGAAGATTATCTGATTGATCCTGCAGCATCGCAGGTTAGCCTTCTGGTGACATTGGCTTTAGCACGGAAGATCCCGACAAGTCAATCACGAACTGTTACTTCATGTTTGATTGAACTTGGGTGCGTTCCGGTCGTAACTGTTGCAGGATGATATTTGTTACAGTATATGCTACACATGGGACTTAGGGGCTATATCGGTGCCCCCCAGTGGAGACGTGCATGGAGGTTCGATGAGGAGCGCTGTCGTCGCATAACTCAATTTCAGCTCAAAGTAGAGTATCTCATTGATCTTGCGGGATTGTCCAAGTTACTCTTTTGGCGGGCTTGACGTGGTCAATATTGGACTTCAAAATGTCGGATTCGCCGATGGCCTGGCGCAGTTGGTAAGATCATTGGACTGATGTACGAAAGGTTCCGAGTTTAAATCCGGTCGGTCAGAACTGCGAGATCTAACAATTTACAGTCGTGATCAAATTTGCGAATACAAGCCGAAAAGGTAGTGGAGCGATGCAAAATAGCAAAAAAAAACATGTCGGATTCAATGTTTGTTACAATATTGTCATTTACATTTGAGAATATCCATCTACCATGGATCTAGGATAGAATTGGAAATGAATGCATTGAATGTGCAGCTTAAAATAGATCATTGGATTGATTTTTCAAGATTGTCAAAGTCATCTTTTCCTCGATATTGAATCGGTGAAAATTGGGTCGCAATGCAAATCAATGACGAATATTATTTTGCATTTCATTGAATTGTATTCCAATCCTAACTCTTGGTGAAATCATATTTGTTGTCGCGTATCCATTTATACGTGGGACTTCTCCGTCTAGATTCATGCATAGAGGGAAATTGCACATGAATAAATGGAACATTTTCTCGCACTGGGTGGATGTCTTATAAGAAAATTGTCGAAGTCAGATAACTCAATTTTGTTTTAAAAGAAAGGCTTCAGTGATCCAGTGATATTATGAATGCTATCCGGCGACATTTACTTATCTCGTTTTATGACTTCACTGTTCAGTTCATTATGCAATCGGCGAACGCGAAACTTTAGAAGGAAACGTCAAAGATGACTTTTTAAGATAGAATTTTCAGTGAAGTCTTTTTGCAACTTTCTCTACTTGTCGGTATTGGAGTCACAGAAAATCTGAAAATGTTTCCTGAAAATCTTTAATGTATTATTTGAATAGGATTAGGAACAGAAATTTAAGCGAAATTTCTGAATTCTGAAAGATTTCTGAATTATGAAAAGTACAAATTTCGGAAAAAAAAAGTATAAAATCTACCTGCTGAATGCCTAGTCTATTCCATTTGTGATTGTCCATACAATTTTATCCGAACGAATTGAATTGAATATTTGACAAAGGGACATTTCCACTTATTCCGGTGTAATTAATTTTTTTTAATATCTGGGAAATGAGCAGCTGGAAGCAGTGGGCCGGGGGAGTGCTAGCCTCTCGGGGCACTGTAAATTCTCAATTCAAAACACTACAAAACAAAATTCTCTTCTTCATTCGTTTCCCATGTCTAGGTATATTTTACGTTTTTTTTCCTCATTCATTATGAAATTTTTTTCATTCCAATATTCCTAAAATGAGCAAAGTTTTTTCCTCGTTAATTACATCTATTGAAAGAATTTTTGATAGTTCCAGAATTTTACTCGGAATAACAAGTTATAACAAGGGCCTTTTGCAAAAAAAACATCAATCCCCATTGTTCAGTTAACTATAAATATTTCAATTTCTGTCTTCAGTGTATGGCGCTAAAATTATTCCTCGGTTTAATTAATTTTTCAATATGTCGGAAATGAGGAGGTCGGGGGAAGTATGAGCGGGCTCGGCGGAAAGCTCAGTGAATTTCCGATCGAACTCTCCACAGATGAATTATTTTTGATTCGTTGAAGGTCTGCAAATTGAACTTCCAATGGATTTACTCGAATAAATCGCCCGAGTGTTGGAGTAGAGTGAAGGAAATCAAGAACATAGTCTGTCAATTGGGAATAAAATCACCAATGCTCGGAAAATGAATAGGAGAAATGTTTTTCACCTTTTCCAGAGTCCTGCTCAGCTCTTGTTGGTGGGAGGACAAAATAATTGATTACCTTACCCTACAACCGTCTTATCACATTTCGCCCAAATCTCAATGACTCCAGCAATATTTGCCCTTAGCCATTTCTATTCCCCTAAAACTCCTCGTTATTTGTACCCACTACCAAAATGAAGCTCTCTCATATCCCTTAAAGCTTAATATATCCTTAAAACAAACGACTGAAAACTCGTACGTTATACAGGCGCGAAGAGGTAATGCTTGCCAAGTGTCGCAGGATGCTCGTTAACATCCATACGATCGTGTAATCTCGGAACGTTACCGTGGGGGAGATACTTGAAGCAGTTTCAGGGTTAATCGTGCACCTCTTCTCACACAGCGATGCCAACCTAACGCCACCAATGTACACAGTGTGACGTAAACGTGAAAGTTCTCAGGGCTAAGGGAGGAGGAAGGTGGTGGGAGAGGTAAAAGAGTAGAGACAATGAGTCCGATAAGTTTTCAACCTCAAAAGTCCTACTAGTATTGCCAACTTTCCATTACTGCTTCAAAGTAGTCCTGCAGCTAAAGTCGTCGAGTGCCATCCAAAAGAAGAAGCGTTAGCGCTGCTGCAGAAGACTTGAAAAAGCCGACATCTGCACTGAGCACGGTAGATGCAATAATAGAATAAAGTCATTCAGTGGAATTATCTCTTGGATTAATGACGTTATCAATTTAATGAGTTCCAGAAAGGAAAATGTGGATACCACCAAGGTATAGGGTGCTTAGCGTTCCTGCTTTCTGTCAGCTCCTACTTGACATCAGTATACAGAATACCTGTTGTAAAATCGATACTTGGTTTGGTGGAAGCATGGATAATATTGTCCGTTGGTCTTACAGAATCCAAGTTTCGTTCCAATTATTCATTTAGCAACCTCAACAAACTAATCCGGAGAAAAGAGCAATGACAACGTCCCAAATCCACATCTTCGAAGTGTCAGGTTGGCATATTCAGAGCTAGTCTTTTAGGTCTCCGGTTAAGACTTGGAAGGTTTAGGTTGAAACTTGATTCGGCTGAATTTAAGAGGTTTCATAGTCTTGAATTAAGGTCCGGTGCCAGTAAAGAAATGAGATTCCTTCTGGATGCCTCTGGTCGAATTCAGTCAAGCGGGATGATGCGAGGTTGAGCCAACCCTCGATTAACCTCAGGAATTGGAGTGAATTGCAATGCGATGTTTCCATTTTTTAGTCTCGTCGTTTTGATCCGTCACCAGCCACCAGAGGTACTGGAATCAAACCTTTCCCATTCGAAGTGCACCGAAGACAACCAGTACTCCAATCAAGTCAACTTGTCCTGCATTTGATTGAGAAAAATTACCCCAATCACCACCTTCACTGAAATCAATTTCGCATTAACTCTCGAATTGAGTCCATATCCTGTAGATTTCCAGAATCCTAAGGTTTCCAAAGGACGAAAGCTCAACGGACGAATTGGAATCCATGAGGAGCAGGCAACGCCATCCTCCCAACCAAATTTAATCATGTACTGTTCTATTTTCCTTTTCTGCCATTTTCAACTCTCTCTTTTGCCATTTTGCTTGGCGTTTCGTTTACACTGTATTTCCGAAAAAGATTGTTAGGCTTGTATCTCGGTAGGGTTAAAATGGCGGGGGGGGGGGGGGGGTCAAATGTGACCCTCGCGTGCGGCACGCGACACCAAGTAGTGAAAGTCACTGAGCGTTTCAACCCCCCATTTTTACTCTACACCTATCTTGCATCGTACCATGCGTACAGTCACTGGAAATTCAGTGGGACGCGTATTTTTCTGCACGCAGTTTGCGTTTATTTATTTTCGGGGTTATAGGACAGCGGGGTGGAGTGACAAGGGGAGAATCGGGTCACTCATTCACCTAGAAACGGCGGCAATTTTTTTCTTTCGAGGTGTTCAGGATGAAGTTGTCAGCGATTCATGCTCGGAGATTTGGGATGGCGCGTTTATGGAGCAATAAGGTCGATTAATCTGTTTAGAGCTACTGGGCATCTTCCGCGATATAAATGAATATAAATGTTTATTTATAATACGACCCAATACATTATCTAGTGCATTGCCAAGTTGAAAATAAATTGTCATGATGTGGATCTATTCTCATCAACATGAGCAAGAAATATTTGAAGGAGATACAAATTGTGCAAAACAGAGAAATGCGATTGATATTGAATGTGGATAGCTACACTAGAACCAGAGACATGCTGAAAACACTTGGCTTCATGACAATTGAACAGCGTATGAAATATAATGTTTGTATCTTTGTACACAAAATGATCAACGGGATCTGCCGAAGTACATGTCGGACTTGATATCGTACAAAAGCCATCAATACAGTTTAAGGAGATCTGGAGACTTGGTCGTTTCCACAAGTGAAACCAAATGCATAAAGTACTGTGTTTTGTTGTGGAATAAATTGAGTATAGGCGTGAGAAAGGAAAAGTGTGTGCTACTTTTATGAGGAAATTGTTATTAGAAATAAAAAAATGGCGATATCTAACTAGACTAGATAGACTAGCTGGTGTTTCAATTTGAAGTCAAAGCCTGATTCACGAATTTCACGATTGGTTACCTGAGATACCACATCGTAAGGTGACAATTGTGCTCCAGACATCATGCTTCCAGAGTGTGGACCAGTATGACACCTGGAAGTCTCAACTTTGGCAGAAGTCCTTCTGCATAACAGCAACCAGCGTCGCTATCCTACACATAGCAGGTTCCAAGTTTAAGCACAAGCTCCAACAATTCTTGGGATCTTGATGAGATTGCAGCACCTCCCACCTTGAATCCAAGCGATGCACCATAACATCGAAATGCCTTGATCAGCCACTTCTGAAGTCTTCATTCGTTACTTTGGAACTCTCCATCTGCAATGTTCGTCGCAACGTCAGATATGGAGAAGCTCAAAGTATATAGGATCAGAATATAGGATTTCTTCTACCCTCACTTAGAAGACCTCTCATTACTTCCATAATTGCATTCAACTTCTTTCACCACCTTATTCGGCACGTCTGGATAATGATGAATGCGATAGAAGTGATGAAACTTTCTCGGACATTTATTTTTTGACGTTCGTTAAAAAATATTAGCCTCTATAAGTCTTACGTGACACAAAGATTAAAAGGTGTTGGCGTAGCAGGTGAACTTCTGCCTTGGCATCCCCCACTTTTTTCCCTTTTTTTTTCTGCACTCTCTACTTCGCTCTAGAGCAATTATGGGATTAAGTGGCCTCGTGTGCCCCCGTCGAAACACGTAGCCAACTCACCCTGCTTCATGCCAAGTGCTTTTTTCACTCCCTCTCTCTATTCTTCCTTCGTACTTCTCTTTTACCTTTTTTTCTCGCCTTAAAGCTCTGCGTGCATATGTGTGAGTCTGTGTGACACACTGGGTGCCGTGAGGTGCAAGTTGAAAGGGCGGATATCCGCAGTCTCGAGCAACTTAGAAGGGTCAAATGCTGAAGGGCGGGATTTAAATGCGTCCTCGGAGACACCTTGGCACCGGTGATAGTACATTTATTATTAAGTTATGAATGCTGCGCAGTATTGCTCGATAAAATGGAAGAAATTTTCTTATTTTTTTTTTTACGAAGAACAATTTGTCGCAATCGAACTGAATGCCGGCTTAGGTAAAAAGAATTATTTTACAGAAAAAATTGTAGATTAGGTTGACTTTTTTTTAGTCGAAAATTGGGAGCATCACCTGACTACGACTTCACCAATGAATCATCCACATACTTTTTTATCTCCCCCTCAAACTCGATTTTTCCCCCATTCTATTTGATTTGTTTGTGTTGCATAAATCGGAATTGTTAACTGCCATTCGAGATTTTATCCTTTTTTTTTTCGCGCGTTTTACCTCTTCTTTTTTTTTGGGCGTATGCACTGGTTGAATGGCGAGGTCATCGTAGCTAGTGTGAGTTTGGAAAATGGTAGAGGTAGAGTTTATACGCACATGTAGAATGGTAATTGGCAATTACCAGGTGCTACCAAAATTATGGCAATTTTCCTAGTGACATTTATAGACACTTGTCTCCCTGTGCACATCAAAAAAAGCTTTCGCTGTTGGTATCAACGAATGGGGAGTATTTTGTCTTGTCGCACTGTCAATGAAGCTTTGTGCAGCCTCCAGAGGTCCAGAGTTTTAACTACTTCCCAGGTGGGAATTGATCATGCGATGAAGCTTGATCAAAGCTTGGACGAGGTCTGACTAAGCTTCGCCAAAGCTGTGTTTTGAAGCCTCGATCAATCTGTGCAGAACATGCGAATGTAACAGCAATCCCAGCTTAGAGAATAAGCGTCGTCCTAGCTTGGTTACGTAGGTTAATACAAGCTTCGGACTTTATCTTCATTCAAGCTTCAGACTTTATCTTGGTACAAGCCTCGAAATTCATTTTCGTCCAAGGTCCAACGTTTCTCGTGGTCGAAGCATCGAAATTAATCTTGGTCCAAGCTACAAAATTTATCTTGGTTCAAACTTCGAAGATAGGAACATTGAGGTTGGACCAAGCTTAGTTGAACATTCGTTTCCAAGCTTGGGTTTAGGTGATGCAGCAAATCCTGGATTTATATATGAATCCAATATTAAGCGGAGTTTCGCTGGAGCCGGTAAATCGAAACTATGAAAAATATACTTCAATCCAGACTAGTTCAACCTTAGTTCAGAAGCTTGGGTTTGGATGGTATGAGCAATCCAGGATTCATGCTTGTTAAAGCTAAGATTCAAAGCTAACAAAGCTGAGTTCGGACCAAGCTTAGCACAACATGGTTTCTGAAGCTTGGGTTTGGATGATTCTAGTAAGCTTGAATGTATGTATGTATCCAATATTGGACGTAGATTGGATTCTGCCTGTGGAGCAACGCTGTGGACTTTAAGATTGAGCCAAGCTTGGCACAAGCTGGGCCAACAAGCTTGGATATCTTTGATATAACTAAGCTTGGTTTGATCTAGGCTTATACATGGAATGAAGCTATGTCGAAGCTATCAAGTCCAAGCTTCGGCATCGAAGGTCGGACCAAGATTGATCTCACCGTTCAAGCTTCGAATTCCCCACCTGGGTTCGGATGAGATGAACGTATTAATTTTTTTTTTCTAAAAATTCTCCATCTCATCAATTTGATCAATCTACAAGATAATGTTAGATACCGAGAGATTGGCGGAGAAATACTCGCGACATGGCGGGAGATAAAATATCTTTTTCTACTCAATTAATGTTGTCCGCAGCTGTGTGCAGCAAATGTTTGTTCAATTCCACCACAAAAAAAAATCATTCATAAGCAGCGTAGTATTCAGCTGACATGGTTAATGCAGAGTTGTAGGTGGTATAAGCTGTGGAGTTCTTGTAAACACGTATAGAACGTGAAGAAGTTTATCCTGGTGATACGATTCGAGGGCCGATGTTATTCACGAGGGGGAAAATGGTTTGGGCCAAATTGTTGGTATACATGGGGGCTCGTATGTACATTGCAGAGGCGAACATTTCGCTCTACCATACGCGTATAGGGCGTGCCCTTCTCCTCCTCTACCCCCCCCCCCCCCCTCCACCCCCGCCCGTCCATAATTATATGTACATGAAACGCGCGCATTGCCGGCGTTACTCTGTAATGAGCGCTGTTTGGAATTTAAAGGGATGAATAAGAAAAATTTATTGAAATTCAATTACAGCTGTAATAAATGGGGGGGAGGGGGAAGGTAAAAATGTGGTGGAATCTTTGGTACTTATGGTATTTCCAGTGCAAAATTGGGTCGGTATTTCCAGGGAAAAAAACACGCTATGCTGTCACAATCGAAATTGACTTCAATGGTTTTCAATGGAAAAAAGTGGGTTGTTCAATGGCGGGACAACCTATCGGACAATTCATCAAGCGGAGAGCGAAGTATGTGTTCTACATCGAGAAGCTGAGTCGTTCATTATATATAGTTTATTATACGTGGCAAAAGCGAGCAGTAAAAATTAATGCAGTGGACAAAATTTAACTGCTCACTGTTGGCTATAATGATCTGAGCCTTAGTGTGTGTGTGTGTAATAATATACCCTTGCACCAAATTCGCGATTTTTATCCTCCAAATTTCCCATGAGAAATCTTCATCATATCATCCAGCAAGAAAAACGCCGGAAATAAGAGAAAAAACAAACAATTATCCTAGCAAATCTACAGACGTTTTCTCTCTTGTTTACCCATTCACTTGAATAAACCATGAAAAAATTTCTTTTTCAATGTAAATGAGAAGTTTCATAATCGAAGTACATTTCTACAGCTCTTTGTATCCCTCACCACTCAGCCCCATTTTGAATAAATAAAGGAGGGAAAAAAAGAATGAGTAGTAGGTAGCCACCACGGAGTTCGCTACTATTGCCGTGGTGAGTTGCAATTATTTTTCCTGGGAAATTTAAACTCGTAAAAATTCTCCTAGGTAGTTTTTGGGTGAGAAATGTTACTCGGGGTCTTCCTCTAAAAAAAAAAATCATCCTGTTAAAATGATAATTTTATTTGTTATACATCAATTTTTTTTAGACATTTTGAAAATTTCAGAAAATTTGACGGAGCACTTTATGAATTTTAATATTTTTTTCGGAATTCCAAAAAAAAAATAAAATAAAGTTTGATTAATTGTTTTACAATTTCAACATTGTGGGATGTTTTCAGGATTTATAAAACGTTGCAGAGTTATGAAATTGAAAAAGAAAATAATTGTTAAGTCTAAAAAGCAGTAATATACAATATCCGAAATTGTACTATTTCGGGGAATCCCCGTAATCCACTTCATTGAAAATGAATCGCGCAATCTACAATCGGTAAGGCAGAAATCTGTTTTCTGCATCTGCAGTCGATAAGAGTTCGTCGAGTTATCCGTTCCACTAGATGGCGACAGAGAATTTTGCTGAATCTTTCATTATATTCTTGAAAGTTTGAGCGCTCATTAGTGCCAAACAAAAGTTTTCCGGACTTGCAATTAAAATCTGAGCTCTATATTTTCCAACATCTGGAATACTAAAAAAATTGTATAGAATTTGCAACATGTTGAACTTGAAGAAAAATTAACCGCGATATTTTTTTTTTCTCTTTTTTAATATTAAGAAAGCGCGATAATAGATCTATAAAATTAAAAAGTACATAAATTTAAAAAAAAACAACATAGGGAAGGGAGCGTCGCTCGGACCAGTAACAAAATCTAAATCTCTCAATCTTTCACTGAAAATTGTCTATTTTATTATTCCATCTCTGTGATGCAAAAAGTATTGTATGCATACAAGCAGTGAGAATCCTCCGAGGCATGCTAAATGCAACGTATGGGTGATAGCCCGAGAAAACTTGGGTTTACGGTTTTTGATCTGGAACATAGGATAGAAAGGTATGCATGGCATACGCGTGCGATATATATATTTGAAAAAGGGAGGGACAGAACAGGGGGAGGGGTTAAGGAGAAATAAAGGGAAACTCACCCCATGGAGTCGTCTGCCGTAACGGCAGGGGTGGAAAAACCGGGGGGGAAATAAACTTGAAGGAAAAACTTTGGATGCCGGCCCGAGTTGAGGGAAAAACCAGTGGAAAAATGTACTAAAGAGGTTTCATTTCGTTTCAACTTTTCTGGGAAAAATAATTGCAATTCACCCCCCCCCCCCCCCATTTGAATTCAGCCAAGGACCCGGGGGTTATTTCGCATTTCTCCATTTTCATATTTTTTTTTTAATTCAAATTAAAATTTTTGGAAGTTTGGATTTATTTATATCAATTTTTCATTATTGATTTTTTTTTTCTATTTGATAACTAAATTTATTCAAATTTTTTACAATTCTGAAATTGCCAATATGTTTTACTTAAAAAAAAAATTGAAATGTTTTTTTTTGTATTCTTGAGCCTCCAGATATTCACAATATTATCAGAGTTTTTGAAACGACAAGCCTTTACTTACCCTAATTGATACCTTAATTGCCAACTAATTTTGTTATTTCAATGAATTTTTTTTTTCACTCCCCCATGATTCACTCATTCATGCGATCACGTGCGTTCCTCAAAATTTGTTAATCCATTTCGTTCGTTCGGTTTCCTATAATACAAGGTATTTGTGGGGGGGGGGGACGTTCACCCGAACCGAAGACTGACTGCGACACGGGCCCCCTCGCGTTTATGTTCGTCGGACCCCCCGGAAGTGAGGGGGGGGGGGATGTAAAAAGGCACTCCCCAACATACGCGTGCACATACGGAGGCACACATGTGTACTGAGGTACCCACCAACCCATCACCCACTCACTCATTCACCCACCCGTAACCACCCACCCACCCATCCGTGACCACCCACCCACCCATCCGTGACCACCCACCCGCCCACCTATACCCACCCGCCCATCCATACCCACCCGCCCACCCACCCACCCATACACACCCACCCACCCACCCATACACACCCACCCACCCATACACACCCACCCATACACACCCACCCACCCATACCCACCTAGTCAACCCCCCCCCCCCCCTCCCCGCACACAGACACATACACACACACATACGAGCGCGCGTGCCTACCCACATACATTCATGCGCGCACATACACACATACGCATGTACACACAACTTGAATCATTACGGTCTTTTCATGCCCTCGCACACGATTGGATCCAATATAAGTCGTGCAACCCCTTACACATGACCATGAATTAATGAATGTGTTCTTTTAATAATTAATTCAAATTTCCCCGCCCCCCCCCCCCCCCCCCCCCAGTTTTTTTCATTCCAGTTCATTTCTATCCCCGACGATAACAGAAGGGTTATAGCAGATGTAAAAAAAGTCCCGAGTAAATTCAACCGAGCGCTAATTGCTTGGTTTGTCATATATTGCCGCAATTTTTTCCAATAAATTAACATATTTGCTTGCGAATGATATTTTTGGATTGTGGTAGACTATAGTATTCAGATTAGACGCACAGCTAGTATCACAGCAAAAGAATCTTTTTCTTTTTGCCATGGAAATGCTTTTTGCATTGGAACTGGATCTGTATGGTCAGTTTAATTTTGTCATTTTTTTTATGACATAATTATGCTGGGTTGCTTCAGAGTTCAACATAAATTCGGAAAATTACCATTGGATTATTCCACCCTCCATGTGTGTCGGCTGTGTGTGTGTGTGTGTGTGTGTGGGGGTGGGTCGGTGGGTGGGTGGGTCGGTGGGTGGGTGAGTCGGTCGGTGGGTGGGTCGGTGGGTGGGTGAGTCGGTGGGTGGGTGGGTCGGTGGGTTTTTCGGTGGGTGGGTGGTTGCTTGGGTGTGTGTGTGTGTGTACATAATTCCGAAAAAAATAATTTCTTCAATTTCCAATTAACAATTTCAATAGTTCATAACGCTGTATTATGAAAACTATTGGAGACAGGAAAAAAAGTGTTCAACGAATTTTCTTCCTGACATAAAGATACACTTTTTAAGTTCTATGACTTTTTCACATAATTGACAAACTTTAAGAGATTAATATCATGGAATGAAAATGCGGGGGTGCGCGAACTTTTTCATATTATGGAGAAGTCATTGCTTCGAGCCAGCCAGAGTCACACTCCCATTCCATTTTTTTAAATTTTATTTTCATCATTTTTTATTTCTTCTTTTTATACGTTTTCGTGCAATATCGATAGCGCTTCAAAAGCAATTATCCGAGTAGTTTGCCCGGTATATTCTGTTGGCATCGAACGAGAAAAACCCAGAGACATCCAAGGGCCAAGGGGCTGGCGCGGGGGGTGGTGGGTGGAATTGGGGGGGGGGGGGGGGTAAAAGTCACAAAAGTTTCGTGCGGATAGCCAATTAACGTAGTGATCTGCTGGGTGAGTTAGGGTGGTACATGTGGACGATGTAAGAAAAAATTTAACGAGAAAATAAAATACTGGATGGGGGGGGGGGGGGGGGGGAGGGGGGGGGGAATGGACATATATGGAAGTATTACCTAATATTTATGTTGCCTAATTTTCCGCTTGAGATGGTAACAAGAGGTGATTTTCTTGGGGACGTTTTGGAAACGTTTGAATTTTTTTTCAAATAATCCAAAATTAAAAGAAAAAAAAAGTAAAAGTGTATATTAAACAAAAAACATTACGATTTGTGGAATTTTCAAAATTTCAAAAATTTTGAACGTCTCAAAAAACATCGAATATTAAAAAACTCCAAATTACGAAATTTTGAAAAAAAAAATTATTTGCCAAAAAATTGAAATATTTAAGGGAAAAATGAAAATTTCGAGAAATTTAAAAAAAAAGAATGAAAAAATTCAGAAAAAAATATTGCCCACACAATTTTTATTTTATTCTGACAAATTTGATTTTTTTCTATTTTATGTTTCGCGTTAATGACATAACAGTAAATTATGTCATTGATGCTGGCAAATTATATTTTGACGTATGTGAACGCTTGGCCTTCACCTCAACCTCTCTGCCCTAGCATTCGCCAGAAAATTATTTGAGTTGCAAGACAAAATTTGTTTTATGTCTTTGCACATAAAACTTTATGTTCAAGTTCCACTTGATGAACAAATGTTCAATTTAATTGTGAAAAAAAAGAAGAAATCTTCAGTGGAAAATCCTCGTTTTTACGTTTGTACAAATTTTTATTGTCGACAGTAATTCACAGCCGGAATGAATATAAAATGTCACGACCGTTACCTTCACTCTTTACATTTCCAGCATCTCTGAACTATTTTTCACAAAATGTGTGTGTATGTATGACGTTCATTTGCATAATCAAAATCTTTCGTGAACGTATTTTCATCCACCAATGATTTTGAATCTGAGGCTATTTCAGTTGAAATGGATGTCTCGTTTTGTTTATAACCAAATATCTCGACAACGGTTAGAGATATCGAAAAAAAGTTCAAACAAATGTTGTTCCTTGCATCGAAATGCACATTTTATGTTTAATAACTTTTTTTCTATCGTTCATAGTTTATGAGCGAATGTGGGTGAGGGCGGAAAGCGCGTGAGCGGTTCCAAACGACCTGCGCGAATTCTAGGATTTTTTGGCAAAACGAGTAGATATAGAAAAAAACAGTAATAACATAAAATATTCGGCATGAAAACCTCTATCAATCAAGTTCTATGACTTTCCCCTGTATTTCCAAAATTTTACAGCGTATTGCAGTTCATATGTAACGCGGGGACTCGAATTTGTATCCCGTCCGGCCTTTAACCCCCATTTTTTCGGAAAATAACACCGATAGCGATATGCTCCATAAGACCTTAATGATTCCCCACGAAATAACGAACATTTTATGTGAATAACTTTTTCTTCTATCTCCATTATTTAACCAATTTTTTTCAATTGTTAAAATTTTGGAAACTCATCCAATTGCGCAGCTTCCAAAACTCCATGCACCCCGTCCGACATTCAACCCCCAGTTTCTCAAAAAGTATCACAGATAGCGATATGCTTCATAGGACCTTAATGATTCCCCATGAAACAACGAACATTTTATGTTCACCACTTTTATTTCTATCTCCATTATTTAATCGTATTTTTCAATTTTTGCAATCGCGCACTATTTTTCCAACTTCATGTCTTTTGGGCGCAGTTTATAGCTTAAGTGTATCGAGGCCTTTGAAAGTTGGAAAAAGTTTTGACCATGAAAGAAAAAAAAAAGCGACGAGAGGAGATGAGAAATAGAATGGGGAACGAGAGAGGACGGAGATAATGCTGGTGACCTGCGGGGTATTTTGCTCTTGGCACACTTACCAGCAGTTGTGAGGGGGCGAGATCGAAGAGTCTGTGAAGGCTGATAATACGAGAAAATAGGAAGGAGGGATCACAAGGACTTCTTGAAGGAACATAAAATGAAATAGGATGAATTGTTTTATTCATGTGAGAGACCCTTGATTGGATAAATGCGAAGAAACGAAATATCGACTTGCTCTTAGTGCTTTTGTCATAGAAAATGAACCTCACAATTGATTATTAAAATTATGGAACATTTTTTTTTTCAGTAAATTTTGGTTCAATTTGAGGGCCATGGCGTCTAGCGATCTATCAAATTATTGCACGATATTGCACTGGATTAAATTTCACATGTTATTGAGAACATCCAAAATTTGCTGAGAGCAAAGAATTTAAAGTCTTCAATTTTCTTTCATGAAAACCGCAATTTTCTCCTTACTGAGTGGGTTTAGAGGAAAATTTTATAGAACATTTCTTGTAGAGAATGACATTTCTGACGGAAAATGTAGAGGTCAAATTTCTGTGGAGTGACTCACTCTTGAGATAGATGCAATATTCCAATGAACGGGTTATGGGTGTGATGGCGTACGCGCCGAACCGATACGTTTGAGGTCACTTTACGTCTTAAATTATGACACTTGAGAAGGATAGTGATTAGACATGAAATGTGTGTTTTTAAGAGACGAACAATTTTCATTTCACACTTTTCATCCTATCTGTGATCGTTTTCATGGTAGAGTTGTACAAATAATCTTTTGCAAACAAATTTTCCAGATGGTTGGACGAAATTTTTTTTTTTGTTTACACCATTTGCAAACACCCCCCCCCCCCCCCACACACACACAGACACATATCTTTTGTGGAGAATGATCCATAAATGTTTGAAACAACCTCGACCTAAACTATTGCCAAGCTTGCTGTTCATCTGGCTCCAAAAAGTGCTAAAATCGTTGTTTATCTCATTGCAGATTGTCGTTTCGATGCTCCATTGAAGATACTCCCATGAAGATCCCCCTTGGGCCCAATGCCTGGAAGGACAATCGACTCCAGGGACTAGAAGACATAGCGCGAGTTCAATAAGGCACAGTGGTGATAAAAAACAAAAATAATAAAACTGGGCTCGATCCGGGTGGGAGGGCATAGCGAGCGTGTTAGACTCAATAGCTGATGTCCGCCAAGATTTCTGCCCCTGTTGCTCCTGGACGGTGCTTTTGGGCACAAAAAACACGTCCTCGTGTTGTCATAACACCAGTTATTAAGGTGCTAAGGCTACCACCAGGGCTGTGCCAAGGGCGTACGCGCTATCGGTATAAAAAAATATTGTGTCATTATTGTTATTCAAGATACCAGCAGCCGGTGGGAATAAAACACTGCTGGATAAGCCATTGCTCTGAATGTCTTCACACATCCAAAAACTGCGCTCGGTAAGATATTCATGTAATTAATTGCTTTATTGGCCAATACAAACCCAAAAAAAATATACGTCAAAACTGCCGGATCATTGATTCCAACCGGAAGTCCTTTACAGATCATGAAACATTAGGAAAGGGCGGGGCATAATGGGACATTGTGTGACCGCCAATTGCCAATTCCTTTCTGTGCAAATGAAAATATTAGGGTTTGGAGATGTCCCATTGAGCCCCGCCCTTTCCTAGATTGTCGGGCAAAGACACTTTGTTTTCAACGGATGAGCTTGCTGGTTACTCACAATCGTTCAAAATAAAATTTATCACAGTGTAGTTTGTAGTATTTTAGATTGTGTGCCTTTGATTATTTTGTAGTACTCGAATTAGCAAGCAAAAAGCACGATTTGCTGCAGGGTGTGAGTCAAACATTATTTTCAGAATGCCCAGAACAGATGTGGAAGGAGGGTTCTAAGGTGTTGTAAGGGGAGTACGCCTGCAAAGTCCCTTTTCGTCATGCTGTCCGTGAATTCCCATTTTACGGACGCCCCGCCTCCGTACAACAGGATTTTGCGCCCAGTGTGAAGAAAAGTTCAGTTCTTTACACGGCCATAAACACTTGTTTATGGCCTTGTGACGAACATATCTATTCTCTCACATAAGGGTGATAAATATCGTTTGACACACTTGCGGAACGGTGTTCCTGATTGCCTCCAACCTCACAACTCCTGAAACCGCAATAGATTAGAGTGCAGAATGAGAACTTCCGGTTTCAGCGGAAGTGGCGCCCCATAATCGTTAAAAACGGAATTTTTTCATCGTGTGTTTTCTAGTAGTTAGATTGTGTGCCCTACATTGTCTTGTAGAAGTCTGGTTAGCAGACGAAGTATTCGCTACTCGGAGTGAGCTAAAGGTGCAGAAAGTAACGTTTCAACACTTCTTTGCCAAGCGAAGTTTGCCTAGAAAATCGCTTTTTCTGTCCACACGCACGCAAAGCGAGCGATGTAACCTCGCTTCGCTCGGTTAGAATTCTCGCTTTTTGGGCATAGACAGAAAAATCGTATTCCTCGCCTTCGGCTCGGGCCGCAATCTTGCGCGTGGGGAAGACTTGTCTGCTTTTCCTTCCTAGGTGAGAAATATACTATTTCGATACACTGTGCCCAAAGCAACGTTTCCCGCACGCTGCGCGTGTGTGAAACCCTGCCTGCGCACATTGTATCAAAAAATATTCGACACATGGGCAGAAGTAAGTTTTCCGTCTCCTGTCTTGCAAGACGAGCCGAAGGCGACAAACTCACAGTCACCAGAAACGTTGCTTATGCCCTTGTGTCGAAGTGTCCTATATCAGCCATAATGATCAAAAACATCATTCGATGTACTTTCGGAGAGATGTTTTTGGTCCGTAGGAAGATTCTGCAAAACTACTCTGTAAAAAATTGTAAACATTTAATGGGACATTTGATAAATCATTGTCTATATATGACATAGGAAACCTAAAGTGGACAACCACCAAAATCTTCCGATTTTTTTCAAGCAAGACTTGTCTTTGGAACGCTCTTATAATCAAATGAACTACAGTGGACTTTCCGTAACTCCGGCAGCGTCAGGGAGCAGAGGGGAACGCGTCCCCCACTCCGCGTGACGTTGGGGATAGCGCGCGAGGGGTATGACCGTCTCGCTGCGTGCCATCGCGCATGGGTTCATATGAGTGATGTAATATGAACGTTTTGGATAGGTGGGGCTCCAACAACCATGTATTGTTGCCACTCGAGTGAAAATATTATCTCTCCCTGCCGGTGGCCACGCCCATTGCGAGTGTGGAGGGGGTAATCTTTAACTTCGGGTACGCGAAAACGTCAGCCCCACACTGCAGAGGTATGGAAAGTCCATTGGATTACATTAGTAGGTCCGAAAAAGCAGGATGTTAACTGGTTCATGGAAAATCTCCGGGATTTTGGACAGAGTTGCATTGAACAGATTTTTATGGCTACTTTGATGATGTCTTCCTCCGAAGTGTGTAATTTTTCACCTCTTACCGCGGTCTTTTTTGAGGCATCTTATGTCTCAATCCATCTCGGAATCGAAAGATAAAAGCACTCTATTGAAGAAGCTATGCATGCGCGAATTTTATTGGATGGATTTGCCATGACCAACTGGAAAATGCACTTGTATTGAACCAATCGAACGATCTCTTATGTCAAGAAATTGATGGCTAAGCCACTATTCCCTTGTCTCAAGAAACCATTTCCGTTCGCCAGAAATTGTTCTCACAGTATCAGAATTTTTTTCTTACATTGTGACAGAAAAATTTCTGTCACAACAATAATGGTTTCTTGGGGTGGAAGTTTGGTGGATTGGAAACAGTCGCCTGCCTCGAGAAATCTTCTTTGAATAAAAAATTCAGTTATTTCTCTTGGGCTTTCAGATATCGGTGAAAATGACACGGTGAAATTGATTTGACCTGATTTGTCAATTCGCTACTGGACTTTTTTAAAAAATTTTTAATAAGTTAGTCCAACGATGATCTAACATTTGATTTCGGAAAAAAAAATTCTCGCCAATACTGTTTTTAGAAAACATTTTTTTTTAGATTTTTTTTTGGGGAATTTCTTTTTATCGCGATTTTTGTCTGGTGATTCTTAATCTGGGCATTTTTCCTAGGGAATTTTTCGTTTGGTGATTTTCTCCAAGAACTTTCTAGAGTACTTGTTTTGTCCCTTTTTTAGGGAAATTACTTGTGAGGGAATTTTAGTTAGATTTTTTTTTGGGAAATTTGTGTTGGGGGAATCATTTCTGGGGATTTCTTCTAGGAAATTTTTCGTTTGGTGATTCTCTCCTGGGTATTTCTCCCTAGGGACATTTTTGTTTGGAAAATTACTTCTGAGGGAATTTTATTTAGATGTTTTTTTGGGAAATTTGTGTTGAGGGAATGATTTTTGGGGATTTTTTCTAGGGAATTTTTTGTTTGGTAATTTTTCCCAGGGACTGTCTAGAGTGTTTCTTTCGAGAGACATTTTTGTCTGGGGCATTACTTCTGGGGGAATTTCATTTAGATTTTTTTTCTGGGAAATTCGTGTTGGGGGAATTTTTATAGGGGTCAAAAAGTGCAGATCAGTATCCGGAAATGCTGAAAATTCCCTATATAATCAGTCCTCAATGAAAAGACTGCAGATAACAGATTAGTTAGCGAAGCACTTGGATTTCAGTCAAAATGCCCAGTTATAGAATTTCTACCGGGAACTTATATCAATAAGCTGAATATTTTCATATCTCCAATTGGAGATCCGAACTGAGAAGACTGATCAATTAATTGAATTAAGAGCACTCAGAATTTCCAATTCATTGAGGGAGTGATAAAATGGCTTCCGGTTTTGGTGCATATCGCGAAATTAATGAGGGGGGGGGGCGAGAATATTAAATTTCGAGGGATTTTATTTTAGTACCTATCACTTCGCTCCACGAAGAAATTTTTTACGTCATTTCCTTTGTCGCCCTCAATCCACAGATATTCATCGACAGCCCTAGTTGACGTTCGGTTGATCCAATTTTATCATTTCTTCTTTGATATTATTAACAAAATTTTAATCTGACAGTTTTTTAAAGAAGACTCATTCAGAGTATTTTTTCAGAACAAAATTCTCTTTTTTTTTGTAACATAAATACTTGTTCAGTTTCTAAAATTTGAAAACCTTTGAAAAAATCGACAATGCGGCAATATCCATCCAGTCACTTCCGGCGCACCGATAGAAAACCATAATTTATCAGTATTATCATTTCGCCGCATAAAATGGTGATCAGTCTTAATTTTTTTCTACACGAATGGCTTTATATTTCTATTCTTTTTGATCTATTAGATTGAGTAGTATGTGAAAATTGCATGATACCACATTAAAATGCGGCCAAATATTGAAAAGCTTAATTTTTTCTGTCATTATGCATGTAACGGCGTATTTGTGGCCTTCTACCAAAAAAGGGCCCACTTTGTCGATTCGCCTATTAAAATCTTATTAGCTTGCCCTAGCAACGTACAAAATCTTCATAATAAGATGGCACGATCCATAACTTCAAATCGACAAAGTGGTCCCTTTTCTTGCTCCCATCCACATTTGTCTACCTTAATCACAGTAGCATTGAAAATTCAATGAGACAGCAAAAGAAATAACAGTTTTGTACCCCCCCTCCCTAACAAAACTTGGTGAATGGGAAAAGTTAGGTTGAAGCGCTACCACTCCCTATTCTCTATCCCTCACTTCTGCTTTCTCCACACTATTTGAGCACGTTATAACCCCCCTTTCACCCTCCTCCCACTCTGCAACACTTCTTACCCAGCAACTCGCAATTTTTGGTTGTTAGTCTCACTCAGGCACTAACGATCCAGTTGGATTGTTCTGTCCTGAAAATACGTTGAGAAAGCGATCCGGAAGTGGTTGATAAAGCTTACAAAAACTATCTTTGCTCTGAGAACAGGCCTCAGGAATACTTGCAAAACTCAGTGGATTAATCTGCAAAAGCAAATGTTATTGTTTGAAATACGAGATGGCTTACTGAGCACCAAGGGTGGAAAGTTGAGCATGGTGGGCGTGTCCTAGGTTGAGCATGGTGGGCGTGTCCTAGGTGGAGCGTGGTGGGCGTGTCCTAGGTTAAGCATGGTGGGCGTGTCCTAGGCTGAGCGTGGTGGGCGTGTCCTAGGTTCATCGCGGTGGGCGTGTCCTAGGTTGGGTGCTGTGGGCGTGTCCTGGGTTGAGCGCAGTGGGCGTGTCCTAGGTTGAGCATGGTGGGCGTGTCCTAGGCTGAGCGTGGTGGGCGTGTCCTAGGTTCATCGCGGTGGGCGTGTCCTAGGTTGGGTGCTGTGGGCGTGTCCTAGGTTGAGCGCAGTGGGCGTGTCCTAGGTTGAGCATGGTGGGCGTGTTCTAGGTGGAGCGTGGTGGGCGTGTCCTAGGTGCCAAAGAACAGCACAAGGGCTGGCGGCCCGAAGGACCACCCGACACGCTCCTCGGTGCACATACTATTTTCCACACCCCTCACCGGAAGGTCCTGTTCTTCCGGCAGGCGGAAGCAAGTACTTTCCGCACGCGGGATGACTCTTATGGGCTTTCCGAGGGGGGAGTTTGGTGGAGATCCAATTAGAAGCGCAAGCTTCTTCCAAGCATTTCACAATGTTGGTTCCCTCCATCACCTATGGCTCCAATCATCGAATGATCAGAGCATTCAGCTCCGCAAATCAATCCACTGAGTACCAACCATCTGCAACTATCTCTGTCGCAATCTCTCCCATTGAAGGAGACGGAGAAACGAATAATGAATTCCTGCAACTCTAACCTGACTCCGACCTTTCATTTCCCATTATTTCGGACTGATGAAAGGCTCATTTTGATTTGAACCAAACGTCAGAGTGGGCGAGATGAGTTTTGGCTGTCATTTACTTCTTTTTCATGGAACAGGTGGATTGGGGATGACTGAGGCTGTGCATTAGTGTAAACTTTCTGCTGGTATTCCTGTAAAATACTCCAATCTTACCGCCACGTCAGTCGTTCAACAAAACTACATGAAAGCTTACAAATGCACAGCACCAGGATGTCTTCCAGGAAGAGTAGTGGAGTCTGCTGACTTCCGGGAGAGTGAGTGGGTGGAGCTTAGTGGTGGAAGTGCAACTTTTGGCGGGCTTTTAGAAACTTTATTTATTTACATTTTTTTATTTTTTATTTTTCATTTTTTTTTTAGTTTTTTTGGAATTAAAAACTTTTTTTTTCTGGGAACAACATTATTCCCATCAATGTATATATTCCCATACTGTAATCTCGAAGGCTAGAAAAGATGAGGTAGCGGAAAATATCTGGCTCATCGCCAACAAAATGCACAAAAAAAAAGAAAAAAACAATAACATTTTTCCAGGGGGAAAAACGTTAAACACAGTACCATTGAAATCACTGAAAAAAAAATTTTCGTATTCTTTTTTAGCGTAAACTCGCGAGAGGATCAGCTGGCACGTACGATGGGTTATCGTCGTAGTGTACCAAGACAAGAATTTATTCATCGACGGAATATAACGACGATACAATCAGCATGATAAATATAAATCGCTCGGTAGGCATTTTCTTTTTGTTTCATGTCTATTTTTCTTTCCTCTTTTTGGATTTATTTTGACACATTTATATTGTTCTGTTATTGATTTACACCCATCCGGAATATATATACATACATTTCTTGACTTCGCGTATATGTCGTCTCAATATGATATATACAACATATAAATGCGATATATATATAGCTAAGCTGTATATAGGTCCAATAATTCCTCAAATACATAAATTGAATAAATTCCTACATAAAGCATATATATATGCTGTCAAAAAAATTGGAAAAAATTCACGTGATGCCCACACTGGTGATACTGTCGCATGATTTTTTTCAAATTTTTCCGATCATTTGATAAGAGATATAAATTTTTCTCAAAATTGAAGTTTTCACATTTTGAGAAAAATCGAATGTGGAGAGCCGGCGACTCCGCTCCGCGTTTGAGCAAATATCTCAAAATATAAAGAAGATAGCATGGTTTTTGTAAGAACCTTTTTTGTAGAGTCAAATGAGAGCTACAAATTTGTATTAGACAAAATTTCCATATCTCTTTTAGTTTTTGAGATATCCAGGGAAAACGGACGTGAGGGGAGAAACACACTCAGCAAGACTGCGCTACTGATATGTCAAGTGTAAAATACATGCATATCACAGATCCTTATAGATGAGTACATATATATTCGACATATATATTCCTCCGTATGGGCTCCACTATGTCACAATTTTTTTACATAGTGAAACAGTATTGCACGAGCAAAATTATCATTTTTTTTCCTCGTGAATGAACAATTTTCCGCTGATTTGGTTATTTTTCATCTTTTCGCGAGCATTTCCTGTTGGATTTGTGCAGTTGAGAGAACCGAGAAGTCAATATTTATGGGAGAATTGGAGTGGAAAGAGCTAGGATTGATCATTTCAATTGATATTCTCGTTTTATTCAGATGAGAAACATGATTCAAAGGTTTTTCAAACTGATTTCAAAGTGGGAATTCCATTACTGTGGGGTTATGGGTGAAAAAAAAATTGATGGGAACTAGGTATTGTGGTCCATCTCCAAATCCTCAAAAATGGGGTCTCAAATTTTTTTTTAAACGTTGATGAAATTTCAAGCGTTGGTTGACCTCCATTTCAATCTCATGCTCCAATTTTTTTTTCTAATTTTAAGCCATGCTTACGTTTTAAGCCCGCCATGTCTTAAAGTTTCCTGACCCCCTCAATTTAAGACAGTAATGGGTTCAGAGCATTGCAATCCCCGAAACGTTTGAAAAACCTTAACTAAAAATTTTCGGGTGTTAAGAAATATGAATTTAAGACATTGGCAGAAATTTTCTTGAGACATCCATCGGACTTAAGGTGGAGTATTTGAAACGACTTAAGTTAAGACATTTGAAGGATTCAACTTTGGTCTGTAAGCACCAAATGTTAGACATTCTGGTTTTTGGAAATGCTAACTTAAGACACTGATTGAGCTTAATTTAAGCTCTTTTAAGACCTTAAATGCGGACCTAAAATCACTCATGTCTTAAATTATGTGTCTTAAAAATTTTAATCCCACATGTTGGTTGAACTTAATTTTAAGCCTTTTAAGCGCTTAAGCCTGGCAGGTACCAAATCAAGTGTGTGTGTGTGTGTGTGTGTGTGTGTGTGAGTGGATGGGTGGGTGGGTGTGAGTGGGTGGGTGGGTGTGTATGAGTGGGTGGGTGTGAGTGGATGGGTGGGCGGGTGTGGGTAGGTGGGTAGATGAGTGTAGGTAGGTGTAAGTGGGTAGGCGGGTGTGGGTGGGTAGGTGGGTGTCGGTTGGTAGATGGGTGTGGATGGGTAGGTGGGTGGGTGGGTGCGTGTGGGTGAGTCAGTGGGGGTTTCTCTCCGTTTCAAATTCTCTAAAAATTTAATTCTTAGGAGCATCGATCCAAGGACGAACTCACCCTGTCCAATTTTCCTCTTGCACTGTAATATCTATATACTCCACGTGATATTACACATTTCATCTACACCCAGATGTTGACAATAGCAGTTTCTCCCAGCAATTACAATCCAACCGAGACAGGTTCAGCAGATCAAACCCACATACCCCTCCATCCACCAGCCACCCACCCACCCCCAGACAAACTTGTCAAACATTGAGCCCAGAAGTTTCTGGGTACAGTGCACTCCAGTGGAAAATCATGAAACAGTTAAATGCTGTGCTCGAAACGAGCATAAGACCTATAAGGACAAGTCAAGTCTGAATAGATTTTATGAGGCACCTTTGCCATTTCGTATTATCAGTGATATCAGTTTGGGGCCATGAGTATGATGGTTCTCCGTTTTTTTCCCCATAGAAAAAAATCCTGGAAATTTTTCACCAGAAAAAATCACATGGACATTTTTTCCGAGAAATTTCTTTTAGCCCTGCCCCACAATCTTCGACGAATAACTCGAAAATAACCAAAAATCTGGACTACTTGATGAGAACCTTTTTTATAGAACACATTCTCCTCTACAAAACAAGTTCTTATCAAATATTCGCTATCCCCCTTAGATTTCGAGTTACTCTGTAAACATCATGATGGTGCAACTAGCGAAGTAGTCGATCACGTCACGTCGGTTTGCCCCTCGCATTTTCCGCTGATATCTAAAAATGGAAGCAAGATAGCAGCATTTTGGTAATGAGCTTTTTTGTAGAGCGGAATGAGCTCTACAAATTTACATTGGAGCAAATTTTGATAGCTCTCGTAGTTTTTGAGATATTCGGAAAAAATGGACCTAGTTGATGACTTGATTCCTGATCGTATGCGAAAGAAATCTCATGGTGTCAAAAATATTTTCATGGACCTACCAATCGCTCCCATTCCTTAGGTCAGCGTTACTCACGAAGGGGGAGGGGGTGGGGGGGGCGGGAGGCTTACCGTACCCTACGAATTTCAATTATGATGGTTTTGCCGGATATTGATTATCGATTAGCAAAGTACACGGATACATTCATGGAATTCCCGATAACTAGTATCTTCTCTGTTGCTCTAACCAAAATACCATAACCTTTCATTACTCTTGGATCAGTCAGAGGAGCTTTCAGCTTTCATATGCATGAATTTTCACCGTCCTGAAACATCCGTGACATTTTTCCATATTTTTTCTACATTACTATTATTTTATTTGAGACATCACAATTTGAATTTTTTTTTTAATAGCTCACATGTCCCATTATTTTTAATTGTCCTGGCAAATTATAATTTTGTTCTATTTTTCCATATTGACAAAAAAAATTTATTAGATTTTTGGACATTTTTTTTTTTTTTTTTTTTTTTAATATGTTTCCATTCCCTCAAATTCTTAACATTTTTAAAATTCGGGTAATTTTCAAAAAAATTAAAAAATGGTTTGGTAAGTGTGAAAATTGAAAAATATAAAAATTTGAATTTTTTTTAACCACCGATTTCGTTTCTCAATTTTTGAAATTTTCGATCTTGAAATTAACAAAACTTTTTTTTTCAATTTTTTTCCTTCAATTTCATTTAGATAAAAAATGAGAATATTGAAGAAAAAGTGTGTACAAACACACGGAGTTTTGTCATTTGTTCACCATTGCCACTGTTTTCATGTTGAAAATTAGTCAACAGTAGTTGGAATTCAGTTTAATAAAAAAAATACAGCATTTACTATTCTCCGAATCCTATCTACGCCATTGTGGTAACCACAAAGGTATATTTTAACCGCAAATCCCACACGCGTATCTGAAAATTTGTTGGAAATTCATGGACCAAATACCGTTTTGCATGTAGGAATAACCCGGGGAATATCTCGCTTGTATGATATACATCAGTTTTGGTGGCTCTGAGTTATGGAAGAGTGAGAAGCACTCATGAAAAATCCAGGGACGCAGAACTTTTCCAAGCCTCCAAGCATTCATCTTGCATTACTTCGTGCTTCTATTTGTCCCATCCCACCTCTTTTACCTCTTTTTTTTTTTGTTCTGTGCCAGTTTTAATGGCACACCCATTCTTGAACAAACAGGAGAGAAATAAATTGCAAGTTCAAACTTTTTTGCAATCACACCTGACGCCTTTCAAATGCCCCTTCTTTCATCATTCCCTTCGTGCCAATCATCTCCCTATCCCAAAATGTTCGATGCAATTCTAAAAATTCTGAACAAATATTAAAAGACTTCCAAAATTTAAAAGGCTCCGAAATCCGAACAATCTGTCCATATCTCAAATATAATTGTCTTGAAGAATTATAAGAATATTTTCAAAATTAAAAACGAAAAAATTTTGATAATTTCGAAATTTTCAAAATTTTCAAAATTCAAAAAATTTCATAATTTTGGAATCTTTTTCCATATAATTTTGGAAAACATTACTCTCACTATATAAATTGCATGGGAATTTTTTTTCAAAAGACCGTGGAATTATTATATTTAAAAACGCGCCCTAACGATTTCAAATTTCGCGCGCGAAACGCAGCTAACTTCGCGTTGGTCGGACCGACCAATGAGGACACGCTCTCGCGTGTTTCGAGATATCTCGACTGTAACGATGTTCACTCCTGTGCAGGAACACTCTCAACTACTAACTTCCACCTGAAAAAATAAGTTTCACAACAATTTGGCCTAATTAACAAAAAAAAACTCTCAATTTCTGCGATCATTGAGCTACTTTAATAAAGCAAGTTGGTTTCAAATTTCCAACTTCATTTGCAAACATCCTCCTATTACTGTGCGTTGTACCCGCAACAACCTTTTTAATTACACAAAAATACAAATTGCCTCGTTGAAAATAAAACTCAGCGGCTCAGATCCACCTCAAGCTACGTTTTTTCAACTTTAATGGCGTCTGTCGAGTCGGAAGTACTTCAAAGAGCATGTTACATTATTTGCGGTGCTCTCAAACTGAGTTATACCTGAGATCAGGAGATTGTGGGGTCGTTGAGGATATTATTCTGGCAGACGACTGGATATCTACGACCCCCCTCCCCCCCCCCCCCCCCCCCCACCCACCCACCCACCCTCCGCCTCACAATACTTGCCCGACTAGTCACAGTCGTGCATCATAGTTGACAATGAATATTCTGTGTAATGTATCCTGACGTAATTAACGTCATCTCAATTACCCGAAAAGAGAGAAGAAGCCTCCTGAGCTGTAGCATATTTAGAAATAAAGATTTTACAATTTTGAATATTCATAGAATTGCGTTTTTCTCAAAAATTGCGGCTCGCAAAATTTTAAATTTTTTATTTCAATTTTGAGAATTTTTATAGTACAATAAAATTAATTACTGACGGAAATAATTAATCGTTCAGGATTAACATTACCCGCTTGACTATTCAAATCTCCCGCGCTTTGGCCCACTACTCCCGCGCAGCGATGGCGCTGCTCCTCCGCACCACGCGTCGCGGAGTAGTGGAGTAATGGGAGGCTTGACGCTTCCTCCGGCATTATTAAATTAACTAAACGTCAGATCGAGGTGAATTAAAGTTTAAATTATCCGTCAAAGGCCGCTTCAATACATCCTAATTTTGTAAACCAGTGGTATGGGTTTAACACCCGTACGTAAGTATTATTTAAAATTCTGAACCAATTGATTCTGCGTCACGCGCGTAGTCATTAATGAAACATACATTGTAAATTTTGTTTTCGTTTTCTAAACGTCAGAAAATTATGATATTTCGAGGGTTGTAAAAATTTCCGTTAATTGGTATGGAAAACGCGTCATCAAAGCAATATATTAATTTTTAAATTTTAAAGTTTTTCGGACTTGCGTTATTTTGTAAAATATTTTGAAATTGTTGTTTCATCGAAAAAAAAAAAATTAAATATTGTTCCCGGAAATGATTGTTAAATTTTTTTTATAATTTAATGAAAGTGATCAATAAATTTGCCGACTATGTAATTCACGTCTTTTTCATGAAATACATTTGTCCTTCGTTAAAAATAAATTCTCTTCTGGCCTTTCAATCATTAATTTTATTCCAAGTAGGGCGCTGCTTGATCGTCGACAGAATCCTGGATTACTTGACTGGTACAAACGAAAAATTCATCAGGCAAATTGTTTCATTTTGCTTTTCAAATCAGTCTCATGAAAATTCTTGCGACAATGAGTATTTCTTTCGAGTCTTCAGAGCAATTAGTTAAATGCTTGATCATCCCACATACAAAGTTATTATCCATACATAAAACTGAAAAATTGGTTCTCATTGCCAATTAATTTTTCAATTTAATGTCAACTTTTTTGCTTGACAATTTTTTTCTCGGTCTTATTTTTTCATGTCTTTTGTTTATTTTTTTCAACCCAATTGCATTTCTGTTTTTATTTCCATTAGATTTTTCACATCTTACGTCACGAGAGATTTTTCAGCATTTGAAAAGCGCGCTTTGCCCGCGCATTTCCCTTTCCCGCCGCACGAACTGCTGGCGCGTCGGTATCGGTCTTACGCTTTTCGATAATTTCGATATATACCAATAGTTTCTTTCTCCTCTCCTTGTTACTATAGGATTATCGCGTACATATAAAATTTTCAACCGTAAAACACTCGAAACTTAATAAATTACCAGAGCCTCAAAAAATATTCTGTGTATATAATTTTCAATAACTACATAAGTTATGACAACTTGAACAATTGTCATACTTTTGAAAACTAAACCCGAATCGATATCCCAAATATCGATGCTCATCGACGCAAACGCGATTGCCAGCCAACTTCACGATGTCATCTGACTAATCTGATCAAGCAATAAATGAATCACGATTGAAAAATAAATTATGACAGACCAATAAGGAATTGTCTTACGACTTCCGACTCGGACGTTCATTTTTGTGTATGCGCTTTCTGGAATAGTATCATTTTTTAAAAAACAAGTTCGGCAGCGCGTGCTTCGCACGCGCATTTCCTTCTTCCGCCGCGCTGACTGGTGGCGCGTCGGTTTCATCCTTACGGTAATATCGATACAATATCGAGATTTTTCGATAGGTTTCTCTCGTTTCTCCTTTTTCCCAGAGGAATCATCATTAGGATTTAGTAAAAATGAATCAGACCTCCCCTATTGGCACATACAGAATCGTATCAGGTATCTCCCCGTGGGCGAGTCGACCTAATTAATAAATTCTCCACTCTATTGCCCCTTTTGAATCCAATGTTCAACGACAATTTAAGCCACTTGTCAATTCTACAAATGTACATGGTGATTATGATTTCAGGGGCTTGAAGCGACATTGAGTGACAGCAAGAAAAAGTACGGCGACAAGGTGAATGCACTTCTGTCTGCCTGGACGCATGTCACCAGTTACATTTCTGAAGCTAGCCCAGAAGACACCCAAAATCTCATAGAATGGGTCCACAAGTGAGTATCCTTTCCCATCATATTTCTGATAATACAAATAAATCGATCGAATGGTAAAACATTTTTTTTTCAATTTCCGATCTCCATCATGCAGGTTGCCATGAAAAGGTTTTCATGCGCAATGTGCATGTTACAGCAGAGATACGCTAATTTTCGTAAAAACTTTTTTGGAGCTCCTGCTTGCCTCTACCGAAAGTTCTTAATAAACTTTTCTCCATCTCTTCCTCCTTTTGAGGTATTCATCAAAAACGGGCCTGCAGTTAACCTATCGGTTTACCACTTCCCCACGGAGCTCAAATGCCTGTATCTCGAAAACCGTTATAGATGGGGGAAAGTGTGTAGGAAGAAAAATGTTCCTCGTGTTGAAATACACAATTTATGTTTTATGACATTTTTTCCTAAGTCGCATAGTTAAGGCGTAAGCGCAAGTAGAGGGTGCGTGGGCACTCGCGCGTTGGGTCGCGCAGCCTGAATTTTGGATAGTTTTTTAGATAAGGATTTTAAATCCGGGTTTCGGCGGGCGGGAATCATACACGGCATTAGATTTTTTTTTAATGATGGCAAATATGGTCCCAGACTTTTGTTTACCTCATAATTGTTTTTCTGTTTCGCGTGAAAAGGGGAAAATTGTGAGTAGCGGAGAGACAAGAGTGGAGGGGAAAAAGGAATGAAAGATTGAATTATCGTTCTATTTGATATGCTAATTCCATGAATCCAATTAAATTATGCAAAAAGCCGCATCTAGTGCTCCATTCAGGCTTACAACGTAGCAGCCGGAAAATAAGAATCTGGGTAAATTCGAGGGAGGTGTTTTCTAGGTTTAAATCGACTAGTTATACCTTATAAATAAGTCTATTTCTATTTCGATATTTTTTTCTGATCTGCAGATTTTTTTTCTATTTTTTGTTACTATTTGTGTGATTTTTTTTTTTTTTAAATTTTAGTTTAAAATTTTTGGGTTATAAAGTTTTAGAGATTACAGTTTTTCGACATTTGAATTATGATTTCAGATCAGTCGAAATTTTGTTATGCGCAAAAAAATTTTTTTTTCATATTTTTTTTTCTTTGATCCAGTCTCAGATATTTTAAAAATCTTAAAAAAAAATTAATATATTTACTCAAAGAATTCTTGAAAAATTTTGATAAGAAAATGAAGGTTTTAGTGTGAAGATGAGATTGTCATCTCCATATTTGAAAATAATTTTTTTCCTTAATTTCCGATAAATATTTTTCTTTCTACAATTCTGCAAAATGAAATATATAAATTGGAGCAACAGAGAAAAAAAATGGCAAACTTTTTATAACAAATTCCGTAAAAAGTGAACAAGTAAAAATAGAAACATGATTAATTGAACTCTCGCATTCTTGGAGTATTTTTAAAATCCATTCAGAATAACGGAAAGTCGATAATATTTTTGGCGTTAGTATTGTTCATATTCATTGAACATAGTTAGCCATGTTCATATTTTTCTGGAGCTGATCCAACTTTTAACTCGAAAACTCAAGGGGAATTTTTCAATTGGAAAAGTGTCACACCAGAATATTTTTACGTGTGACATTCTATTATTATCCGAAAATTGTGAGGTGGATTTCGATCGAAATTATAATATTAGTACAGTAGGAAATTTCGTTTAATAATAAATTTACATTTTTTTTTTCAAAAAGTTTTTTTAACAAATTTTTTTTCCTCAATTTTTTTTTTTTTCAATTATGTATTTTTGTAAACATTTCATTTTTTTTTAATTATTTTTAAAATTGTGAAAAATTGTGGAAAAATCTAAAAAATTGAATTAAATTGATTTATTTTTATTGTTTCTGCACATACACACACACACAAATTTTCGAACGATCCGGAAATATTGAAAATTCACCAAAATTACGTCACTTCATATTTCTCCTAACATCTTATTTTTTTCCTTCTAGTAATCAAAGACCCTTAATCTATCGAAAAAAAAACCAACGTTTGCAAAAACACGGTGTTATTATAGCATGGAATTTCTCCATGAAAATATTTCTTATCTAAATATTTCCCGTTGCAATGCACAATAAAGCGTCGTCAAAACAACAGGTTGTTTTCACTATCTCCGTAACAATAAAAAAAATTCGCCGAAGCATAACCTTGCGCAGAAACAACGTTGTGCATACATCAGGGAGAAAACAACGGTGGAATGAATGATATTACAATCAATAGAATGAGAGAAAAAAATTGTCAAAACACCTCATTATTTTTTTTCCATAGAGATTGGTCAGAGATATTCAAAACCTCTATAATTCAATTTCTGTTTCTAAAATCATGTTTCGTAAATATTCAAATTTCAGAAAAAAAAATTGACCTAATATCAGAAAAAAATTACCCAAATTTAAAAAAAAATGGACCAAATTTCAGAAAAAAAGGGCCAAATTAAAAAAAAAATAACCAAATTTCATTAAAAAAATCGACCAAATTTCCGAAAAAATTGTTGAAATTTCAGAAAAAAATTGACCAAATCTCAGAAAAAAAATTGACCACATTTCAGAAAACAAAAAAAATTGACCAAATTTCGGAAAAAAAAATTGAGCAAAATTTGCTAATACCGAAAATATCCAAAAAAAAAAATTCCACGCAATTTTTCCACCAAATCGTTTCGAGGATTCAATTCGGCTGCGGGTTAAAATTGCTCCAAAAGGAGAATGTTCTCCATGCAGCCCAGAACTATGAGTGGGGTAGTGAACCCTAACCATTTAAAGTCTTAATCAACAGCATGTTGTAAAAGGGATAACCCTGGTTTGGAAGGTCCCAAAGAGCCACAGTTTGTGTATAAAAAAAACACAGTTTGAAAATGTTAAATCGATGAAAATTGTCCCTGGTCCAGAGGGATGCTGAGGTCGTGCTACAAGCAAGACACAGCTCAAGATTCAAACTTGGGAACTAAAAACCGTTTTCCCTCTTTTCCAGACACACCCTGGAGCTTGTACTTCGTGGGGAGTGGACAAAATCCCAGCCAGCAACGAAAACTCACCTAAGCGTAACCCTGCAGCGGTGTGCAAGTCATCTTGCCCAACACCCTGCAGCATCCATATGCACATCCCTGATATCATTTGTGCGCAGCCCCTGGTCAAATCCAGTATTAGTGAAAATAATTAGTGGCACATTGAACGAGAATGATAATTACGATGTCCAGAGTGTGGAGGAATTTTGTTGTTTGGAAAAGGGTGAATTATTAGTAATGAGACTAAAAATATTATGTGAGGAGCGCTGTGAGGACATAGCAATACATCTTGCTGCTGCTTGCGTTCGCACATTGAGGCGGAGCGAACGCTTGCAGGCCTTATCGGATACTCAGCACGTTCAGTACATGATTGATCTATACATTGTTATACTGTTCAAACTCAAACGCACTAAAGATATACTCGCTCAAGTAAGTAAATATTTTTTGGCCGGTGAAATTCGAGGAGGGGGGGGGGGGGAGGGGGATTTTTGGGGAAGGAAATGGCAAAATGTGACAATCTTAGTTGGTTTATAATTTTGAGAATTCTGAGAATTTTAAAAAGTTCCAAAATTTTGGAATTTTTGAAATTTTTGGAAATTTTTGAAATTTGTTGAAGGTTTTGAAGTTTATTGGAATTTTTTAAATGTTTGGATTTTTTTAAATTTATAGAAGTTGTGAATTTTTTTGAAATTTTTTGAAATTTTTTTAATTTTTGGAAATTTGTGAAATTTTTGAAGTCTTCGAAATTTTTGAAACTTTTGAAATTTACGGAATTTTTGAAATTTTGTATATTGTTAAAATTTTGGAAATTTCGGAAATTTTCTTGAAACTTTTGAAATTTTTGACATTTTGCAAATTTGAAAATTTTTGGGAATTTCAGATTATCTTAATTTCGTTTTCGTTTTTCCAAATGTTTAAACTTTCTAAAATTTTCGACAATCTATTTCGTTAGTGCTTGCGTTCGCACATTGAGGAGTAGTGGTCGCTAGCAGGAGACTTAGCATGTCCTTATCGGATGCTGAGCACGTTCAGTAAATGATTGATCTATATATTGTTATACTGTTCAAGCGTAAAGTTGCTCCGAAACATTAACTAATGTCTAAACATGGACAAAAAAAAAATCTCCATTTCGACACTTGTGCACTTCCTTTTCCCTAATTTCGCAACATAAAATACCCCCAATACAAAGTACTTGTTTTCATTAATCCTCCTTTCAAAATTCACAGTTAAAATTAATGGACTTCAATGATGGACTGGGTCTACTCCAGAGATTAAGCGGTGAGAAACCAACAAAGTACAGAACTGCGCGCATTTGGAGACTATCGCCCAAAGCAGCCGAATATGTTGCTCAGTATTTGGCAACAGCGGGCATGGTGCGACCCATTTCCGATACTGGGGGTAATATACTCGAGGAAATATTCAACTCATGGGCTGAATTATATTCAAAAAATTCATTACAAACAACACTGCCGGACATGATTAGAAAATTAATTGAGCCAGCTGAGAGTGCCCAGCATATTTACCTGTTCTGCGCAGTACTTTTAAAACATGTAAGTATATTTTTCCCAGAAAATTCAAATTTCGAAAAATCCCAATTTTACTTACTGCTGAATTTTTTTTTTTTTTTTCAAACATCAAATTTCAAAATTGATTTGAACCAAAATTTCAAAAATTTTCGCATCTATCATTGACGTTTTCTTTTTAAAATTATCATTCAATTCATTACTATCACAATATAATAACCAATAATTAGCAAAAACTTTTGATAAAAAAGAATTAAAAAAAAAAAATCCTACTTTCGAGCAAAATTTTTTTGGCAATTTTCTAAAAATTATTGTCAAATCGTCAATTTTTTCAATTGTAGTTTCATTTTTTTTTAATTCAAAAAATTTCGTAAAAAAAAAAATTTTGTTAAATTAGTATTTCCCAGGCTGACTAAACAAATCTCTCCCCAAAATTTCTAATTTCAGTTTGGCGACAGTATAAAGCCCCTAGTGATCGAGTCTTACATCAGAGCCCTCACAACTGACATGAACGAAATGGAGAATCAAAAAGCCAAGCGTGACAAGGATCATGAGCGTGAGATAGCAAAGCGTTTGAGTACGCAATTTCTAAAATTGGCAGACGTTGTTAACAGTAGTATTGACATTTCTAAGGAATGCGTTTTAACCGCATTTTCCCTCCACCCAACGCGAGCTTGTTATGATAGAATACGTGAAATTGCTGTGGCTTGTGGCAAAGTTAAGGATAAAAATGAAAATGCAGGGTGTGATGGGGCTGGGGATAGATTAACGTGTGCCAATGGGGAAAATATCGAAGGCCCCAAAAGTCCGGATGTGGAGGGGAGGGACCAGCTGTTGAAAACTTTGCTGACGTCAACAGTGAAAAAAGAACAACCGAGTAGCTGTCCATTACATCCTAAAAGCAACTCCACCCAGGGATCTGTGGGAACTTTGTGCTTCAATTGTGGTGAATTTACGGGAATTGAGAGCCCGAAAAAATCAGCTGAGAAATGTCAGAAAGTTGGGCAAAGCAAGACTGAGAAATCCTGGGATATTCCACAACCTACCAGGGATTGCAATGACGCCAACATTCATACTAATAGTCAGGTGGGTTTTAAAGTAAAGTGGCGGGGTTCAGAAGCTTCTCTTTTGGGTTTTAATTTAAAGAGCTGAAAATTTTTTTAATTCGTTTTTTTTTTGCTTTTTATTTTTCAATACAGAATTTTGAGACTTTTGAGAATTTGAAAATTTTTCTTTTTTGTCTTCATTTTGTTCAAATTTTTACGATTTTTTAAATTATTCAATTATTTAATTTTTTTTTAATTTAACAACTTTTCTTATAATTTTTCCTAATTTTGGAAATTTGAAAAATAGCGATTTTTAAACTTTATTTTTTCATTTTCAAATCTTGAAAACTTTCACAAATGTTTGACATTTTTTTAGTGGTGGAGTTTGTTTCTTTTTTTTTCTAAATTTCTGAAATTTTCAGAATTTTTTATATTTTTGCAATTTGTAAAATTAGTGAAAATTGAGTATTTCTAAAATTTAAAATTTTTTTAAACAAATTTTTGAAACAGAGATTCTTTTAAAATGTCTGCAATTATTTAAATTTCCAAAAAAAATTCAACTAAATTTCTTGACAATTCACCATTCCAAAAACCGAGACCTAAAATGATATCTATCAATTAATATTATTCTACCTCATACATCACCTCCGTCCAATATTGCCTAACGATTAGCTCTCTAGATTACGACCTCTATCCCTCTAACCCCATTGAAAATTCCCCAGGTGTTGGACGGCGTCAAGCTGGGTCTATCGCGTCAGTTGTGCGACGATCTGCAGGTGGTTCTAAACAGTCCGCGCTACCACAATTTGAACTGGTCCCTGGACTGGACCGAGCTGAACGCCCTCTGCGACACCTACCTCCACCACGCCGAAGACATGCGCAACACAAACAAGGAGCTCAAGTTCCTCAACATCGACTACAACATATTCAAGGATTGGCCCTCAGACGAGGAGAATGCAATAGGTGTTTACGGCATAGAAAAGGGTTACGAACCATGGATTCTCGAGCCGCGCGAGGTACAATCCGACAGCTCCGAGCAGTACGGTACATTTCAGCCAGCTGCCACCTTCAAACGCTCAGCACCACGGCCAATCGTCGAGGATTCCTCCGACTCGGACAGTGGCAGTCTTCTCCAATTACGAAGAACAGCAAGACAACGCAAATTGCACAGACTAGAATCATCCGATAGTGAATTTGAAAGTGGTGAGCACAAAACAAAACATTTTCGTGTATCACCAACATCCCTAGACACTGAAGACACCAACACCCAAGACAGTCAAACTGATAGTCTTGGTAGTGATGGGTGTAGACTGGACAAAAAGACAAACAAACAGTGCAATAAAGACATAACGAAGAAGCGGGGTAAATCCAAGCACTTTCGTATGCTAGTAAATGAGAATATAAGACGACCCAGTGAGGATGTAAGTGGATCAGACGTTAGCAATGACATAATCACCCTATTCTCAGCTGATATGGATGAAAATAAGCGGGAAACTATAAAAGCATCAGCATATCCAGCTGCTGCCCAATTAAGAATACTCACTGAAAAGCGTAGTGATCCAGCTGTTCTAAAATCCCTACGCATGTTTAGACCACAAAATACCAAGGCCATACAGAACAATATATTGAGCAATAAAACCAAGGACAATGTTACCAACAATAGTCCAAAAAGTGTTGCTAAATTTGCACCAATGTTAAGCACTTTAAATTTAAATCCAAAAATTGTATTAACAAGAGCTGATGATATTGATCGTAAATTATTGCCAAGTAAAAAGCCAACACTGAGTCCTGGTGATTTATCAAGTGAGCTCATTAATATACAACAAAAAATGACATTTTCACCGCACAAACATCCATCATTCCACAAGCGTAAAAGTGATACAGATGATAATCCAAAAAATCGACGAAATAGAAAAACAATAAATGCAGGTATGGATAATGATTATGGTTTACTTGCTAAAGCAGTGAGAGAATCTGACATCAATAGGTTAGCAAAAAATGTGCCTGGACTTAATTCCCTGGAGATGATAGTGCCACCAAGGGTCCAGTCAACCGTAAACGTAGTACAACTATCTCGTAACATTCCACAGAGTCCAAATTCCGGTTCAATTAATAGTGGAAATACACCGCCGCGCAATAGAACAACAAGTATAGCTGGTAACATACAATTGCCAGGTACACCATCGTCGGGTGGTCATGATAGTGGAGTTGGTATGAGCCCAGCTGGCCAAACACCACCACCAAGATCATCAGCACTGCACGATGTTGGCGAGGAGGCTAATCAGCCACCGGACACATCATCACCAAGCTCAACGAATCCATCGACTGAGCCCGACTCACCCAGAAATCAACGAATTGGCCAAAACGACTCGCCCAACAAATCACCACCATCAGCTACTCTCAACACTGTACCAATAACATCCGAACAAATTCAACTAGTTTATAAACAAGATGGCACCTACCAGAGGGCAACAGTCAACCCTAACGTTATAACAAATCAACGAAGTGTTCTGACATTACAAAATTTGGATGACACAACAGTTCGTCATGTTCAAAGATTACCAGAATCAGCCACGAGAAACACTTACGAAAGATCACCAGTGAAACAACAGCCAGCTGGACAGAATAGCCAGACTGGTCTGCCAAAGTTTCAGCATGCCTTTGGCAAGACAATATACACATTGTCAACAGATACAACGACAGGTGGTTCATCAACAACAGAGAGTATTAATCAAGCTTTAAGTCTTCAAAAGACATCCACAAATCTATCCAAGGCAGTTCAAACATCTGTGCCAAGTACACAAGCAAATATCAATGTACAATCAATAACAAACATTCCAAATCTTCAGTTGTCCAGTGGTCGGCCAATTCTCAATATTGTTCAAAGTGGTAATGCAGCAGTGACAAATCCTAGTCAAACGATAACCCAAATTGTGCAAAATCCGGGTGTTATTTATGCCCAAAAAATACCGACTAATGTCACGATATCAACGACTAATCCTGGACAGTTGAATTTAATTCCCACAATTTCCCATAGTAATTCGTTGCCGGGTGGCAGAGCTGGGGTGGTCAAGTTGAATATTATTAGGACACCACTGAGGACAACTGGGCAAAATCATATTGCTATTCAGACACTAACGAATACTCGAATTCAGGCCAATCAGAGCAATCAGCGAGCTCCAGCTCAGGCCCAAGCAGTACGACAAGATACCCTGCTCAATGAGGTTGCTAATCCAGTGAGCTCTACTACATTGGAGCAGCTCAGGGAATTTGAGAGTGTTCTTGAGCAGGTTAAGGAGCGGAGTATTCAGCCACAGCAGAATTCAACGACAAATTCATCGACTACAACTGTACAAACACAAACAACAACTCAGCAGACGATTGTGAAGCCACATGATCAGGCGTCAGTGTCAGCATTAGCTCAGCAATTGCTCATTTCCACGCACTCGTCGAGCCCTGAATTCTCGAGTAATGGAAGTACAGTGGCATATCAGCAGGATGTCTTTCCCCAAAAAGTTTCATTGGCCAGTTTGAGCCAGAGTAATGTGACGACGCAAAAAATGACAAATTCAACTCCCGTGGTGGTGTTTACGAGCTATTGTCAGCCAGCTGCTTCACCAGCACTCAGTGTCACATCCCAGAGCTCGTCTAGTCCTTGTGTTACACCAGCTCCAGCCGCTGTACCATCTGCAGGTAAGGTTCAGTTGAATTTGAAATTATTGTCTCGTGCTGAAAAATTTCAGGAAGAGCCAAAATGTCCGAGCTATGTCAATATTTGTCTAAACATGAATGATTAACAGGTAAAACTCCAACGACACCATCGCCGAAAAGTGGTAAGAAGACAGTACCCAAGACGGTGAAGACAAGTGCAACAAATACGTCGAAGGCATCTCCCATACCCAAGCCACAGCAGAAGCCACAGGAGGACGAGCAAACCGCCCAGCGGATTTACACAATTTTAGCTGAGTATGCTGAACAATTGCGCAATTCACCGGATTTGAATAACAAGCCAGCGCCGAGAAGACGGTCCAATCCACCGACAAATCCAAGTCAATCGTCGAAGAGAAAAAAATCATCGGGAAAATCAAAACCATCAGGGCAGCAGTCATCGGAGATGAGTCCAAGTAATGAGGATCTGGGGAGAACTATGGGCTCTGAGGACTCCTCCAGTGGAGTTGTTCCGGTAAATTTTTCTTCTGATACTGTTTTTGTTAGGGAAGTTATTGTTTTGCCCTCGAAAATTAAAAAACGATTTTCCATCAGGTCTCCACGTTCCATGGCATTTCTGACCTTTTTAGACTATTTAAAACAAAATGTCTGTATGTGTGTGTGTGTGCCGATGTACGTATGTAACCAAAAATTTCCCGGAACGATTTCTCGTGAACAAATTATCCGATCAAGGTCCTGTATGACGCAATCGAAGCGTCTTGCCGTAACTTAGAGCTGATTAGTTTTTTGCTCCATATATGTCTCCTGGTTTCTATTGCTATTAACAATTTTCATTGTTTATCACGCTGTATCTCACGAAATATTATAGATACGCAAAAATGTGTCGAATAAATGTTGTTCCTTATAAAAAAATACATATTTTGTGTCCTCTGACTTTTTTCGTATCTTTAGCCGTTTCGGCGTTAGAGCGTTATAAACAATTGAAATCATTTAGAGAGCTCTGTGGTGAGAAAAATGAGAGATTGGAAAGAAAGTACGCACACACACGCAGACATCGGGAAGTTATAATTTTGGCCCGCGGAGGGTCAAACCCACAGTCCATCAATTTTTTTCAATGCTCAGAATTGAGCAAGGTGCTAAAAAATAACACTGAGCTTATTTCAGATACAGGATTCACCAGTGGGCTTCTCCCAAGACGAAACGACACCAGCGCCATCAGTGGACTCAGCACCAGAGTCAACCAGGAATACCACCAACGATTCGAATGATGGCGTTGAGGTGAACGTTAAACGGCGAAATTTATTTTTCACCGAGTCTGGCAGTGGACAACCACGAGCCGTCATCGTTCAGGAAACAGTACCAACAGCTTCTGTGAGTGTCAGTGAAGCATTGGCCTCGGTTACAGGCAAGGTTGCTGGGACAACAGCTGTCTTCGTATCCGGTACCAATTATGTACTACCCATGAACCTCATGAAGGGCACTCAGCAATTTCACATTGTCTCGGGCTCATCGAAACTCCTAACAGTACCTGGTGTAAGAGCTACTGGCAACACTGGAGTATCCAATGCACTCGTTCTTCAGTCATTCTTGAATCAGGCTAGCAAAATTATAACGCAACCTGGACAGGTGAAACAGGTGAAAATGCCGACGCTACAGACGATAACAACGTCACAAGGTAATTCACTGATCGAAAACTCACTCATAGAAAACACTCGTTTTTTTACTTTTTTTTTTCTCTTCGGTTTTTGGATGGTGGATACAGTTTGTGGAGATTTTTCGATGAAGCTATTGGGAGTTCTCTAAAGATATTCTCCAGAAAAATTCCGAGTCATCTCCAAAGGTCAAATTTCAATTTTTTTTGGAAAGTTTACCCGGCTTTACTGAAGAGATGATGAGAACTGGGTTTTGGGTGGCACCAGACTTTTGATCTCTAGAAAGTTGTTCTGAGAAAAAAATAGCAAAAAAAAATGTCGGGCTCAAAAAAAAAAATTGAAAAAAATAAAAACAATAAGCAAATAAATTTTTAAAAAATAAATAAAGGAATTTTAAAAAAACAAAAATAATAAATAAATAAATTGAAAAAAAAATAAATAAATTTAACAAAAATAAAAATAATAAGTAAAGAAATTAAAAAAACAAAATAAATAAATTAATTAAAAAGATAAAAATAAAAATAAAAAAAAATCAGGAAAAATAGGGGATATATGTTGGCACATACACACACACACACACACACACACACACACACACACACACACACACACACACACACACACACACACTTCAATCATGGAAAAATTAATTAATGAATTTTTTTTCAGGTTTAACCACCAGTGGTCAAAATGCTGTTGTCATACCTCAGACAAGTGGATTTACGAATGAAAATGAGATTACAATTAAAACGGAAGCCGCAGAAAATCATACGAAGAGTGAGCCAACGACCCCAGTTAGCGAGACACCCACTATTTTAGTTAATAAATCCCCCTCAATTGGATTAATGCGAAATTTATCGGATATCACTGAAGGACAGCAAATTTGTGGAGTCATCACTAGCAACCCAAATTTGACACTCCAGGGAACGAGATTGTTCAACTCGTCGATAGCTAAATTATCGAGTGGGCTCAAGACAGACAGTGTAGTCTGTGTGGCACAAGCAGCAACTCAAGCTACGGAGAAAAAATCGGCGGAGACGGGGGAGAAATCTGTACAGATGCATGATACCATTGCCCTGGCTTTCGCACCACAATCAGAGGTCATCAGCAAACATCAGAATCAGAAGGAGACCAAGGAGGTGTCCACTGAGATCACAAGTGACAAAGTGATATCACCAAAATCTGTCAAGAGAAAAATTGAGGACAGTCTGGATGGTGAGGACAAACCATCAGCTCCATTACTTCCAGGTAATTTTTTTTTTAAATTGGAAAATTTTAAAAAAAAAAGAGTTGAAACTTTTCGAAATTTTTCCAATTCTGACAATTTGAGACATTTTGAAGATTGAGAAAATGTGGAAATTTATTTTTGAGAAATGGGAAATTAAATAATTAAACTTTGTTTCTTCTAATAAATATTTGCAAATTTGGTCGAGGCTGCCAAAAATTGATAACTTCAAGAAAAAAAAAAATCGCAAAAATTAGAAAAAAAAAACAGAAAAAATTTGGAAAACTTTTGAAAATTTTGGTATTTTATTTTGAGCTGAAAAATTGCAAATAATTGCAAAATAGAGAAAAATGAAAATTCAAACAAAATAAAAATCTTTGCATAATTCAGTTTTTAAAATTTCTCCTCTTATAAATTCCAGGAAATTCGATGCCACCAGGAATTATCACGACCTCCATAAACCTCCAGAATTCAATAAAAGCAGAGCCTGCACCAGCCTCAACTGCGCCCAAGAACGAAGATTCTGGGGACTTTTCAGTTGTGGAAAATCCCGGAAGATCCCAAAATCAATCTCCACTGAGACAGTCCAACGAATCCCTGGAGACTACCATCAAGGTTGAAAATGGAGTTTTGTGTGGAAATGCTCGACTGCAAGAGGCTTGGGAACCAGAGCGGAAACCTTCTCCTGAGACACCCTGGAGGTATGTTCGAAAGTATGCAAAATTGTATCAATATCATCCTAGATCAATGAATCAGAAATGAAGAGACATAAATAAAATGCGATTATCTCGCTAACAAGTGGTTTTACACGAAAATGTTATAGAATATTTTTTATAGACAATTTGATTTGTGAGAAAAAAGTATTGATGCAATTTTTCTCTACACCCACTTTTTCACGAGTTAGGTCGCAAAACAAGTTGACAAAATTCGCGATTTTTTTCTGAGCCAAAATTTCTGAAAATGTTTTTGAATTCATAGGTACGTTCCCACTTCCACCAATCAACTTAATATGGAGCCTCTGAAGGTCTACTCGAGGGATGGGGAAAATTCGGAAAATGTGCAGAATGTTCTTCAGATCATCAATAAGGGCCAGGGGATCGAAATGGCCAGTGGTCAGGTTTTTCAGACAAATGCGAAAAAGTACTTCATGAATCACACGTTAGAGCCCTTCCAGTACGCAAGCAAAGGTGTGTGTGTAATCCCTGATTTAGTTAAAATGCTGAATTTAGAAATTTTCTCACAAATTTAGTTTTCAAAATTTTCAAAAATTTTCTCATGACTTTGACAGTTTTCAAAAAATTCAGAAATTTAATTAATTGCGATAATTGGAGACAAATAAATTTGAAAAAAAATTGCAAAGACATTTTTTCAGATTTTACAAATTTCTGACGTTTCAAAAATTTCGAATTTTATAACTGGCGAAAAATTGAAATTGAATTTTTTTTATAAATCGACTTGCTAGAGTTTCCAAAATTCGAAAAATTGAAACAAAATGCGAGAACCTGTGAAAATGCCACGAAATTTCAAGACGTCAAAGGAATCAAAAGCTAAAAAAAAATCTACAATGAAAACAAAATTGACAGTTCCAAAAATCTTTAAAAAAAAAATTAATAAATTATGGTTCAAATGTTAAAGGTTTGAGAAATGTGCAAAGTTTCAAAAAAATATATCCAAACAATCCGTTAATTTCGAAAATTTTCAAAATGTCAAATTTTTCAGGTTTCAGAATCATAAAAATTTCAACAAATCTGAGAAATCATGTTCATGAATTCCTCAAATTTGCAAAAAAAAAAGAAAAAATTTCCAAAATAATAAAAAAAAAAAATCTGTGAAAATTTCTGGAGAATTGATTTAAAAACTGAAACCAGAAAGGTGCCATAACTAAAGTTGAATTCTCCTCAGGTGCAATAGTAAAGAGTCAACCCAGCAATCCGCGAGTTGACCGTGAGATGCAGAGGCTGGATAGAACTCGGGCGGCAATGGAGCGCGAGCTCAGACTCCAAAAGAGTTTATCAGAGGAGTGCGAGGACCTGGGTGTGGACGAGCCAAGTACCAGTGACCTTTTTCCCGAAGCTGACCTCTTTTTCGACACCAATCACTCACCCTCATTCGACCACTCCTCCCAAGATGCCTCCTGCAGTCAACCCCTAGGCGTCAAGTTCAACGCGACTTATTTTCGACCCGGAATTGGCACCAATATCATCTATGGTAATTTTAGTCTACTCCATTAACTAAAAAAAAAAATTGTCTTTTGATGACTGAAGGAAATCTTTGCGTTTTGGATCCAAAATAAACAAAATAAGAAACTCCAAAAAGAAAAATACTGAACACTCTCAAATTTAAAAGATACCCTACATTTTTTAAAAATTACTACATTTAACAAAAAAACTGCAAAAAAATTCTTTAATTCGAAAAAAAAAAAATTTGAATTCGAAAAAAAAATTCGAAATTCGAAAAAAAATCGAAATTCTAAAAATAAATTCTTAATTCGAAAAAGAATTTAACATTTTGAAAATGTGGAAAATTTTTTTAAATCTCAAAAGTTCAAAAAAATTTGGAGAATTGGCAATTTTTGAAAATGGAAATTTTTATAAAAAATTTTGCTAAATTTCAACATCAGTCAACTTTCAAATTTTCCAAAATTTCCAAGGCTTTAAAAATTTTAAACAAATTTAATTATGTCAAAAACGAAGAAAAAACGTTTTGAATTTCCAAAAAATTAAAAGAAAACAAATTGAAAACTAGACTCATCGAGTGGTAGCAGAGACGCCAGTCCGGTGGACATCAGAGTGACGGACAGACGAAAAATGCCATCGCAAAGAGGTCGAGCAGTTCGCGAGAGTGCAAAAAGAGTGAGACGAGAAAAGCCCGAGGGCAGTTGCTCGGAGAGTCCCTCTAAGATCATGAGACTGAGTCCGGCGAATTTGAGTCAGGATGGCTCTAGTACATCTGACATATCGCGAATGTCACCGGCTCATGTTGCAATAAGTATGGAAGCAGAAATAACCGATTCGAAGGATAATCAGCCAAAGATATCGAGAAACGGTTCGAAGGAGGGCTCCCCCATAACCTCCATGTCGATTCCCTCTACCATCAAACTAGAATTGGACATGGACGAGTCCATGACACTAACTACCAATGCAGTCGCTAGCTCAGGAGAGGAGAGTCTCACTCTTATGCCTACTAACAATGCTGATGTCACCATTCCCTCACCTCTGTCTCCAATCGCTGGACCACTTCTCTCTACGCACAAATACACGTACTCGAATAAGAAACGCGCCAAGACCAAGGTATATAGGAGAGCGAATGTAGCATTAGAGAGGGCAACAAAACAAAAAAAAAAAATACAAAAATACAGACAAGATCAGTATAAAAATTTTATAAAATTTGGAAATTTGAAAATTTTGGAAAAATCCAAGACCCGCATGGAGCTCCCTGAGTGGAAAGGCCGATTTTGTCATTTATGTTCTGATCACTCAAGAAGTGTGAAAGACGCAAAATATAAATAAAAAAATCAAACTTTGGACTCGACAAATTTTGGAAATTTCCAAAATTGAAGTTTTTTCCAAGATTTTTTGAATTTCCATATTTCCATTTTTTTGAAATTTTTGAAATTTTTAACATTTTCATAATCGTTAAAGTTTTGCATATTTAAAATTATATATATACATATATGTGGGTGGGTAGGAGGGAAAAATGGGTGGGTGGGGGGGGTGGTGGATGGGAAGCTGGGTGGGTGGGTGTGCGTATGGATCAGTGGGTGGGTGGGTGGGCGGGTGGCTGAATGGGAGAGTGGGTGGGTGGATAGGAGGGTGAGTGAATGGGTGGCAGGGTGAGTGGGTGAGTGGGTGGATAGGTGGGTGGAGCAATAGATGTGTGGGAGGGTGGATGGGTGGGAGGGTGAGTGGGTGGATGGGTGGGTGGGTGGATGGGTGGGTGGATAGATGGGAGGGTGGCTGGGTAGATAGGAGAGTGGGTGGGTGAGTGTACGCCCAAAATTAGCCCATCCTTCTAACTCTTCATTGGCATTATTCACAGGTAGTGACAGCTGAGTACTTGCCCTGGGGCAGTCCAATATCCGAGAGAACGCGTTCCAGCAGTGACGACGAAGACTCAAGCATATCTGAGTCAATATCCAGTCAGAATGACGATGCAATTATCACGAATGGGCTCGATGATAATTTGCAAAAGGGCGATCATTGTGCTTACTTAAAAAAAAAAGAAAAATTAACAGACGCTAGAGTAGTGCTTAATCGTGCTGATGCTAAAGCCATTCTTGCTAAACGCGCTAAAAATATCATCAGTGATAATGTTGTTAATAGTGATAAAATGTCGGAGGCATCTGACGATGACACTTGTCATGCAACACTCATTGAGCCTGATTGTCGTGCAAGGAGATCAAGTTTAAGAGGACACGTTAAAAAAGGATGCGCTTGTTGCAATGGATCGCCGGAGAGACCGAAGAAAAAGTCTGTCAAAGTTGATCATAAGTTGAAGAAAAAACTTATTGGTAAACAAATTGTAAAGAAGAGGTAGTGGTAGCGTGGGTACTCTCGATTTGGTCATTTATCAATTCAGTTGTGATTGGATAAATCGTGAGATTGTGGAAAAAAATTTGGGAATTTTTTTCCAACTTTCAAGAATCGTAGAACAATTTTGAACGAATTTATCGATTTTTTCTTCAATGCATTTAATTTGTTTCAACCCTGCAACAAGTGGCAATTTTTTTATTTGGAAATTACATTTCACAAATTGTCAAAATTTTCTGGGACTGACCTAGAACTTGTCACAACGTTCTGCTCTCCCCAACCCTCAAAAATGATCGAGCAATCTTGGAAAGTTCATTTCCAAAAATCATAAATTTTCCAACAAAAAAAAGTATGCGTTGTAAAAAAAAATCGACAAAAAAATCGCACTAAAAATTTCCAATTTTTAGAAAAATTTCGCGACTTACCAGTCCCCCTGAATTGCTCGATTAATCGAACGATTGTATTGGCCCTGTAAATTTTACTAGAAAAAAACTTTCAAAAAAAAAAAAAACAGGAAAAAAAACAATGCTTTTCGACGGGTTTAACGACCAGACATAAACTGTAGAAATAAGTTTAGTACTTGCAGCACTTGACCAAAAAATAATTGAGATGTGGTTCGACGGAATTATCAGTGAGTAAATGAAATTCTGATGGTATAAAAGAGAAGACGAAAAAGTGGGAGAAAATATAGTGGGAGTGCGAGGTTCACTTGCAAAACCGAATTTCCAGGTTTTATTATAAATGTAAATAAAATAGTGTGCTTGATCAATGTATAGCTGGCTTGGAGAAGCTATTTATCGAGAATAATGTGGATTTAATAATATTTAAATGAGAATGGGAGCGAACATTTTTAGATAATGCTATTCATTGATAATTAATTATTAAGATTGAATTAATTCTATTTAGGGGGAGTTACGTTTGGCTCGCCCATTCAAATGCTGTAGATCATCGTTTTACGTTTAGGTGTTGTTTAATATTTGACTATAGGTGTAGTCGAAAATATTGGGTGGCAAATTTAGATGCAAATTGGGGGAAAACAAATTTAAATGATTAATTAGGTAATGGAGAAATGCAATTCTAGTCAGGTGTGGCTCGGGTTATCTTTAACGAACTTGTAAAGAGATATCATTTGTTATTGAGTTCATCAATATCAGTTCTGGTTGGGGACAGTATAGCGAGATTTTTTTCGATTTTTTTTTACGATTTTTTTTTTTTTTTTTTTTTTTAGTTTAGGCTTTTGGAGCTTTTGGAGAGTAGTATTGGTGCAGTGCATACCTCGGGCCAACCACAGACGGTATTAATGGGGGGTTTCAGCTTTTACAAAGGCAAGTTCATGAGATCAATCACGATATCTTGGCGTCGGCAGCTCCGAGTGGGGACTGTGGGTGGTGGGTGGTAATCGGTTGGGGGAGATGGGAGGGGAGATGGGAAATGGGGAGAACATTCTTGGGGGGTCTCACATTTTTTGGGCTTTTAGAACGGACTTTTTGGACTTTTTGGTTTTTCTGAGCTTTTGAAATTTTTGAAATTGTTAAAATGTTGGAATTTTGGAAATTTTTAAATTTTTGAAAATTTCGAAAATTTTCAACATTTTTAAAATTTTTGGAATTTTTAAAATTTTTGAACTTTTTGAAATTTCTGAAATTTTTGAAATTTTTGGAATTTTTGAAAATTTTTGAAATTTTTGAAATTTTTGAAAATTTTCGAAATTTTTGAAAATTCTGAAGCTTTGGCAATTTTTGATTTTTGAAATGTTTTATACAAACTGCTGCATTGATGCAAACGAAAAGGCAATTAATTTCTTCACGTTAATTCCTGGCTTTGACATCAATGAATTACTAACTTTACCTCAACTTAGCCATTTTTACACAGACCAGTCCCACTGAATGTTAAGAATGCAAATTGTTAAAAATGAAAGCCAAGTATGAAAAATGAAAAAGCCCAAAAGTTCTCCCCAAGATTGTTCTTAAAATGCCCCAAAAAATTAATGAAGCCTCAAAATATAAATTACATTGTCTCCCCACTACCACAATTTTTACACTTTTTTGTATTTAAATTTCTTTATTAAAGTGAACTTATTGACCCGAATTACACGTGTACATCCATTCTGTACATTCGAGTAGTTGTCTATAGGGAAAATAAAAACTCATGGAAAAATGAAAAAAAAAACATATATATGTATGATATAATATCGCCGCACTTTAGTACAAAACTGCTTCGTTTTATTTTCGAACAAATCTGGCCAGAATGTGGGACATGCATATTTTTCCCCATTTTTTTACAGAATCCATATAACCGGTGATTGGAAGAAACCAAAAAATTTTTTTTAGACTTCAGCTGGCAAAAAAAAAATATGGATGCAAAAAAAATCCCTTGAACATGAAAACGATTTTTTCACTACACAGTCTATTTTGGATTAATTAAAAATGAATAGAGGTTTTATAAAATATATAAACTTTATTAATTCCTCATAACCCCCCGTCAACAGCTGACGACCGCAGCGCCACACCTTCCTGCGCGCGCAGCCTAATCCCATTGCCGCGCGGCGCAGGAATTTCAAATTTCCACCAATAATACAATGCATATTTTCGTCACACTCGCATCTCTATTTCCGTGAACGAATCTATTCAGGCATTATGGAGTAAGCGTTTGATGAAGCTTAAAAATGTCGGAAATTCAAAAGCGTGGCGCGTCAATGGGGTTACGCTGCGCGCGCAGGTGTGGCGTGGTCATCAGCCATTGATGCGGTGCATAAGGTATTTTTGATTTTTTTTCAATTAATGCATATGACTAAAGTTAACTGTCAAAAATAAATTGATCATTACTTCCACGGTTTTCAAATTTTCGCGCCATTGGAATACGACTACTACCACACTGGAAAAATAAAAACACGCCAATGAAAAAAGTATGCATGTCCCTTATCGAACGAATGGGAAAGTGGCACTTTTTTTTTTTTGTAAAAAAATTTGTGGGTTACATAACGATGATGTGTGTATTCTTTTGAGGTTTGTATCATTGTTGTCGGTAAAGGGGTAAAACATAAATTGTAAATGGCTTCCGAAATTGTTTTTCCAAGCCCAAATTTCTCGCGGGAAATTTTCCCTTCACATCACTTCAAAATGAATTATGGAAAAATTGTAGTTATGTTTTACGACTTTATTGCTGTAAAAAAAGAAGGGTGAAAATAGGGGGCGGTGAAACCTGTACTAAATTCTCATAAATGAAGATTTTCATCTCTCGTAAATGATTTGTTACTTAGTTACAATTAGTGAATTAAATGAGAGTACAGTTTGAGAATTTAAATGATAAGTGGAGAAGAGAAAAGTCTGTAGATACGCGATGGGTTTGTGTTAACGTATCCCCCCACCCCCTCCGACCCCCCCCCCCACCCACCCACCCCCCGCCTCCACCCAATTCCTGACTATTTTTTATTTCATTTATTTAGGATTAGAAAACTGTTTGTAACGACTGTGAAGTAGAATATATTGATTAATTATGTGTACTTTAATTGTTTATTTCATTTTTAAATTGATCTCATTATAAATGAAGAATACCTTAGGTCAATAAAATTCGTATTTATGGAATACGACTAGTGTTTAGCGGTTTATTTTAATTTTTAGCGCCGTGCAATATTACCTATGAGAGTCATTGGGGTTTCAGTTTTTTCGCGTGTTAGGATTTTTTTAGGTGCGCTATTTGAGGGGGGGAGGGGCGGGGATTTTAGAGGTAATTGACGATATTACATTGGGGACAATTTTTGGTTGGGAATTTTTTTCAAGTTAGGATATTCTCTTTTTTTTTTAACTGTTTGAATTTCAATTTTTTAATTTTAGAGTTTTTTTTTATTTTGACTTTTTTGGGTATTTGGACAATTTTGTATATATATATTTTTTTTTTTGGGAACAGCTAAAGTTTGCAGGTTTTGCATCTGGAAAAGGAATTTTTCGGACTTTTTTTTAGGAAAATTTTGGTAGTTTTTTATTTTGAAATTTGAAATGTTTGAGATTGAAAAATTTGACTTATCGAGTTTTTGAATTTTTCGAAATTACAATTTGAAGTTCTTAATTGAAGTTTTTTTTTTAATTTTTTTGTTCGATGTTCTCGAATTTTTCCATATTTTAAAAACCCCAAATTTATGAAATTTTTCAAATTTCCGGAAATGGTCAAAGTTGTTTGCAACAGATTTCGAAAAGTGAGATTGCAGGAAAAAATTTCAGAATTTTTCAAAAAGATTTTTTTTTAATTTTCCGAAAAAGCTTTTGCAGGTATCATTTTTCTCCAAATAAATCCCTCTTTCAATTTCCGAATTTCTACATGTCCCATACTTCCTCAAATCTTTAAAACTCCGAAAACTTTCAAAGTTTCTGAATTTTCGGAAATTCTGAATTTGTTAATACATCCGCGGCAAATGCACACAATACGAATTTAACGAAAAAAATTTCCCAAAATTCCCTAAAATCTCCCTCACAAAATGACCTAACAATTCCCAGTCACATTCGCCGTATCGCGCTCTTTCCCCCCACTAACCCTACTTAACTCCCGTTCGCTAATTGTGCCCTTACCTTACACACAAAACCTAACTAATATATATCGTCTATCTTCCTGTACATTTAATAGTTAGCAAACAATGTTTTACGCGTAAAAAAAAGCGGACGACTCTTCCTGCGCCGCAACACCCTCGCGGAACCTGTCGATAGTTACTCTCGAAAATTGCTACCGGTCGAGAGAAAAATCGACAAACTCTCGACAAACAGTCGACTAACTATCGACAAACTCTCGACTAACTGTCGACAGGTTCCGTTAGGGCATTCGTATTTTTCAATAATTAAAATTTTTGGTTTTTTAAAAAGGCGGGAACATTGTGAATTTTGAATGTTCGCGGGCTTTCGGCGCGACTTCCGGCGGCATTGGAGATCGATTAAAAATTGCCTAAAAGACGAGTAATTAGTACAAAAAAACTATTTTCACACCCCGCACCGGAAGTGCGTTCACGCTCGGACACCGGAAATCAAGTATTTTTCGCTCGAAGACGCATAGTACACACTTTCTGGCTTCCGGGCGGGAAAGTACGAACTTACCATTAACCTTAATTTTTCAACAATATTCACCATTTTTTTTCAAAAAAATGTGTAAGAATTACGAATTGAATGTCGACTTCCGGTGTAACCTCCTCCATTGTTAATGCCAAAAATTGCATTCTTTATGGAAAATAGCCAACAAAATCACTAAAAAATTTAGATCAGTTTCAAGTGAAGATTTTTGTTCTGCAATTTTACGTAAAAAAGTCAATTGTTAAACAACAACCGGATTAACTGTTTGGAGGACGCCATTACCGGAAATTGGCGCGCAATTGTTATACTCCGCAGTGTGTCAAAAAAATTGGAAAACAAATCGGTGCACCTCAAAAATTAGTTTTACAAACTGTGACCAATGATCTTCATTTCTTTTTCGCACAAATTTTTCATCTTCATATGCATATAATCGATCGAATGTGTAAGAGCAAAAAGCGCGCGATATTCAAAACTCGCCACCCGCCATTTAAAACTTAAGCAAAAAAAAGGAGAACAAAAATTGGTTAAAATTGGGGCGATTTAGTCAATCAAAATCCTCCATTTAGTCGTACCAAATGCATTTACCTAGATGACTAAAATCACCCTAAAAAAAATAACACGATTAACTAGTGATTAAGTGGAACAATTGACTAATAAATTACTTACCAGAAGAAGCGCAGAAAAAGAAGCAAAAAAAATGAGTTTTCCAACTGTTAACTCCGGGCACTTAAGCAGCTTAAAGAGCGGTTAAGACTAAACATAAGAGGTTTTGTAATGTACATTTATAAGAGTTTAACTTGCATTAAAAAAAGAGGAAACAAGAGTTAAAAAAAAACACGTGCACGTGACACCTGCGAACAGTATTCCGAGCGGTTGTATTTCCGTCAAACCCTGACATATTGTTTAACCAAAAGCCCCATGAAAAATTGTTCAACACCACCGGGAATTCGCTAAAAAATAGTGGGCTTAAATTTCCACCATAAAATTCGAATTTCCACCTAGCACAAATGCGTAAAATTCACTCCACGAATATTTGAAAAAAAAGCGCGGGAAAACGGAATGGCGGTGGTTGCGTTCAAATGCTTCATAACCCTCAACTGCTATTCTGTAAATAGTATTAGTAAAATAGTATCTAATTGCTCTGTAATTATAGTTAAAACGAAAAAAAAAAACAATTAAGTGATTAAGAAGAGACGCGTTAACGCAATTTCCTGCAAATGTATCGATAAAAGTGGCGTTTTTAGATGAAACAACAAAAAAGAAGCATTATCATACACTTATCAACTAGCAATACAAATTGCTATCAGTGAGTGCATTATTATCAATTTTCTTATTGACTTATTGAGCTGATAAAGTGTTAACAATTACTGATAACTATTATGTATTCATATAAATAATATATATAAACAGTAATGTGTGTGATTGGTCTATTTACGGTGAACAAATTTGCACAAATGGTGATGTTAACGATTCGTACCAAAATCAATAATTTAATGGCGGGAAAATATGAGAAATTGGCTTTGATAATAAATGGGTAAAATGAGCGTATAATTAATTAATTTACAGCTTTAATTGTAGCGGATAATTTTAGTATTGTTTGATTGGTGGTGGGGGGGGGGGGGGGGGGTAAAAATTATCTTGAAACATGATTGATCCACCGATTGATTATAATGGGACAATGACTGTACAGCAAGGTGAAAATTTAATTGGTTAATGAGTGTCAGGAAAATTAAACATATATCGTGAGATCATTTTTTCAGATTTAAAATGTGGAAGTATTGAGGATTGCATATTGTACATAAACAAGACATATTTTCTATAATTAGGGACGTCGCTCGGTAAGATTGATGGTCCGATAAACAAAAAAGAAAAATGAAAAATAAGACAGAAAGAAAAAAAAAGGTATTGCAATATTATGATAATTCTTTCAAGGAAAAAAAAAGACAATTTTAAAATGGAAAAAAACAAACGTAGGATAGTGTTTCATCAGTTTATGTAATGTATCAATAGAAGAGGGTCTGACAGAATATAAATGAAAGTTCTGTATTTACTTGCTGTTTTTTTGTGTCACCCATCTCATTTTTTTCAGGCGTGGTCACGTGGGATGAAAGTGGCGGGAGTCTTTGAACCGTGGCGCCATTTGCCGGAGATGCGCGCGCATTGAGGTTTCTCACATTTAGAAAGAGTTACTTGAGATATGAAAAAAAATTCAAATTCAAATTCAAATTCCAATGCAAAAATTCATATGTAGTTTTAAGGTCAATTTTGAAAAAATCAAAGTTAAATTCAAATTTATTTGGAGATTTCTCCTGAACATTAAAAAAAATGGCGGCAGGCCCATCGCTCTGTCGTGATGAAGAGCGATAAAAGTTGAAGCAAGCGAACTAAAAAAAGAATTTCGTGGTACAACATATATATAGTTTTTGTGTAAAAAGTGTACAGTATTAATGAGCTCGAGAAAAAAAAAATGCATCGGCCGGGAATCGAACCCGGATCGCCCGCGTGGCAGGCGAGCATTCTACCATTGAACCACCGATGCTTATATACGAGGGTGAAAGCATTACCGATGGCCTTCCTCAATTATGAAGAATAAACTGTTGAAAACGGAAAAACAATGGCGTTCTGCCGTAATAGAGCTATTGCAAAGTTGAGGGTTTTATGAGTATAACTAATCGCAGCTGCTCAAAACTCATTCCAGTTTATCATTTCCGCCGGAAGTGCCCATTTCAAAAACTGTTTCGGGAAAAGCAAAATATCTCGTTAACACGTGGGTTTCAGAGAAAATTTTGTATGACATTTTTTGTAGAGAATTCAATTTTAGATAAGAAAAGTTCTATATGGTTCTTTCGTACAGCAACTCGTTGTCGAGATAAATGACATTCTTCATGTTTTTAGCTCGTTGAACAAGCCTCCCGATCCATAGTCCATACGCAATACCCCCTTACTATTATATAATTTTAATTTAATATGGTTTTGATTTTTGTAATTTGGATTTTTATAATTTTAATTTTTATAATTTTAATTTTTATAATTTTAATTTTTATAATTTCGATTTTTAAAATTTTAATTTTAAAAATTTTAATTTTTAAAATTTCAATTTTTATGATTTTCATTTTTAAAATGTTAATTTTTAAAATTTTAATTCTTAAAATTTTAATTTTTAAAATTTTAATTTTTATAATTTTAATTTTTATAATTTTAATTTTCATAATTTTAATTTTAGATAATTTTAATAAGTTCACGGTTAAACATTGAATAAACAATTATGTATATTATTCAGCGTATTTTTCCGGAAATATTGGTATTTTTTTTATACTTGTGGTAATAAATTGATGGTTTGGACATTATTTAGTCTTGGATTGACTAGTCTATACCGTGGGCACTAATATGTCGGGGCGATTTTATTATGTTAGCCTATGCTTTCGAGGGTGAGGAATCTGAATCCGTTGGTGGTTTTTATCATCTCGTGCGCAATCAATTCTTATTAACAATTTTTTTCGAATCGAATGATTTTTCGCAGAAACTGTGAGTGCCCCAAAGAAATACGTTAGATCAAAATTACCCATCATGCTTCTTTACACAAGTACATTTTTCATTATAGCCCAATTACCGAGCGCCCATGATTTTCATAAAATAGTGCGCGCCGTCGGCCCACGCGCAATTGGTATGGCAGATGAAAGCGAGCACGTGAAAATTAGGTTCCATGGCTTGCTAAATTACTTCGCACAGGTGTGTAGATGTACGATTTTGTTCAAATGGTCATAATTTCCTGTATGTTTTTTGTCAATTTCCGATTTTGGTGATTGAATTTTTGGGGCCGTGTGCGTTGATATTATCCAATAGGAACCCCTGGAAGATACTTCCGTCGAATTTGGGGCGAAAAAGTCAAATTAATTTTTTTCGATTTTGGCCAAATTTAACATTGGGACCTTATGGGGAGGCAAACTTAAATTTTTTAAAATTGAATTTCTGGCCCCGTGTGCGTTGATACTATCCAATAGGAACCCCTAGAAGATATTTCCGTCGAATTTGGGGCGAAAAAGTCAAATTAATATTTTTCGATTTTGGCCAAATTTAACATTGGGACCTTATGGGGAGGCAAACTTAAATTTTTTAAAATTGAATTTTTGGCCCCGTGTGCGTTGATACTATTCAATAGGAACCCCTAGAAGATATTTCCGTCGAATTTGGGGCGAAAAAGTCAAATTAATTTTTTTCGATTTTGGCCAAATTTAACATTGGGACCTTATGGGGAGGCAAACTTAAATTTTTTAAAATTGAATTTTTGGCCCCGTGTGCGTTGATACTATCCAATAGGAATGCCTAGAAGATATTTCCGTCGAATTTGGGGCGAAAAAGTCAAATTAATATTTTTCGATTTTGGCCAAATTTAACATTGGGACCTTATGGGGAGGCAAACTTAAATTTTTTAAAATTGAATTTTTGGCCCCGTGTGCGTTGATACTATCCAATAGGAATGCCTAGAAGATATTTCCGTCGAATTTGGGGCGAAAAAGTCAAATTAATATTTTTCGATTTTGGCCAAATTTAACATTGGGACCTTATGGGGAGGCAAACTTAAATTTTTTAAAATTGAATTTTTGGCCCCGTGTGCGTTGATACTATCCAATAGGAACCCCTAGAAGATATTTCCGTCGAATTTGGGGCGAAAAAGTGAAATTAATTTTTTTCGATTTTGGCCAAATTTAACATTGGGACCTTATGGGGAGGCAAACTTAAATTTTTTAAAATTGAATTTCTGGCCCCGTGTGCGTTGATACTATCCAATAGGAACCCCTAGAAGATATTTCCGTCGAATTTGGGGCGAAAAAGTCAAATTAATATTTTTCGATTTTGGCCAAATTTAACATTGGGACCTTATGGGGAGGCAAACTTAAATTTTTTAAAATTGAATTTTTGGCCCCGTGTGCGTTGATACTATTCAATAGGAACCCCTAGAAGATATTTCCGTCGAATTTGGGGCGAAAAAGTCAAATTAATTTTTTTCGATTTTGGCCAAATTTAACATTGGGACCTTATGGGGAGGCAAACTTAAATTTTTTAAAATTGAATTGTTGGCCCCGTGTGCGTTGATACTATCCAATAGGAACCCCTAGAAGATATTTCCGTCGAATTTGGGGCGAAAAAGTCAAATTAATTTTTTTCGATTTTGGCCAAATTTAACATTGGGACCTTATGGGGAGGCAAACTTAAATTTTTTAAAATTGAATTTTTGGCCCCGTGTGCGTTGATACTATCCAATAGGAACCCCTAGAAGATATTTCCGTCGAATTTGGGGCGAAAAAGTGAAATCAATATTTTTCGATTTTGGCCAAATTTAACATTGGGACCTTATGGGGAGGCAAACTTAAATTTTTTAAAATTGAATTTTTGGCCCCGTGTGCGTTGATACTATCCAATAGGAATGCCTAGAAGATATTTCCGTCGAATTTGGGGCGAAAAAGTCAAATTAATATTTTTCGATTTTGGCCAAATTTAACATTGGGACCTTATGGGGAGGCAAACTTAAATTTTTTAAAATTGAATTTTTGGCCCCGTGTGCATTGATACTATCCAATAGGAACCCCTAGAAGATATTTCCGTCGAATTTGGGGCGAAAAAGTCAAATTAATTTTTTTCGATTTTGGCCAAATTTAACATTGGGACCTTATGGGGAGGCAAACTTAAATTTTTTAAAATTGAATTTTTGGCCCCGTGTGCGTTGATACTATCCAATAGGAATGCCTAGAAGATATTTCCGTCGAATTTGGGGCGAAAAAGTCAAATTAATATTTTTCGATTTTGGCCAAATTTAACATTGGGACCTTATGGGGAGGCAAACTTAAATTTTTTAAAATTGAATTTTTGGCCCCGTGTGCGTTGATACTATCCAATAGGAATGCCTAGAAGATATTTCCGTCGAATTTGGGGCGAAAAAGTCAAATTAATATTTTTCGATTTTGGCCAAATTTAACATTGGGACCTTATGGGGAGGCAAACTTAAATTTTTTAAAATTGAATTTTTGGCCCCGTGTGCGTTGATACTATCCAATAGGAACCCCTAGAAGATATTTCCGTCGAATTTGGGGCGAAAAAGTCAAATTAATTTTTTTCGATTTTGGCCAAATTTAACATTGGGACCTTATGGGGAGGCAAACTTAAATTTTTTAAAATTGAATTTTTGGCCCCGTGTGCGTTGATACTATCCAATAGGAACCCCTAGAAGATATTTCCGTCGAATTTGGGGCGAAAAAGTGAAATCAATATTTTTCGATTTTGGCCAAATTTAACATTGGGACCTTATGGGGAGGCAAACTTAAATTTTTTAAAATTGAATTTTTGGCCCCGTGTGCATTGATACTATCCAATAGGAACCCCTAGAAGATATTTCCGTCGAATTTGGGGCGAAAAAGTCAAATTAATTTTTTTCGATTTTGGCCAAATTTAACATTGGGACCTTATGGGGAGGCAAACTTAAATTTTTTAAAATTGAATTGTTGGCCCCGTGTGCGTTGATACTATCCAATAGGAACCCCTAGAAGATATTTCCGTCGAATTTGGGGCGAAAAAGTCAAATTAATTTTTTTCGATTTTGGCCAAATTTAACATTGGGACCTTATGGGGAGGCAAACTTAAATTTTTTAAAATTGAATTTTTGGCCCCGTGTGCGTTGATACTATCCAATAGGAATGCCTAGAAGATATTTCCGTCGAATTTGGGGCGAAAAAGTCAAATTAATATTTTTCGATTTTGGCCAAATTTAACATTGGGACCTTATGGGGAGGCAAACTTAAATTTTTTAAAATTGAATTTTTGGCCCCGTGTGCGTTGATACTATCCAATAGGAACCCCTAGAAGATATTTCCGTCGAATTTGGGGCGAAAAAGTCAAATTAATTTTTTTCGATTTTGGCCAAATTTAACATTGGGACCTTATGGGGAGGCAAACTTCAATTTTTTAAAATTGAATTTTTGGCCCCGTGTGCGTTGATACTATCCAATAGGAACCCCTAGAAGATATTTCCGTCGAATTTGGGGCGAAAAAGTCAAATTAATTTTTTCGATTTTGGCCAAATTTAACATTGGGACCTTATGGGGAGGCAAACTTAAATTTTTTAAAATTGAATTTTTGGCCCCGTGTGCGTTGATACTATCCAATAGGAACGCCTAGAAGATATTTCCGTCGAATTTGGGGCGAAAAAGTCAAATTAATTTTTTTCGATTTTGGCCAAATTTAACATTGGGACCTTATGGGGAGGCAAACTTAAATTTTTTAAAATTGAATTTTTGGCCCCGTGTGCGTTGATACTATCCAATAGGAATGCCTAGAAGATATTTCCGTCGAATTTGGGGCGAAAAAGTCAAATTAATTTTTTCGATTTTGGCCAAATTTAACATTGGGACCTTATGGGGAGGCAAACTTAAATTTTTTAAAATTGAATTTTTGGCCCCGTGTGCGTTGATACTATCCAATAGGAACCCCTAGAAGATATTTCCGTCGAATTTGGGGCGAAAAAGTCAAATTAATTTTTTTCGATTTTGGCCAAATTTAACATTGGGACCTTATGGGGAGGCAAACTTCAATTTTTTAAAATTGAATTTTTGGCCCCGTGTGCGTTGATACTATCCAATAGGAACCCCTAGAAGATATTTCCGTCGAATTTGGGGCGAAAAAGTCAAATTAATTTTTTTCGATTTTGGCCAAATTTAACATTGGGACCTTATGGGGAGGCAAACTTAAATTTTTTAAAATTGAATTTTTGGCCCCGTGTGCGTTGATACTATCCAATAGGAATGCCTAGAAGATATTTCCGTCGAATTTGGGGCGAAAAAGTCAAATTAATTTTTTCGATTTTGGCCAAATTTAACATTGGGACCTTATGGGGAGGCAAACTTAAATTTTTTAAAATTGAATTTTTGGCCCCGTGTGCGTTGATACTATCCAATAGGAACCCCTAGAAGATATTTCCGTCGAATTTGGGGCGAAAAAGTCAAATTAATTTTTTTCGATTTTGGCCAAATTTAACATTGGGACCTTATGGGGAGGCAAACTTAAATTTTTTAAAATTGAATTTTTGGCCCCGTGTGCGTTGATACTATCCAATAGGAATGCCTAGAAGATATTTCCGTCGAATTTGGGGCGAAAAAGTCAAATTAATATTTTTCGATTTTGGCCAAATTTAACATTGGGACCTTATGGGGAGGCAAACTTAAATTTTTTAAAATTGAATTTTTGGCCCCGTGTGCGTTGATACTATCCAATAGGAACCCCTAGAAGATATTTCCGTCGAATTTGGGGCGAAAAAGTCAAATTAATTTTTTTCGATTTTGGCCAAATTTAACATTGGGACCTTATGGGGAGGCAAACTTAAATTTTTTAAAATTGAATTTTTGGCCCCGTGTGCGTTGATACTATCCAATAGGAACGCCTAGAAGATATTTCCGTCGAATTTGGGGCGAAAAAGTCAAATTAATTTTTTCGATTTTGGCCAAATTTAACATTGGGACCTTATGGGGAGGCAAACTTAAATTTTTTAAAATTGAATTTTTGGCCCCGTGTGCGTTGATACTATCCAATAGGAACCCCTAGAAGATATTTCCGTCGAATTTGGGGCGAAAAAGTCAAATTAATTTTTTTCGATTTTGGCCAAATTTAACATTGGGACCTTATGGGGAGGCAAACTTCAATTTTTTAAAATTGAATTTTTGGCCCCGTGTGCGTTGATACTATCCAATAGGAACCCCTAGAAGATATTTCCGTCGAATTTGGGGCGAAAAAGTCAAATTAATTTTTTCGATTTTGGCCAAATTTAACATTGGGACCTTATGGGGAGGCAAACTTAAATTTTTTAAAATTGAATTTTTGGCCCCGTGTGCGTTGATACTATCCAATAGGAACGCCTAGAAGATATTTCCGTCGAATTTGGGGCGAAAAAGTCAAATTAATTTTTTCGATTTTGGCCAAATTTAACATTGGGACCTTATGGGGAGGCAAACTTAAATTTTTTAAAATTGAATTTTTGGCCCCGTGTGCGTTGATACTATCCAATAGGAATGCCTAGAAGATATTTCCGTCGAATTTGGGGCGAAAAAGTCAAATTAATTTTTTTCGATTTTGGCCAAATTTAACATTGGGACCTTATGGGGAGGCAAACTTAAATTTTTTAAAATTGAATTTTTGGCCCCGTGTGCGTTGATACTATCCAATAGGAACCCCTAGAAGATATTTCCGTCGAATTTGGGGCGAAAAAGTCAAATTAATTTTTTTCGATTTTGGCCAAATTTAACATTGGGACCTTATGGGGAGGCAAACTTAAATTTTTTAAAATTGAATTTTTGGCCCCGTGTGCGTTGATACTATCCAATAGGAACCCCTAGAAGATATTTCCGTCGAATTTGGGGCGAAAAAGTCAAATTAATTTTTTTCGATTTTGGCCAAATTTAACATTGGGACCTTATGGGGAGGCAAACTTAAATTTTTTAAAATTGAATTTTTGGCCCCGTGTGCGTTGATACTATCCAATAGGAATGCCTAGAAGATATTTCCGTCGAATTTGGGGCGAAAAAGTCAAATTAATTTTTTCGATTTTGGCCAAATTTAACATTGGGACCTTATGGGGAGGCAAACTTAAATTTTTTAAAATTGAATTTTTGGCCCCGTGTGCGTTGATACTATCCAATAGGAACCCCTAGAAGATATTTCCGTCGAATTTGGGGCGAAAAAGTCAAATTAATTTTTTTCGATTTTGGCCAAATTTAACATTGGGACCTTATGGGGAGGCAAACTTCAATTTTTTAAAATTGAATTTTTGGCCCCGTGTGCGTTGATACTATCCAATAGGAACCCCTAGAAGATATTTCCGTCGAATTTGGGGCGAAAAAGTCAAATTAATTTTTTTCGATTTTGGCCAAATTTAACATTGGGACCTTATGGGGAGGCAAACTTAAATTTTTTAAAATTGAATTTTTGGCCCCGTGTGCGTTGATACTATCCAATAGGAACGCCTAGAAGATATTTCCGTCGAATTTGGGGCGAAAAAGTCAAATTAATTTTTTCGATTTTGGCCAAATTTAACATTGGGACCTTATGGGGAGGCAAACTTAAATTTTTTAAAATTGAATTTTTGGCCCCGTGTGCGTTGATACTATCCAATAGGAATGCCTAGAAGATATTTCCGTCGAATTTGGGGCGAAAAAGTCAAATTAATTTTTTTCGATTTTGGCCAAATTTAACATTGGGACCTTATGGGGAGGCAAACTTAAATTTTTTAAAATTGAATTTTTGGCCCCGTGTGCGTTGATACTATCCAATAGGAACCCCTAGAAGATATTTCCGTCGAATTTGGGGCGAAAAAGTCAAATTAATTTTTTTCGATTTTGGCCAAATTTAACATTGGGACCTTATGGGGAGGCAAACTTAAATTTTTTAAAATTGAATTTTTGGCCCCGTGTGCGTTGATACTATCCAATAGGAACCCCTAGAAGATATTTCCGTCGAATTTGGGGCGAAAAAGTCAAATTAATTTTTTTCGATTTTGGCCAAATTTAACATTGGGACCTTATGGGGAGGCAAACTTAAATTTTTTAAAATTGAATTTTTGGCCCCGTGTGCGTTGATACTATCCAATAGGAACGCCTAGAAGATATTTCCGTCGAATTTGGGGCGAAAAAGTCAAATTAATTTTTTCGATTTTGGCCAAATTTAACATTGGGACCTTATGGGGAGGCAAACTTAAATTTTTTAAAATTGAATTTTTGGCCCCGTGTGCGTTGATACTATCCAAGAGGAACCCCTAGAAGATATTTCCGTCGAATTTGGGGCGAAAAAGTCAAATTAATTTTTTTCGATTTTGGCCAAATTTAACATTGGGACCTTATGGGGAGGCAAACTTAAATTTTTTAAAATTGAATTTTTGGCCCCGTGTGCGTTGATACTATCCAAGAGGAACCCCTAGAAGATATTTCCGTCGAATTTGGGGCGAAAAAGTCAAATTAATTTTTTTCGATTTTGGCCAAATTTAACATTGGGACCTTGTGGGGAGGCAGACTTCAATTTTTTAAATTGATTTTTTGGCCCCGTGGTGGTGTGATCCTATGTAACTTATCCGCAATACAACTTACTCTAATTCCGTTAGGTGTCGATAAATATTTTGTTTGCATCTTGCTATCAAACGTGAGGAACGAAAAGCAGGAAATCAATGATAAAAATTTCCATGTTTGCTATGTAAAAATATTTTTTATTTCAGCATCGTAAATTGGACATTAAGTTACTTGATTTAAGCTACTCCGACCGTTGAGTTTCCACTTCCTGAAAATAAAAAATCGTATTTAGTTCGTGATTTTTTTGGATTCTGGGAAAGATGTCTGATAATAATCAACATAATTGGGTTGTCGACTCGCATAATGAGCACAGCGCCGCCTTTTTGTAAAATTATTTTACACATGTCAGATGAAAATAAAAAATACAAAAATTTGTACGACTTGTCTCGATTTTCCCACACGAAATTTTTCTGTTTTCTGTCTCAATTTTTCAATTTTTTCCCACATTTCCAAAAGTCCAAAAATTCTAAAATTTTCACGAAAGTTCAAACATACGCTCCGCTACCAACCACAAAAAATTGAAATTTTATTTACAAGTCGTTTAGCTCAAGAAATTTGTTAAGTTAATTTTTCTAAAGATCACCCTTCGTATCATGTCCATCATCGAGTCACTGCCACTCCTGAAGAATTCGTTGATTTCCTGAGGAACGCAAAAGTGACTATTGGTGTTTGGTTGGATGCCCATATCTTCAGCAATAAATCTGAACTCCGGTGGCTCTTGAATTGAACCATGGAGATCAGCATATGTGAAGAGAGTGCCCTTCGTCGACGATTCATCCAGTAGGCCAAAGTCCACGATCCTCACCTTGTCCTTCTTTATTCTAATCACGTCGAATGTATCTACATGGGGAATATCAGCATATAGAAACATTAATTCTATCTAGATGCCAGTAATCCTGGTCCATTTGGGTGGGGAACCAAATCAAAACCATTTTAAAAATCAAATTTCTGTGCGTTTGAGCTTCGTAAACGAATTTCCAAATTGGGATAAGTTTTTATAATAATTATGAAAATATTATTTTTTTAATTATCTCGAAAATGAGTTCTCTGCAAAAAAAATTTGGTAATTATTTTTGTAATATGTAATATATGTAAATTTGTTTTCGAGGTAGACTTAATGTATAAGTAGACTAAAAATAGAGTAAAAAAGGTAGAGTAAAAGTAAATTAAATGGACCCTTCACTCATGCAACTTACAATTATCCAGCTTAAATTTATCTTTTATTTTCTCGTTGAATAAACTTGCGATGTCTCCCTGAATGTTGTATTTATCTGTCTCGATGTATGGATGAAATTGGGAAGAATCTCTTTGGCAAATTCCTGAAAAATGGAGTAGAAAGTAGAATTAAGGTAAATAGAATGGTTGAGTGTGTTCACAAATTGGAATATATTTCATCTAGAAGTCTTAAGAAATAGAAAAATCTCAACTTGGTGCATCAAAAAAGTGCCATGGCTCAAAGGTCCTCTTTACATACGTAATTAAATAATCAATTTTAAATTACTTGTGAGCGGAAGGGATAATTTTGAAAATTGGTGGATTTAACCTAGAGTCGCACTGTCCCACAAGGTACAGTGGGACACGCTGAAGATTATTTTGTTGAAAGAATATAGTCCGAAGATCATTTTTTACAGTGGGACTATTTTTTGGTTGGGCAGCACGTGAAGTTTCGGTATGAGGCACGTGCTTGCGGTAAAATAACTCAACTTGAGACTTTTCCCTCTTACATCATGTACATTTTTAATTAATTATCCCTGCCTTAGTCAACCATCGTAATTGTCCAAAAAGTTTCATATTATAGGGTAAAAATGCACTTTTTTCAAGGAATCTGACAGTATGGGGCGAAGCTCAGGGGAACCTCAACTTATCAAAATACCTCAAAAAGGCTGAAGTGCTTACACAGGTAAATAAATTATACAACTAGAATTCATGAAATGAATGTTTTTACATACCCATTAATTGTCGATTTACGACGAAGCAACGAAACTCTGAACTGGGGTTGATATCCCTCCATCGTTTCAATATCAAGCAAGCCTTTAATTCTGACGAATCAGAGGATTGTTGACGAACGGCGTTGATATCTTCGGATACTCTATCAGAACTTTTCAGAAGCAGATAAACATCTTCCAGTGAGGTGCATTTCAGAGTTTTTGTTGCGGCCACCCAAGTCGCATCCTTTAAAAACAAAAAATTCTACATAAAATGGTTATCGAAGAGTTTGGAAATGGTTAAAGATCACTTCGCAGATATTGCGGTGAGAATCAGGTTTATGGAAGAACGTGAAAAAGTGTCACTATACCTTCACTTTTTAGAAATCGAAAATTCATAAAAATTTGAAAATTTCTTCAGATTTTTAAATACATCAAATTTCTTCAAAGCTATTCAGCTCTTCCCAGTATCCATAATTTCTAGCGAAAATAATTAATGGACACCTTGAAGCATCCTAATTATCACGTGGGATAGGCAAATACTATTCTACAAATTTATTTTCCCGATTGGAGGATGATAGTGGCGTAAGTTAGTTACTGAAGGTGTTCTCCAATTGGACTTGACGAAGACTGCTCCAAATTGATCAATGACCTCCTGGATCTGCTTGCTGAATTCTGGGAACGACGGTTGATCCCCAGTGTCCTTCAAGACACAAATAATGTTTAAGAAAGTGGGAAAAAATATAGAATTGGGAGGAAATTTTTTTATCGTAGTCTGTTGTAAAATTGTAAAATTAGTACGTGAATAAACCTCTACAAAAATTATTATATTTATCTGATAATAAATTTTACCTCTGCAGAATCCTCAACAGCTGATCCATCGGCCCACTCTGAATTCCCAGTTTTTTTTCCTACAGCTTCTGATGGTAACACGAACGCATCGTGTTCCAAGTACTTGGATACCTCCTCAGGGATATTCAAAATTCTAGATTCAATTGCGACCTTCTCAAATGTTGGGTACCACTTGCAAGCTGAGCACTCACTCTTCAATTTATTCACCATTTTCCCTGAAAAAGTTGTGGAAAATTCAGAATATCAGTGATTAAATTATATACGTGGCTACATTGTAAAATACTTTCAAGAAATTTGGGCCTTTCCAAAATATGAACATTTAATTTAATGTGCAATCAAACAACATTTGATGTGTTAAATTGTAAAAAAAACTTACAACATAATTCCAACGAAATTTTCATTAATTCTGATGGAGATAAATAAAATTGCTGTTAAGAAATTAATCAGTGTTTTAAGGTATTTCCTTAGTAAAAATGTGAGGAAAATTTGACACTAGTCGATAGCCCAAAAATTCAGTGTTTACATATTAGGAATATTGGAGGACGAACTGCAATGTTTGAGAAAACCTTATCGATGTACATTTCGATGTTGAGATTTCACCAGTTCTCAATTTTTCTACTCTAAAATATAATGAGGAAATTTGTCCCGAATTTTGGACTCGAAAAAAAAATTTGTTTTCGTGTTTTTAAACAGTTCCCATGTTTTTCATTAAAATAACCAAAGGCTTCCGATTTTTTAGGTCTCAACTATTTGACATGTCTTTCTCAGAAGAACTTTAGAAAACTTTTACGACTTCCTAGATTTACAAAAAATTGCATATATATACTGTCAAATCATACAAATTTAACGGAACAAAAATAAATAGTTAGAAAACCATTCGAACTCTTGAATTAGTCTTTCCAAAGTGGATGAACATTATGACAGACAAGCATTCACCAAATTTTGTCCTCGTCCTACTTATAAGTCTTGCTCTCAAAGCGTGCTCTAACAACGCTGAGCGCGCTTGCTTTTATACTTTGTTAACGTAAAAAAGTGTAAATCAGAAAAATATGAGTCTCCCAAAGTGTGACATAATGTGAAAATATTCTCATAGTATTTCGATTGACTAAACTTCTCATGAAAGATCGAAATTTTACAAGCAAACAGTTCAGTTTCATACAAGCAAACAGTTGTGTAAATCTCAGCCTTGGACTCTCCCAACCATCCATTTCCGGATAGATGCCTCATAAATTGTCAGCTTTGCACCAACGTTTCACAAACGTTCCAGTGTGCAGCTTCACACTAACATTTCGCAAACGTTGCAGTATGCAACTTGAGAACCACAAGTTCCAAGTTCGATTTCAAGGGTCTGAAAAATTCACGGGGCACCCATCCGGAAGCCACCAATATGCTCCCATAAATCGAAAACTTGTGTGCCTGTATCCCTTAATTCATAACATTGCTTGACGACACATCCGGCTTACCCGATGCTTTATATTCAATTCCCATCTCAGCGGCACACAAAATTTTTCTCTCCTTGATCTTCTTAGACAACTTACGCCGTGTCTCTTTCAACCTTGTTTCTAAAACTTCGAGATCAGATGCAGACACAGTGCGGCTTTTTCTTACACGTTGAAAAGCTCTTCTGGCTTTATGATGCTCCTTACGAAGCCCAACAATTTCATCATTCCACCAATACGGCTGATGAGAAAATTTATCTTTCTTTTCGCAGGATCCGGCTGCTCCCTCCATGTGCTCGTCTACCTTCTAAAGCCGGGCAGAAGAAAATTGAAAGGCAGAAACAAACTGTTTTTAATGTGCAACCACTTTTTTACCAAGAAAATACCTTAACCAACGATTACCATTGCCAAAAATGCAACTTTTCAGACAATTGACATTTGAACAGTTTATACTGTACGTCTGGCGCGAAAAATCTTATAATTTAAAAATGTGTTAATTACCGTAAAAGTGGCTCGCACTTGAATTATTTCATTGAATAATATTAGATTAATTCATCAATGACTTAACCAACAATTTGCCGAAGAAAGCGCGCAGAATAATAGCTCTGTATTATCCGAAAGCGTTTTCCGGTTTGAGCGCTAGGCGCGCACATTCAAAGATGGCGCCAATTGCCACTTCAGCAAATCAAATCCCCCGAATATTGTCAACCCAGTCAGCCATCTTGGTTCTTTAGCATCACAATGGCCGACAGCAGTGACTCCTGCTTCCCGTGGGTTAACCGTGCTCTAAGCCGTGTTGTGATCACGAAGAAACAATAATTATAAACTAAATAAACTTCTACACCAAGCCGCCAATAAACAATTAAAAATACCAAGAAATCAGGAAAGAAACTGTGCCTTTTTTCCAATGACAATTTCAATTCCATAACCAATTGCGTTCCAAGCAAAGTGAGTTTTTTTCACCATTTCAATTGCCAAACGAAAAAAAAAAAAGGAAAGAAGAAAAGTAACATTTTGTGGTGCTCTATCAATTTTTGTTATCCATTCGTTACTATCTCATTTCATACGTCCGGTTGTATTTTTTTTTTTGTGTTTTATGCGGCTCAATTTGTGATGTTTGGCACCGCCAGTTTGGAGTGGAAATTTAGGGGAAAAATTTTGTTTGAGGTTTTGTGTGTGCGGGAGATCATTCAACTCGTCTCTGGGGTAATAAATCACGAAGTCGGGTTAAGGTCTGGTTATTACTGGTTGTGGGGTGTTGCTTTTTTTTTTTTAAGGGAACAGTTTTTTTTAGGGAAATTGCGGCATTGGGAAACACGGCGAAACGTTTAGGCAGTCTTGATACCGGAAATCTTGGGATGAGTCCTGGGCTTTTTTAAAGGTTTATTCAACCCGAAGTGATGCTGCAAGCTTGACGTAGAGGTCGCTTGTCTCCTGAAGCTCAGTTTTAATTTTGCATTTTATACAATTTTTTTTTTACCAGTGATGCTCAAAAAATTAGGATACAATCGAGAACACTAGTTTAGGAGCCACGTTTTTTTTGGGCTATATATATGTATACTGGAATGCTTTCAATTTTTCGATTTTGACATTTCATTTTTTTTTTTTTTTTTTTTTTTTTTTTCATAATAATATTTTATGTCATTTTTTAAAAAACGAGCAGAAAATTTATTATATATATGAATATTTGGTTTGTTTTTTTTTGTGCGGTAGAGGGAAATTTTATGAAAATTTTAGAAAATTTTAGAAAATTTTTTATTAATGAGCTCATGCAAAAATATTTCATGCTCAATTTTTAATGATTAATTTCGGACTTTGGGGAAATGAGCGGAGATGGGCGGAGATCCTTAAACACTTTGGGAATAGTTGGGATGAGTAATACGAATTTATTTATAGAAAAAGTGTCGAGTGAGGGATGGGAAAATTAATGTATTATTCGGTTACATGACAGGGAATGAGACAAAGGAGCATTAGATGTTTACACGTGGTGAACAATGTTGTTTTTTTTTAACATGTTAAGCAATAGAGTAAAAATAAACAATTTTTTTAAAAATTGTTGGGACATTCTATCTAGAATACGTTCATATTTTCTTCATAAATTCATCAGTCAGATTTTTGGATTTTACTATCTAAATATTCCTTCAATAAAAATATTCGAAAAAAAAAATTGAGCGAGCAACTAAAATCCCACTTTTTTTCTGATATGATTTTTTTTCTTTTTCCATTTCCCAGAAATAGTAGATTATGGCGTGATAATCTGATATGATAGTATAATGTGAGCTGAAATCACAATTTATCGGGAAATAATTTTTAAATTAAATTACATAGATTTTGTAAAGTCATTAGGGCCGAATACCTCGCCTAATGACATGGCATAAAGTAAGCTTTACTATCTGACATTTTTTCAAAAAAGTTCCCATGATTCTAGAAATATCTAGACTTTTCTAAAGATATCTTGAAACATTTGCTTCCAAATCCATCAATTTCAACTCAACGAAGTTATTATTTTTACTCTCCAGCAAATATCTTAAAATCAAACTGAGATAGGGGAATTTTGATAAGAACCTTTTTTGTAGAGCAAAATGAGACCAACAATTTTGCATTAATGAAAAATTTCTGTATGTCTCTTAGTTTTTCAGATATTTGCGAAAAACTGAGAGACACTTGATACAATTGACCACTTCGTCCCTGAACTGTGCAATTAATTTTGACACTTTAATAATGATAGTTTTTGATGTTTGTTTACAGGAATATAATTCACGTGGAATGCTCAACCTGTGATGCTAAATGATTGAAGGGAATGAACTCGACAACTAACGCAAAAAATTTTTTTACACAAAACTAACATAGAAAGAGAAGAAAAAAACGAATCAAGGTGCTTGGGTTGACATAAACAATCAGCAGTAAATAATTACAAAAAGCACTGCACAATTTAACAAAACAATCAAATTGTACCGATAAAAGACTTTTAGATGGTACATTTTGCAGCTCGAAAACGCATTTTAACAGCCTTATTGCTCTTTTATACATAATCACTAAAGATTAAGTGCAAGTTGCTCAGTAGTTCAAAAAATTTGGAGGAAAAAAAAAGAAGATAAAACGAAGGAAAAGACAATTGTGAAAGCATGTTGAAAATTTGTCAAAAGGTCATTGAACTTATCGCTGGTGAAAAATAATATTTTCACAATTGAATCCACAACCAATATCCTTTATCAAGCTCAATAAGGGAAAATGATGGAGATACTTATGTTTACACTTACGAGCAATGAATAACAACGAAAACATTGGTGTAATGTTTGAAAAAATGTTGACAAGACAGTGATCATAAATGACCAGTAAAGGCATACGTAGGATCATCATTCAGAGACGAAAGTCCTCGTTGATCCATCCAGGCTATCAGAAAGATTTTCTCTCTTGATAATTAATCAAGGTGCATTATTGAATACATCAATATCATTGATAAGTGTTATTCAATCAGACGCAAGCATTTGTACCTGGTGAGTAATTGACGTTTATATATTTGTTTTTTTTTTCTGCATTTTATAAAGATGAGGAAATCGGATTTTTTTTATGAGAAAATTTGACATTGACAAACAATGTTTGTTTGGGAGAATATTGCTTAAGGTAGCTCAGGTGTTTTTAACAATTAAGGGGGTTTGGAAAAAATTATGAGGGTTTAAATTCATGTGAATTATAATTTTTTTTTTGTTTTATTTCGAACGCATATTTTTCTTCTCTTTTTCGTTGCAAATAAATTACGACGTTCAATTTGGGTCAAAAGACAGTTTTGCACAATATTTTAACGATTTGTCATTGCAAAAATTGACGTGATTTTCAGAATCACAATTTTTTTCTGCGAATTATTTTTCTCGATGGGAATGAAATTTAGTATAAGTAATTCAGCTTCATAGTTTCTACTTATTTTGAATTCAAATTTTTTAATTCAGCACTCCTCTAAATTTCTGCAGACATTCGACTTTAAATGCAATTATTTCTACTTTTAATTTGCAATTACCATCTGACAAGACGACATAAAAATCTGACAATAATTGTCCTTTTTTCTCAGATCATGCTACAATATTTTTTATTTAAATTGGTTTTAGAGATCTAATTGAAATTTTCAATTTTCAGTGGCTAGAGGTACATAAGAGGAAGTCCTAATGCTGAAAGGAAGCATATCTCATCTGGACACACACACAGAAGAGGAATCATCATATGTTACCCTCAGCAATGGACCTAACAGTGAGAATCATAATTTTTACAGTTCAGAAGGGAAAATTTTTATATAAAAAAACGTAATAGTGTTTGAGGATGCGTCTCTCCTAGCTGAAAATGCCTTAAATATACTCCTAAAAATTCAAATCGATTGAAAATATTTTTTGCAATAATGCAGGTGTATATTTGATAAAATACTATATTTTAATATCCCAACATTTTAATTTTCGAAGTAAAATTAAAGGAAACAGCAAAAATCATAGAAACTTCAAACTCTGTAATCCGTCATTTTCTGATATTCTATGCTTACAATTCAAATATAAAAATTATTTAAAAAAATAAATAAAAAAAAATAAGAATTTTAGGAGTTAAAAAGAAAATTAAAAATCGGTAATGAAAAGTTGGAATATTTTGTGGTACTATCAGGGATGAATATATGACACAAGGCTCAGGTCCGCAGAAATTGAATTTTAGATGTGCATTTGCATTTTTCACTCGGTACATATTCTCTGAAAAAAATTTACATACAAAATTTAGAGTTTTCGAGAGTTTTTCGTTTTTCGTTGTTGAGCCTCGTGTGAAGAGATCACCATGTTATAACAGAAAAAACACTTTTACTTTGATTTCAATAATCTGCAGTTAAGCGATGTACAATTGATTTTCTTATATAAAAAAATATTTATGGATTAGGCATTTTCAGATTCCACAAAATTTGAATTTTTCCCTTCGAGAATTTAAAACTAATAATTAAATTGTGTAATTTTTTCTGTTGATGAATAAACCCCTTCAAAACCTTAAGTTCACATCAAAGTTGATATTAGAAATTATAAAATTTGTTTCAGCATCTTATGTAGAGCCGTGCTGCCCAAAGCCCAACAAATTTCATACTTTGGTAGATGTTCACTTCGTTACGCCAATTTTATGTGTGCAATGTAAGTTATTCTTGAATTAATGCAACACTAAATTAATTCCCTGAGTTGTACATTTTATTGAAGTCTGAATAAAAATTGCAGGTGAAGATTACATCTGGGGTACAGGAAAAGTCGGTGTTAAGTGTGCAGGTGAGAAATGACAATTTATTTAAATTAATCCACGAAAATAGAGAGGGGCAATAGTTCAGTGATCCCTGATGTATTGTTGTTCTATTGTCCATGAAGTAATCAATAATCAATACCAATCTCAAGTACATATTGCGTAATAATTGAAACATTTGACTCTTACAATCGTATTGAAGTAACTAGGAGAATTTACGCTCAAGTCGAAATTTTGATTCTTACAACTTTTTTGTGTGATTTTGTTGTTTTTTTTTATTTTAATTTTTTTTTTTTTTTTTTTTTTTTTTATAAATTAGGAAACTGGATATTTTGAAGTCATGAATGATAGGGCAAAAGGAAGAATGATATTTGAAAATTATGATTGACTTTCAAAACAAGAACTTCCAGAGATTGTTTAATGTGAATTCGAAATTGATATTTAGTGAACATTTTATGACTAATGAGACTCAAATCAGCTGAACTGTACAAAAATACTGCGAACTCAAATTTCTCGGAAATTTTTCATCCATAGTTTCTCTATGCCGAAATATCGCCTCACCGATATTTAGTTGAAAAGTTTACAAATTTTACAAAGTTGAAAATCTGGAAAATTTTGATAATTTGGAAAATTTTGCAAATTTAAAAAAGTGTGTTAGCGATTCAGGTATTTCAAAATTTCGATAATTGAAAAATCAAAATGTTGAAATGCTGCAAACAATCAGGGCATTTGAAAAATTTACAGTGTTTCAATTTTAAAAATGTCCAAAATTTTAGAGAATTCCAACAATTCATTGACATTGTCAAAAAGCTCAGAAGATTTAAACATTTTTCCAAATTGCGGCAATTTCTTGAACAATCTACTACTCTTCTACTGAAATTTTTGTTGTCTTTGAAAATTTAATTTCAAATAAACCGAGGATTTCTATTAAATCTCTGCAGGGCTCCTTCAATTTTCTCTCTCTTAATTTAAATATACCTCGTTTCAGATTAAATTTACCGTTCTATAATTGGAAAAAAAAATTACAAACCTAAATTTTATTTCATTTTATTTTCTTTTAAATTAAAAAAAGTTTTTTTTTTATTTCTTCTATGTACAATATAGAACCATTTTTTTTAAGTTGCAAAAACATTTTTTTACATCATTTCAATTGCATAATTTTTTTAGAATTAAATCCGGAATATATGAGAGATCGTAAAAAATTGTTCCTACCAAATTTGAATATCCCCCTCAGATTGCAAAATATTTTACATCCACTCTACTCTTTGAACAAAAAAGTTTGATAAAAAAATATTCCTTTCAAAGGCAAAACCGAATTTAATGAACTCCGTTGAATTAATGGTAAACAATTCCATAAGTAACGTTAACATCGCAAAAGCTTTTCAAGTATGCAAGGAAATCAAAGGCTGAGAAAGTGAGAAAAATTGTTGAATAGTCAATGAAAAAGTTCCAGTTCCCATTCAAATTACAATTTATGTTTAACACAGATCTCGAATGTTCTTATGGTCGATTCACTACGTGTTGCAAGTGCCATAAATTACCAGTATAATGCATCATAAACAAAGATAATCGTTTGGCCAATTAATAAGTTACCCCACCAAGAATCCCTAATACCCAATTACAACATTTATGCCCTTGGTCTCATACCATTAGTGTTTCTTAGCCAATTTCTTTTGTGTATGTCGACGGTTATTGCCAGAGACACACTCGAAACTCATATATCTAGACACGTGTATCTCATTCGTGCCAGATGTCGAGTCATTTTGGTTGTACTTGGGACTATATACATTTTGCCCCGCTCATTTATTCAACATGAACAGGATGAAACTTTTGGGAAAGTATTTTCACTGGTCATCGGCCCATGGAGCTTTTATTAAAAAAATGAACAGCGTGCATTGGCGTTCCTCTTGGAAGATATGATAAAATTGCATAAAATTTTTTTCGGCTGGTAGAGGTGGTCATACTTAACCAGCCCTAAAAATTTAAGAATTTTCTGACGTGTAGAAGTGTAGAAAAAAAATAGCGACGTTGACCTTTTTTCATGTCGTGCTGCATGACGAGCATAGGGCTAGGCCTCTTAGACTTGGACATTCGGTGGTAAAACTGCTCAAAATTTTTTTCGTATAAATTTTTATCTCCATCTGAAATTTTCCTTCCTGAGGTTCCTCTAAGGATTCAAGTATTGAGGATTTTTTTTCGCTTCTTTTATGGAAGTTTGCTAACATTTCCTCAAGTTGGCTGAGTGCTTATTCGTTTATCAAAAAGTTCATTCATTCATAACGCTCTATCGTAAAAGCCGTTGAAGATAGCAAAGAATGTTCGGAATAAAATTTGTTCCTCACTAAAAAATACACATTTTATGTGATATGTGGTTGGTCGCTAGGATCCATAATTAAGGAGATATCACAGGTTGAGAGTATTATTGATACAGTACTGTTCAGTAACGTTTTCCCTGAAAATAATTTGGCAACCAGATGTTTGACTTTTAACGAAAATGTTGGCCGGAAAAAATTATGTTTGGCAGCAATTACAAATCGGATTTGTTTTTCTTTTGAGTAGTCACACCCAGTTGGCCCATCACTTCCGCCTTTCTTCATTTAATTTCCAAATTGAAAATTCAGGGATTCTCGTACCATCGCTTGATGTTTATCACGTAAGCCTTTTCGTTCTGTTCTGTATGCGGGTTCGAAATATTCTTGGGGTATCTAAATTGATACACCCAACTGGCGTGCTTGTCAACTTGCCAATTCCTAGACGCTCTGCATTCCTTCATCGTACGGGGATGAATAAAAAGACAAATTTTGTGGGGGGGGGGGGGGGGGGATGCGGTAAATCGTTGGGCGGTAAAATATGAGAACTTTTCTTAATTATGTTGTCTTGGTGATAACTGAGAGGTGAATTTTCAAAGTACAGAGAGATATTTTTGGCGAGTGACAACAGCAATGGGCAAACAATGTTTTGTTGAAATTTTCTTAAGTCATTCGCACTTAAAATAATTTCATGGTTAACGGAAGTGATTGTCATTTGACAGATAGGTAACATACGTTGGTATTGTCATGGAGATTTCAACGAAAAATGTTTATTATCTTGGGAACATGGCATTCTGGCAAATGTCAAATACTTCTTGGTAATTCATCAAAATTATTACAAAATACTTCCTCTACATGCTTCCCGCAACTCATTCACGATCAGAATTAGAATGAACACATACTTGGCAAAGAGGGTGGAAATTACATGAGATATTAGTAATAGTTTTATCAAATTTAAATTGACAATTGTTTTTGATGTCTGCATGATGTCTCTTGTATTGGAGTAACGGAGACCATTGACTTGACTTCAAGAGCAAAAGGGTGTTACCTGCCCTAGACTTCTACAAAATGATGTTTGTGCTAAGAACAGTCTAGCATCAAGGGAACATTGATCTGATGCTATTCTGCGCTCGATTCCAAGCTATGCACAATTGAAGTTTGAATTTGAAAGACCTGGTTCATTAATGTGACGGCACCTTGTGATTGATACAATGACATATTAATGTTGTCCACTAGTTATTCCATTGGCACTATTGAAAAACTTGGTGCGTTTTAATTAACGACAATTCCATCCATATTGCCACATTTTTCACAGCGTGTATGGTAATGTGGGTTATTCGGAATGTGGGAAATATTGTCCAAATTACATTTTGCAAGGTATTAGTTTTTGCAAGGATTTTCTGTTTTTTTTCTTCCTCACTGATGCCTTCATTATGTTGTGGTATTTTTTATACTTCAGTCTTGGATCCAACAATTTCGCCAAGTGTTGTTTTCCAGGCGGCGATTAATTCTCATCGAATATAGTGAACGGTTAATCGATCACAGATTGCACCAGAAGATACCTGTTGACACGCCATGCTGAAAAAAATTATTTGATATTTTAATGATGGAACCAGATTCCTAACAATTTTTTCTTTTAAGCATTGAAGCTATACAGCTTATTCTGCATCATATGCAATCATGTTTACATGAAATCGGGCTTAGAATTCATTGGTTTGAAGGTAATTTTAATACACAGGGTTCATGTTATATTTTAAGCCATGTTCATTTCGAATTAAAGAATTTAAATTTTGACTGAACAAAATTCAATTACTTGACTTTTATTTTATTGATGGACTCCGAATTTTGAAATGAGTAGTTGGAGTAGATTACGATCATAAATATAACCCTGAAGAGGAGCACCTAGTGTTCGAAACGTTGGTAAAAAGGTTGAAGAATTGTCCTTTATTTTGTGGAGTTTTTGATTGAATCTCGCCCGTGTAGAAATGTTACATGACCCAAGGGTCATCTATACTAACCTAAAATACCGAATCTCGCCAACTAAACTCCCCCATAAACATACAATTTTCGTGGCATAAAACTTTTGACCTTCAACTTCAAGCAGATGAGAAATTACATTTGTCAATCATAGAGCAATTAATTAATTCTTAATGAGGTAAGTCGATTTGGGAAAGCCCCTAGCAAGAGGCTTAAATGGTAGCATTGACTACCCAATTGCTCGCGCCAAAAAGTGTCCTCTAATAAGCGACCATTCTATAACTCGAAATTCTCTACAAAAGCATATTTTGGGATTTTCTCCCAAATCCTCTCATCCCCAACACAATCCCCCATTACTCAAAGATAAGCCGACTCGTTTCATTCTGCCCACTTAGCTTTTACCAATTGACTATTCCGTTGAAAGTACCACCCCCCCCCCCCTTTAAATTTTCGAATGCAAAAATCCCAAAAAAAAAACTGGATATGGACACGAGTTTACACTCTATTTAGCGTAAAATGCTACCGGGTTTCCTTTGTTCAGCGGATTCGGCGATGTTTCCCCCTCTCTTTATGTTTTGCCACTTCTTTTGCGAAGCGCATTCGTCGGCGTCGCGATGCGTGGCGCCTCGAGCGGCTCTCCCACCATCATTTGCTTTAGCAAAATGGCCGCCGTGGGGGCGACACTGTAGCATAGTAACACGCTGGGGCCACTCTGGAGTGGTGTGCCACTGTGTTCCAAGCTAGACCACCAGTTTTCTTTCAACTCCATCCTCACCACCCCACCCACTCACCCACCCATACCACTTCCACCCTTCTCTTTTGTACGATGGGTCTCACTCACTGGCTTTCCGCCTCGCCTTGGCCCCCATCATCATACGATCCAGAAACGCTTCGGGTCACCGCAGCGGTCGAATGCAATTTCGGAAAAAAAAAAACTACCTGCTAATTTTTTCAGTATTTTACTTGTTGACGAGGCTCATTTCGGCGGATGGAGGGAGCGCTCTTGCCCGAGACTCATTCGATAAGCTTTTAGGAAGTTTGGGGGAGCAACGAATCAATTTGCAAGATTAAAATGGACAATATTTTGGTTTTTGTCGGTTGGCACACTGTGAATACACATAATTTTTCTGCATTTTTCCATCACCAATTTTTGAGCTCTTGTTGGCAGTTTTAGCAGTGACCTTGAACACAATGCCGGAAATTTGAAAATTCAATCGCTAAAGGTTTTTGCAGGGAGTTCAGGTTTTGTACGAAAATTTTTAGCGTTCAAATTTTGGCGCGGGGTGGGGGCTATGGTAACTCGTTCGGTGGTCGTCTGTTGGATTCTCCATAACGCAGTCATGGTCATCTAGGACGTAATTCTTCTATATGATGTTGAATGAATTCTTTCAGACATTTGGGCATTTTTTCACAAATTGACAGGTTCGGAAATTTGCCTGAATTTGTTTATGCTAATGTCGAGAGACTTCCTCCGGGGTTATAAGTCGCGTAATTAATCGATAGAGGGCCATAATTACGAGTTATCGAACCCAGCTTGGATGACCTCAGAATACTAAATCAGGAGAAATATAACCTGAAATAAGCAAATGGAATCTCAAGAATATGCGATATTGATATTTACGGGTATATTATATATACATGTACAATTGTAATTGATTTCTCTTCAAGATTATTTCATTAACAAAATAACAAAATTAACTATATATGGGGCATTCCACGTGAAATCGTCGGACTGGGAAACCGATGATCTGGGATTTGCATAAAAATGCAGATATCTGTTTCTCAGCACAAACAAAAAGACACGTATTTTTTGTTTTTTTTTTAATAAAAATTTTAACAACAATTATATAAACAAATGGAGATATCTCAAATACGCCATTTTTTATTTGAATGAAGCTTGAAATATATATTCTGTATTGATTTACGATCATTTTGAAAAAAAAAATCGTTATAGGATCTCGTCAGGGGAATTTTTTATGGATTTTTGAAGTTGAAGTCATCAGGGAGTATTATTAGTGACAATTGACCGCTGATAATTTTTCAAGTTATTATGGTGGTTTTCAATAATGTGAACAGAAAAAAGTTAAATCTGCATATAAATGACTGGAAAAGATGTTAATTAAATAAACAAAAGTAAGGTTTTACTAATTGTTATAAACAAATGACCATAACTCGAATATTATCAATTCTATGAAAAAAAACATAATACACAAAAATTTTGTATGGAAAATTCTGAGCAAAAAATGTTAACATACTTTTTGCGTAAAAATGACGCTTTTCTTGATATTACCACAGAAATGCTAATAATCAGTTCCCATTCCTCGTATTGGCGTAAAAACTTAGTGGTATATATATATATTGCAAGCTAAATTATATATATATATGCCACATATATATATTGCAAGATAAATTACATATATGGCATATATATATGAGAATGGAAAATGAAAATATATATATGTCATATTGGAAGTGTTTGGTATCCGTCTCTATTATTTAATTTTTCGTACCTCTTTTTCGATCATGGATCTGTGCCAACACAGTAATTCATTCAGTAAATGCAATGTCCACGCTACCCTAATCAACGTAAACGTTAATATAATACTCTCATGTTTAATTAAAAAAGTATACATCTTCTTTCATTACATATGGATGGTAATACTGGAATATTTACTCCAATATAATTTCCCGCCACTTTGGACGTTCAAGTATCTATAAGTATAATTTTTTACAGTGGAACGGGTGGGTTTCAATCACTTGAAAAAGTTTGCTGAGGGATTTCAAGGATCAGCGCACTGTGGAATATTGAATAGGTAGTTTCTGGGTGCACTTGGGAAATTTAAAAAGGAGGGCACTTAACAATTAGAGCTAGGTTACGAGTCAAAATCGACAGGCAAAAGTGTGTGTGTGTGTGTGTGTGTTGGCTCATGATCAAATTTGCTAACATTAATAAACCAATTAACCAAAAATAGTCATTCGCTCGCTAATCCATAAATTTCAATCTGTCAGTCTGTTCAATGCTCATAAAAGAATAACTCCATATGCAACTGATAAATGATTAATCGCCTTTTAAAATTAATTCCAATGCGCAATACATCAATCATTATTTTCAGCAAATCTCCAGATATGGAAGAGACAGTTGAAAAATGTTGGTTAGACTTGACAGAGATGAGTCGAAAGTGTTTGAGAAATATCTACAACACTGATAGCCACTGATAATCATGTCTAGCTATATTTTTGTGCCTAGATTTTTAATGTATATGAAAAAGATTTTCGATAAACTCATCAGAGATATTTGCTGATTAATTCTCAAATTCAATCTAGGGTTATCTACTTCTTCCACTTTGATACTGGTCTTATTTTTATCTCGCTCAGTCAAGACACTCATGAACTTGAAAAATTTCAGTCTATGACTAATCCTATATTTTCAGCAAAGTAGTGGAACTGAACAGATATAAATTAAAATTGAAATAAATATTCGGAAATTTTTTTGCTTAAGTAAAATTTGCACTAAATGGGCTGTGGGTTTGACCCTCAGCGGGCCAAAATTATAACTTCCCGATGTCTGCGTGTGTGTGTGTACTTTCTTTCCAATCTCTCATTTTTCTCACCACAGAGCTCTCTAAATGATTTCAATTGTTTATAACACTATAACGCCGAAACGGTTAAAGATACGAAAAATGTCAGAGAACACAAAATATGTATTTTTTTATAAGGAACAACATTTATTTGACACATTTTTGCGTATCTATAATATTTCGTGAGATACAGCGTTATAAACAATTGAAATTGTTAATGGCAATAGAAACCAGGAGACATATATGGACCAAAAACTCATCAGCTCTAAGTTACGGCAAGACGCTTCGATTGCGACATACAGGATCTTGATCGGATAATTTGTTCACGAGAAATCGTTCCGGGAAATTTTTGGTTACATACGTACATCGGCACACACACACACACACACATACACACATACAGACATTTTGTTTTAAATAGTCTAGAAAGGTCAGAAGTACCATGAAACGTGGAGATCTGATGGAAAACCGATTTTTCATTTTCGGGGGCAAAACAATAACTTCCCCTATAGGGAACTTAAAAATGCATACGTTCAATTTAGTTGGTGAAAAGTTAAGTCTTAGTCATTGCGTTTTTTAAATTAATTTTTCAATTCATAAATTGACGGCCAGGGATTTTAAAATTAATTTTTTTCTTCAATTCCGACTGACTTTCATACTCGTTACATCAATCATCACGTGGATAATCAATTATGATTTAGCAGTAGCGTGCACTGTGTTATATTACTTCCTGGTTGCGATTCGTATTAATAGTTTACCAAGATTTGATGAAAGTTTTATGAAGTCATTTGTTTGATTAAGTACACCAATGTAGAGTAGTTAGTTTTTATAAACGGCGGGTTATAGAAAAAGGTAATTGCATAGTACAGTTGGTACCACTGGCCTCTAACCTTAGAAGCACTTCAAAACTTCTGGCGGGAAATTTGAAATTCGAAAAGCTAGCTATTCATTTTTTTTAAGTTTTTTTCTCTCCTTCCACTGTGCAGTTTCCTTTTTCCATTTGTCATTAACTTTTAATCATCGTTACATCAATCATCGCCCGAACTGTAAATTGTGATGGTGGTAGTAGCGTGGGCTGACGCATTGCTTCCTGGTCGTCATTTGTTGTATTAATAGTTCGCCGGACATTGAGGAAAGTTTATCAGTTCTTATTTTTTGATGAACTAGTCTAATCTTGAACAACTCGAGTTTCAACGCTTATGAGGTTAGTCTGTAGAAGGTTCTCTCTAACGAAATTTGTCTAGCGAGATTGGTACTACTGTTCACTGCTGAAGTCATTGGCGGGAGGCGCTGACTGTCACCGCGCGCGGGAACATTTGAAAATTGAGAATTCAATTTCAGTTTTAAACTATGAATCGTTGGCTTTCTTTTTTATTTACACTCGTCGAGGATCCGCAATTGCCTTTTTTAATTTCTATTTCTTATTTTTGTTATATCAATCACCACCCAAAGTATCAATTGTGATGTGGGCAGTAGCGTGGGCTGTGGATCATTGCTTCCTGGTTGTAATTTGTTGTATTAAAAGATCACTGGAAGTTGATGGATTCGTTAATTAATTCGTTAGTCTATAAGAGGTTATTGTTTCTATACAGAAATTTGTCTAGTGCAGTTGGTACTACTGTTTCTTGAAGTAACTTGAGGGTGGCGCTGGTTGTCACTTTGCGCGGGAAAATTTGAAAAATTCTATTTGCTCTTTTATTTTTTATTATCAATTTTTTATTTCGGAAATTACTTGGCGGGGGTTTCATTTTTTTTCGATTTCCATTTCTGATCTTCGTTATATCAATCACCACCCAAACTATCAATTGTGATGTTGGCAGTAGCGTGGGCTGTGGATCATTGCTTCCTGGTTGGGATTGGTTGTATTAATAGGTCACCGGGAGGTGACTCAAGGTCGTATTCGAATAAAAATGGATGAAATAAAAAAAGCGAAAATGAGCGGAATGTATATATGTATATTTCGAAACGAGCCGGGGACGTATGGTGCGCGTATATTATGTACTTTGACGCCCACGAATTCGAGGCGAAGGACGCCCGGGAGAATCCCACCGGTTCTTCATTTTTTTTTCTCTCTCTCTCTCTTTTTTTCTTTTTTTTTGTCTTCAATTCTCCATCTCTGCGTGTATGAGTTTGCGTTTTTTTCCACTTCCTTCGCTCTTCGCTTTCCAACGAGGCAATCTTTTGACTGAAAAGAGCGCATAGATTTACTTGATTGACGATCCCACAGACACCCCACTGACTGCAGCTATTTTCTTTAGCAAAAATCTCACTCTCATTTTTCTCTCGGTCCCTCTTACGATTTTTAGCAATTTCTTTCCTCCTTTTTTTTCTTTTTTTTTTCTTTCTGGGTAACGTCATTCGCCAGTGCACGCTCAAATGAGAAAATGAGTGCGGAGAGAGTTATGCGATAGAAGTGAAATTTTTGGGGATTCTTCGGGGAGCGGCAAATTTGAAACTTTGCCAAAATTTGAAATTTCACAGATTTTGGAAAATTGTTTTTTTTTTTTCAATTTTTGGTATACTTGCAAATTTTTTAATCATCGAATTTTTGAGATAAAATTTTTTTTTTCACATTTTGAAGTTCGTTGAAATAAGAAAAAAATTATAATATACTGTACCTTATGTATCCTCATTTTTACGGCGGGAAATTTTGAAATAAAAATTGAGACATGGAAAATCATAAATTAATGCCCTCCAAATTTACATTTCACAATCTCAAATTAGCGTCCAATTTTTTCCCGTGCAGTATTGCTTTTATTTTCACCCAGTTTTATCGTATTTTCGCATACTCCAGGGGGCATTTATTTTCATACGGGAAAAACAACGAGTGGTGAAACTCTTGGTTTTTTTTATTTTTTCGGGAAAAAGCTTTTGATGTGAAATGCTCCGATCGAGGGCGCCAGATCGTCGGCAGGCGTCATACCATTAAAAACTCTCGCCCCTTTGCGTCTATGTTGAGGGCGGGGGTCTAGAGGGTGGATAAAAATGTCTCAATCTCTCATTAATCTTTACTGGAGTTCTTGGAGAAATAAGAGAAATTGAGGTGTGGTTTTCATCCTTGTTTTGAGGGTTTATTTGGGGGCTTTTTGTTTGTACTAGGTCCTCAGGGGAGGTTGATTGGTGGGTGGGTGGGAGGGGGGGGGGCGGGGAGATTATGATGGTTATCATGGTGTCAGTATGGGGATAACAGAGTGATACAAGGGTGGAGAGACTTGGGAAATGGTGATTGAGGAGACGTAAAAAGAGAGAGTAAAATTTTTGGGAGAAATTCTTGGAGAATTTTAGGAGCATCTTAGGAGTAGGTTAATAAAAGGGAAAAATTTTACGATAAGGGATCACGATTTTTTGGAAAAAAATGGGAAAAATTGCAAATAAAATATATTTTATTTATTTTATAAAAATGCAAAGTATCGGAGATAAATGAATATGGGAAAGTATTGAGAAACGTTACGTATGTAAAGATTCATAAATAATCCTGACGTTCATAGTCTTTTATGATGTGAGAGGCGTTTGAGAATGGGCTTTATGTGCCCAAGTGAAAATCGAGACATCGGGTTTTTGATTATGTGGAAAATGTGGGAAATTCTTTTGCAAAGCCATTAAGGGTCGTTACATTAAGTAGCTGATAGTTCATAGTGACTTGACGACTTTAATTGGTGATGGGGCTCTCGTATGAAAACTATTAGAGATAGGGGAAAAAATGGTTAATAAATATTGTTCCTCTCTTGGAAACACACATTTTATGTCTTATGACTTTTTTTCTTACGCCTCATCATTGAAGACATACGTGGGCGTAAAGCCATGGGTTCGGTTAGTTGTCCGTCACACCCATATTCCGTTCATTGAAATTTCGGATTTATCTCGAAAGTGAATGGTTGGACAGAAATTTTCTAATAACATTTTTTGTTAGATACTAAATGCTCTACAAAAAAGGTCTTATAATATTTTTCATTAGCACCACGCGGTAAGGAGTTAAATTGGTCTTTCCAAAAATTTTGAAGAATGATGATCCAGGGTGGGAATTGTAATTTTTTTTTGTGCTCCCAATGAGGACCATTTTTTTAAAAATGTATTTTCTCATAAAGTGAATCTATTTGAACGAATATCATTTCGTTCTTAAGCTCTTGTTTTTTTTGCTGTTTTCAACATGGAGCACATTAATTATCGTGGAAATGGCGGACTCATCTCGTTATATTCTTCAGCATTTCACTACCGAATTGAGTTGAGAAACCCTCGAGGAGGGCCAAACTAACAAAATTGTTGGAAATATTTAAATTGCGTGGGTGAGGTAGGGTGGGTCGGTGGGCGGGGGGGGGGGGGGGTCATTTGTGCGGCTTCTGGCTGTAGCCGAGGCGCACGCGCATAGAATTCAAGAAGAGTCTAGTATGGAGTAAGCGCTCGCCTACGATATTCTGAATATCTCCTAAACCATTGCACTTAGAAAAAATTATGAAGAGACCTTTTTTGTAGGAAATTTCATTCTCGACAAAAGTTGTCCTTTAACAATTTCGCGTAGACCCATCGGTTTCGTGGCATTTGATGAAATCTCTGTAATGCAGGCATTCGAAAAAAGGACTGTAAAACACTTTTCTCAAAATTGCGGAATGTACCGAAAAAGACCGAGATTTTTTTTTGTGGTCCACAAAATTTTGTTGGAAAAAAGTCCCGACGTGTCGCAAATCCACTGGGGACCATGCGTTATTCCCCAGAACAATCTCACCAAAAATTCTCTTCACAACTTCACTCGTGAGCTCAGCCATAAAACGAAGCAAACAAAATTGTTGGAAATATTTAAATTGGGGGAAAAACTCATTTGTGGGGCTTCTGGGTGGTACTCTAGCGCATGCGCAAGGTAACATAAGGGAGATAGAATATTCATACGACGTGTGTGGTGGAAATTTTTGTCGGCATTTTTCGTGCTGGAAATTTTGAACAAATCAGATTTCTACGGATTTGTTTTTTTTTTTTAATTCCAATTATTTTTTTTTTTGGTATTGGGATTTAAAATTTATTGAAATGTATTTTTTCATGACTAGATTGTCCAGAATTTTTTTTTCTGGGCTGAAGTTAAAAAATGTTGGGGTCAAAATTTCAAACAGGGAGAATTTAGTAATTTTCTGATTATCCACGTTGAGTTCATTTTCAGAAGGAAACTCCACGGAAAATTTTCTAATTTACATGAAAATTGAGGTGGATCCAAAAGTTTCAGGTTGCACTGAAATGAAAATTTCCAATTCATTTGAATTTTCATTTAAATCATGAATATTCAGTATCATAATGACCTTCACTTGGCTTAAGTGGACATTGAATGAATTTATCTAATCTTCATGATTTCTCATTAAATATAGAAAATGGGATTTTTAATTGGCATTCTCCAAAATTTTCATGGAGATTATTTTAAGTTCAACAAAATTTGGTTTTTCATGCGCTAACTTTTTAGATTTTTAGATAAAAACGCATAAATACGCGCGAACTTGCAATTACTACCTAAGCTTATTTTTTTTTAATTTTCTTAAAAATGCGATTCCCTTCTTGTGTAGTGGTTCTACTGAAAAATGTATAGGACATTTTTTGTAGAGAATATTATTTCCGATAAAAAAAGTATGTGCCAAATTTGTCTCCACCTACTCACTCTCGAGATAGGCCGGAAATTTCAATAAACGGAGTATGGAGATGATAGGACGAGGATGGGACCAACGAGGTTGGGAGCCTCGTATCTCCCAAATTATGAAATTTAGGAGAAAAGGTCATATGACATATAACTTGTATTTTTAAGAGAGGACTAATATTCATTCAGCACTTTTCATCCTATCTCCATTTGTTTTCATTATAAAGGGTTAACAATCGATGAAGCTGTTAGCAAAAAAGATACATTTGACCAATTCTCATGCAGGGATTTGGTTATAAGAAATTGTTTGCGAAATATGCACCGACCCACCCATTAACCCACATATCCACCAACCCACCTACCCACCCACCTACCCACCCACTTACCCACTCACCCACCCACTCAGCCAACCACCCACCCACTCAGCTAATCACCCAGCCACTCACTCATTCACCCAACTACCCACCCACCCACCCACCCACCCACCCACCCACCCACTCACCCACCCACCCACACACACACACATCAGAAAATTTACGCTGTCTAAGATGCTTGGTTAGAAACCACCGAAATTGCTCAAAATTTCAGTAAAATATTTTCAACACTGTAAAAAAAATGCGAAGTTAGCTATAACGAGAGCTCTCTTAGAAACAATCGAACGGGGTCGAAAGTCGCCCCTTGTTGCTACGTGAAATTCAGAAGAGCCTGGCTCTCCTCTCTTGCCACTCAAACCAACTCAAACGGGCTCAAACCCTCTTCTGGTTGTCACCCGCCCCTCCTCCTTGCCCCCCCCCCCGGCCTCCAACCACCCACCCTCTCCTCATTCGCTCCCTCAGAACTGTACATAGCAATTGCCAGACTCATTCCACCTCTCTCAACTGACTGCAATCCTTCTCCCTCGTTTCTTCTGTCCCAGGAAATTATACCACTTCCGTTTTTCCAATCTCGCGTGTGCTCACTCTGTCTCGGGCATAGAATCCATCTCCATCCCACTATCATTGAGGGGGGTATATCGCTAAGATCTTACGCTGATCTTTTCGATTTGCTATTCCATTTCCGGTGACGGGGAATTCCCCGGTTACGAAAGTTGGCGGGGGGGGGGGTTGGAATTATTCGGGCAATCGATAGAACGGAAGGGGGGTGGGGGGTGGGAGGAGGGCGAAGGGGGGATTTTTGAGGATCATTAAGTTCGAGGTGGATTTTGATGGGGGGAGCGGAGGAGCCATTGACATTTCCTGAAACTTTGCAGCCCAGAAATATTTTTTCTGTGCTACCTTGAAAATTTCAACTCTGCGCATAATCATCATAATTAAAAAAAGGTAAATGGAAAAAACGGTTGTGGGAAACGGATGGAAATTGTTGAATATTGTATGGTTTATGTTTTTTTTTTAATGGTCGAGGTGGGTTGGACCAGTGAGGACACCTGATTTCCGGCGTCGCTTGCGCGCCTGCGCAATGCCCCAATCTCGCCCAAGCAAAATGGATCCATAGATCCGTCCATACGATCGATATATATACCTCATTTTTTTTACGTCTTATCACATTCTGGTGTGAAACCATCCCAAATCCCTACAAACTCAATTTTCCACCGAATAAAATCCTCAATTTTCTCCACTCCACTCATAAAATTCCATATCAGCTCATAACGAACCTCCACGTCCTCTGAAATCAGGGATTGGGGTAGAGAAGGGTCACATGACAGTGGTGTGGTGAGGCGTGACGTTTTTGCCAAAGGAACGACAGAATTCAACCAGACATAAGGTTTTAGGTGGGCGGTTGGGAAGAGCGCGGAGTGGGTGGGTGGGAGGGGGGAATTTTGAGGTAGAATGACGATGAAGATAGGAAGCGAATTCGGAGTCGCGCCGTCTCATCGCGAGGCGTGTGTTTCCTCTGTCTCCTCTATCCCCCATTTTTTTCATGTTTGATATCTCTTCCAACCCACCCCCCCCCCCTCCCACCACCCCAGTCGAGCGTTTGCCGCAACTATTGTCGTGTCGTCCGTGGACTTTCGTGTCTGCCGCGCTCGTGGCAATTACCGTGTCACGATGGCATCATGCCTCCACCTTCTATCCATCTCACTCAGTTACATGCCATTCTAGTCCCACTCCCACCCACTTGGTTTAAATAATGCTTTTTTTTTTTTTGTTCCTTCGTTTTAACTCTTACCTTATTCCTTCGTTTTTTTTTTCAAGTCTGCACGATGACGCTGTATGTACTAAGCTAGGCCCCGGAATTACATGGCTCGTGTACATTGGCGCAAAATACCGGGTGTGTATGCATCACGGTTTTTGTATTGTCTGGTGAGCGAAGGTAGTTAGGGAAAATCTTTTTCGATGAAGAGACTTCGAGCATGACAATTTTGTCCCTAATAATGCAAAATTGTCTTCAACCGCCAGGTCGCATAATCTTATGATCAATTTTAACCTTATTTGTCGAAAAAATAATTTGCTAAAGGCATTGGCAAGTCGTGAGCTATGGTATAGTTTTGTTAGAATGGAAAAATCACGATTTTAACCTCACTTTGATAGGGCACAAACGCGGTGCTTGCCTATGACATGGAACAATGAGTTACCAACTTTTTATCAAGCAAGTAAAGTGTTTTTGGATAGCGATGGGAGATTAACTGACGGTTGGGGAAGCTGTCGGGCTATGGTTTTTGGAATTTTTGTAACACACACACACACACACACACACAGAGATCTTAGTCGGGGCTTTGGCGTGGTGGTAGAGTATCTGCCTACTACTCCGAAGGTCCTAGGTTCGCGCCCGGCCGCCGGAGAATATTTTTTCAAAATATTTTCTCATGGATTCCGACCGATGCAGGAACTTCCGTGTGTGCTATCGGCGGTACCCATAAAATGAGACCGCCCGGCCGAGCGGGAACCTAACCCGACGCGGGGGAGGGGGGTGGGTTCCATCATAGGCGCCGGCCATCGTAGCACAGGGGTTTCTGGAGGTTTACCCTGTGTTTAGAAATACGATGGCCTAAAAATGGCGAAAGTCGGCCCCGGCCGCATGGGTGGGTGTCCGGTACGCCCCCTGAAGGAATGCTTACACGGCCGCTACCGGGGGCGTACAAATGAGAGGGACGGAGGAAAAAAAAAAAACACACAGAGATCTTAGGAAAAACAGTGCGAGTGTTTTCTGCTTTTCTAAGTATGGAAAGTATAATAAACCATTATGTAGATTATTTGCAACGGGTTCTACCATTTTCTCCTGTGTTTCCCTATTCAGTTCTCCTATTCCATATTTTTATACAGTGGTAATGCCAGGAGTGCTTCAAAGTTATCCACAGAAAAACAACAAATCCTTGATTCAAAAAAAAAAAAATGTTTTCAACTTCACTCGCCTCATTGCGGTTTCTTGAATCAAGAAATCTTTTTTTCCATTTCAATCCACTTTAGCAGTGAAGTGGTAGACCGTAACGAGTGGATTCAGCGGTTGGTTAGAGTTACATCTCTAGAATTTGAGGGAGTGAGCAAAATTTCTAGAGTAGGTTTTTTGATAAGTAAAATGAAATCCACAAATTAGTTTCCACAAAATTTTAATATTTTTCACACTCGGTCAGAGGACCTACTACCTACTCTCCTACTACCTGCTATCCTACTACCTACTATCCTACTACCTACAATCCTACTACCGACTATCCTACTACCTACTATCCTACTACCTACTATCCTACTACCTACTATCCTACTACCTACTATCCTACTACCTACTATCCTACTATCCTACTACCTACAATCCTACTACCTACTATCTACTATCCTACTACCTACTATCCTACTACCTACTACCCACTATCCTACTATCCTACTACCTACTATCCTACTACCTACTATCCTACTACCTACTATCCTACTACCTACTATCCTACTACCTACTATCCTACTACCTACTATCCTACTACCTACTATCCTACTACCTACTATCCTACTACCTACTATCCTACTACCTACTATCCTACTACCTACTATCCTACTACCTACTATCCTACTACCTACTATCTACTATCCTACTACCTACTACCTACTATCCTACTACCTACTATCCTACTACCTACTATCCTACTACCTACTATCCTACTACCTACTATCCTACTACCTACGTTACTATGACAAAAACGAAATCGGCAAATTATGGGCGTGGCCCAGACTGTTGAATTTTTTCTTTCCTGCGTACAGCAAACCTCACGACCCATAAACCCCGTCAAATGATATTCAAGCATCTTTACCTGTCACATCGACTCAGCGTTTGCAATCAAAACGAGGTCGATTAATCGCACGGACATTGGGCCATCAGCCGTCCCACTCTACTCCCGTACGCACAGTCTCGTTTTCCACTTCAGGGTATTATGTGTACAGGCCTATATGCATGAAATCCAGGGGCCTGTAGCCTTTGGCCTTAATCGATCGAATTAAATCCATCGACCTCGAGAGAGAACACTCTCTCGCCTCCCTCGCAATAATCATATACCTGAATATGTGGAGAGAAGTGCTTGGGTTGGTTCATTCCTGAACTTTTAGTTGGACTTTAGGAGAGTTTTCATTCTCATCCTGAAAAGTATTATATTTTTCATATTTTGGAATTCCACATTTTTGGAAATTTTCGAAATTTTTTAACGTTTCGAAAATTATCTACTTTTTATTTTTTAATTTTTCTGAAAATTTGTTCAATTGTTGGAACTGTTAAAAAAATTTAGTTTTGGAAAACATTAAAAAAAAAAATTCAAAATCTTTTACAGAATTTCCGCTTCACCGATCAGTGCAGCTCGTTCAAATTTTTCCTCGAATTTAAATCGCCTTAAAAAGGCCTAAACAAGACTATAATATACAAAATAAAAATGTGGTAATCTTGGCTGTAAATCTTGGGACTTTTTTGACAGCCGACATTTACATTTCACACGCTTTTACGTCCAGTCTTATCTATCTATTTTTTTTTGCGCTTGCAATGACAGCCTTAGATTTTTATTCCACTATTTTTTTTTCTCATTTTTGATCGTCTATTTCGCAGAATTTTTTTGTTAAGCGCCAATGTGTAACTTCTCCTAATTGTGTGCATTGGATTGGGTGGAGCGCATGCGCGTGGGCCGCTCTGCGCATGCGCGGCGGGAAGTCATGTTTCCCAGGCGTCCATGATACCCGGATTCACGAATTGCTCAAGTAAAATAAAAATACTAAAAATAAGAAAGAAATACAAAATTATCTCCATCAGCTTCAGATTGATTCACAATAAATTGTGAATAAAATTTTTTCAATTACATATACTGCAGCTCGGCCAAACGGAAGGGTAATTTTATCAATCTTCCTTTACTCTGTGCACACATGAGCCAAAATGCGGCATCGCGCTCACTGGCTCCGATAGACGAACCTTCGGGGCAACCCCAACTTTCTCTCTTCATCTGCATCTCTTCTTCGACTTCTGCCTCGTTGTCAACTTCTCCTCCTCCTCCTGCCCCCCCCCCTCCTCTCCCTTCCTCTAGGAGAAGATACGAGTTTTATAGTTGTCCCGAGGACACACCGAGATACCCGGGCTCCCCCAATTGACTTTGCTGTTTTATGTCCAATGAAAATGGATAAAAAGTAGCAGAAAGTATCAGAATAGTTTTAGGACAAGTGAGAAACTCGGCGGACCATGTCATGGTTTTTTTTTAAGATCCAGAGAGGGAGATCGGGCAATGGGGGACTTGCATGCTTAGTAATTGCTAAGTATTGCTTAGTAATTGCGTCCAAATAATTATACAGCACTAAATTTATCGGAATATATTTCAGATTTTGTCAAATGGTGAATGAAACACGGATTTTTTTCAACCATAAATTTCGGCCGATGACGTCACAGCCGCGGATGTAGTTTCAAGGACAACCGCGAGGGGCGCGAGTGAGCGTTTCCAGTGGGGGAGAAGTTTAATCTGTCGGGTCGTATACTGGAGATTATATTTGTGAAGTTGTCCTATAGCCGCCTACATTGATTGTTGTACCAACACAGTTTGAATTTCGCGCCGCGCGGAAACTACTGCGCGCGCCCCTTGCAGCGGCGCGCATAACTAGCTCCGCCACTGTGACGTCATAAGCCAAAAGGTTTCGCTTGAAAAATCATGATTGTTTAATTCATTGTAATGTGTAATTTAACACAATTACACAATTACACATTGTTTTACAAAATTGAGTTAAAAATCTTTATTTATCTTTAATTTTGCAAACTCTTCTGTCGAACGCTAACGATGTGAGATTTTTTCACTTGCTGGTGGCGAGTGTCGAAGGAAAAAAAGCGTCCACTGAAAATATGAAAGATTTCAACAGAGCCCATTTACATACAATCTCTTGACGCGGGTTATTATCATGCAAATTAACAATATTCTATGATAGTTTCGCTGGGACGCGTCTTCTTCAGTATCTCTACTAACATCTTAATGCGATTTTTTTTTCTCTCCTTTGATTCGCAAAGCCGAGAGAGAAAATGATAAAAATCCTTGAAAAAAATCGTTTTAGAAAATTATTCTTATCTGATTGAATTCAATTTCCGGGACAATAGGATATATTGCACAATACTTGACATTGACATAGTTTTTTTTTCAATTTCATGAGATCCCTCAAATATTGAAAATTGAAAATTTATAAATGTTGTAGAAATTATCACAGCTCCGACTGTGTGTGTGTTTTTTTTTCTCCGTCCCTCTCATTTGTACGCCCCCGGTAGCGGCCGTGTAAGCATTCCTTCAGGGGGCGTACCGGACACCCACCCATGCGGCCGGGGCCGACTTTCGCCATTTTTAGGCCATCGTATTTCTAAACACAGGGTAAACCTCCAGAAACCCCTGTGCTACGATGGCCGGCGCCTATGATGGAACCCACCCCCCTCCCCCGCGTCGGGTTAGGTTCCCGCTCGGCCGGGCGGTCTCATTTTATGGGTACCGCCGATAGCACACACGGAAGTTCCTGCATCGGTCGGAATCCATGAGAAAATATTTTGAAAAAATATTCTCCGGCGGCCGGGCGCGAACCTAGGACCTTCGGAGTAGTAGGCAGATACTCTACCACTATGCCAAAGCCCCGACTCCGACTGTGTGTGTGTGTGTGTTTGTTAGTATCGGCCCCTCTCGTTTGTATGCCTCACGGTAGCTGCAGTCTGAGCATTTCTTCGGTAGGGCCTACTGGACACCCATCCATGCGGCTGGGGCCGACTTTCACATTTAGGCCATCGTATTTCTGAGCACAGGGTAAACTCCCAGAAATCGCTATGCTACGCCGGCCTATGACGGGCGCCCCCCCCCACCCCACCCTGGAACACGGACCATTCGCCAAAGGGTGTGCGGAGGGGAGTTTCAATTTCTCATTTTCAAAATTTCTGGGTTGAAATTTTTCAAATTTTTTAAATAATTCACTCGAGGTTTTCCCCACTTCGCATTTAATTTCTAAAGCACTTTAATACTTCTTGATTTGTACGGAAAAATCTCGGCAGTCAGCTAAGTTCAATCCCCTATAAATTCAAATCCCTTACATAACATTGCGCATTGACATCACAGACTGGAGGAAAAGGAGAACCTCAAGAAGTTGAAAGAAAATACATTTCTTTTTTAAATGTTAAGACGATAGTCAGATATCCGTCGATGCACGTACACTTGGTTTCACTGCCAAGTACATATACGCGTATGCACGCCAAGCACATTGGATGAATTTCAAAGTAGGCATATATGTACAACCTCTGTACATGTCGTGCATGAGATCCAACTCGTGAATTCGTAAGCCTCTGCAATACGGGTAATTGAAAATGACTCGATTATAATTTTTTTTCCACGTCTCCCCCCTCTTCGGCATGCAGCTCTTGGTTGTTTATTGGTATAGAGATTCAGATTTTTCCATCGTTTGTAATTTTTTGTTTTTTTTTAGAAATTGTTGAATTTTGGGAAATTGTGTGAATGCCGCAAGGAAGTCTTTCAGTTTATTTTGGTGGAGATAAAAATCGTTTAGACCACTCACTTAGGTTGATGGGAATTATATTCTTCGTCCCGATCAGAATTCTCACGTGTTACGCGTGCCAGCGGGTTCGGAAGCGCGCCGTCTATGGGGAAATTCGGCGGCATCAGCCGAAAGCATTTTTGGCAGATATCTTCAAAACTAAGAATATTAACGAATGTTCATATAGAGCTTTATTGTAGATCTTAATGTGCACTACAAAAAATGTTCTCAGGAAAATTGCGCTATCTCCTTCACATTTCTACATATGATCCCGAAACTAAATGTGAGAGATTATCTCAATGAGCGCCTGAGGACCGTTGGGAAAATGGCGCGACCAGTGGCTTGGATTGCAAGAAATAATTCAGAGCATTTATGCAATTTTTGGGTTTTTGAAAATTTGAGATAAAGAAAAAAATTCAAATATATTTTTCTTTATTTTTTCAAAATTTTTATTTTGAGCATTTTTTGAAGTATCCTCGAAATATTCTCCGTTTTCTTTACCAATTTGCAGCTAAATATTGTTCAATTTTTATTGATTTTAAATATGGATTTTTTTTTATTTTTGAATTTTGATATTTTTTTTTGAATTTTCAAATTGGCCCAATCGAAATTTTTTCTTTTGAAAAATTCAAAATTTTCCAAATTCTTGATGTTAAAATGAGGTTGCAAAGCACATCAAAGCAAAGTGCATGCAACTGGGAATTGTGCCCGGAGGATTCATCATTTTGCATCCTTAATCGTCACGCTAGGATCGTTTCTCAAGGACGAGGACAAATGTTAACGCGTACATTAGACAAATTGTAATATTGTGGTAATTGTGCAGTGGTGATTTGTGTATTTGTTAACGTATTTGTGTGTCCGATGGGAAAAGCCGAGAGGAATTGACATTCATTGATCGAGGGAGATCGAATTGTGTTTCATGTGTATATCGGTGTGTTAATGCATTAGGGATACTATATACAAAATGTTGCAACCAATATTTAAATTGACTTGCGCGGCAGTTTTTATAATTTGCAAAAACTAATGTTTTTTCGAAATTTTTTGAATTTTCCGAAAATTGAAATTTTTTTGGTAGTTCAAATTTGGATATTTTTTTTAATTTGCCGATTTTCCAAATTTTACAACTGATCACGATATTCGGAATTTGAAATGAAGAATATTAATGAGAAATATTTCTAAACAAAAAAAGTATTTTAATTTGCAATTTGGAAAAATCCGAGGGTAAATCAAACTAGAGCTACTCCTAAAGAGGATATTGTAATTTTTTATCACGACAAATTCACGATGTATCAGTCCGTTAATTCCGTGTAATAAAAAAAAGCATTGAGTATCGATAAATGATGACCTTCCAGAGATGGTGGAACGTCAAACCTGAAGAGTGAGGGGCAAAAAAAAACTGGCCATAAGACGATCAAATTAATCACTATCTATTTCTTCCATTCGCTCGATTTATCAATCACTCGCCATATTTTCTCGGTAGTAATGCTCGATTACCCATTGAAATGAAAATGTACTTTGATATCGTCAATTATCATATTCTGAACTGCTATAAAACTACCACATTACGGCATTGATTAATCTTTTCAAGGACAATTGAAGCGGCTTCCTCGTTACATTAGCATGCCGTCATTGAACATCTTAGAGTAATAAATAGAATTATTCCCGGTGTAAATATAACGTAATCGCGAATTAAAATTTAACTAGCGAATGGTGTGTGTGATCATGGGGGCCATATAGGAAACTTCCAGAATGATGATTTTAAATCGACTCAATTTCATTAAATAATGGAGATAGAGCGAAATGCTCTGAACGTAAAATATTCTTCATTTCATGAGGAATAATTCAGGTCCTATGCATTATATCGCTATCTGTAATAGTTCCTGGAGAAATGGTCAGTACAGTGCATACTTCAAAAATTTTCAGCTCACGGGCTGAGGTTTCCGCGTACGAAGAGTTACAGGTTCCCCCTCCCACGCACGCAGTAGGCGCGCTCATGGGCAGAGTGTGGCGGGGACGCTTTCCCCTCCGCTCGCTGGCGCGTGGAGCGGTCCAAATTGGAGAGTTACGCGACTTCCACTGTAATACGTTAGTAACTATTGAGAATACGGGAAAAAGTCATAAAACTTCAATTATGCAATTTTTCATGCCGAGCATTTTTTGTTATGACCATTTCCCTCTATGTCCACTCCTTTCGTTGAAAAAAGCTCCAGAACTCGCGCAGGATACGGGGGAGCGCTCGAACGCCGCCTGCGATGTATCCCACCCACAATTGCTCCTAAATTATGAATGTTACAGAAAAAACTTATTGAACATAAAATGTCTACTGTAACGTAGGGAACAACTTTTGTTTGAACTTTTTTCCCCTATCTCTGTTCGTTATCAAGATATTTCGTTATAAACAAAAGTCGCTTGATGCATTTCAACCAAAATCCTTTGGGTTCCAGTACAATTAAATATTTTTTTTTTTTTGACAAATCTCTCAATTTTTTATATGAATACTAGAAAAATTTTCCGAAAATAATTCCACCGGTAGTCATGGGATTAATTAACATTGGGGCGCGTATGCCAGTATATTACATTGGACGGGCTTGAAACACCTACTCCCAATGACCTCGTACTTATACACACGCTGCTTCACCCACTGGGGTTATCATTCCATCTCTAACGCAATTCTACTTCACTATTACAGTCTCATATAATTACGAGCTATTAATAATTTACAAAGGAGTAAAAAAAAAAACGGAAAAAATTGCAGCGTTGAGAAGCGAAAAAAAAAGAACAGAATTCCTGATGCAAAACGATTTTTTTTCCTCCCTCTCTTCATTCGCTATCTTTTTCAATCGTGTCCATAAATTTGCATTTTTGTGAATGTAAAAGTGACTCACGTATCCTCTTTACTGACTGGTGTACACGAACGATAATACAAAAATTTCAATTCCCCTCGGAAATTTCAAATAAAAAATCCACAATCATTGTTCCAGGGTAACAACAATACGGTTACGCGCCAAAGAAAAAAAGACGGAAAAAAGATAACATCAATATCAGTGTTTCGAAACCTTGGAAATTTACACAATTTGATTTTTTTTTGCTTCATCTGAGTTTTTCGCCTATTTGCAAATTTGGGAAAATTTGAGACAAAAATTCAAATTTTTGGAAAATTGCAAAAGTTTTCGAAATTTTTAGCAGCTTTATATATATATATATATACATTAAAAAAAAAAAATTGACAAAAAAAAATTGAAACTTGCTTAAAAATTTTTTGAAAATAAAAAAAAATGATAATTAATTTAATCAATAAACCAAAACTAGATATAACCACAGTCGGCTAATAAAATCACCCAATCCCGGTTGCCAAAATTAATAAATGATTGAATTATCAGAGATCATCGATCTACGGTAATGCCAAAAATTGAATATCTCTCAACGTCCATTCTCGTAACCCGCGGATTAACGGCCGATTACCCATAATTAACGAAATAAATCCAATATTATCGACTACCAGTCGACAACGGTCCCGGGGGAAAAGTGGGTGGGGGGGGGGGGGGGGGGGCGGGAGGGGGAGGCAATACAAACGGAATTTCGCTCATGTAATTTCTCACTATAACGTATATGGAACACGTGCAACTATCTCAATTCCTTCACGAAGCATACTTATTTAAAAAAAAATATGACGGGTATACCGTTTGTGGGTCGAACCGATAACTTTGCGATAGAGCGATTTGCGGCGCAAGATGTCCCCAAAAAAGTCGATTAACTCCTTACTAAGTGGCTTTACGAAAAAATTGTTGAAAACATTTTTTATAGAGAATTCGATTCCCGACAGAAAATGTAAGCTGTCAAATTTCTCTTAACCGCCTGGATTACGAGATAATTTGAAAAAACTTAGTCTTCGCAGCAGCGGATCCAGCTCGACGCACGACTCGCGCCGCTTCCCCCCGCTCTATCGCCTAAATTATAAGAGTTAAGTTAAAATGTCGTAAAACATAAAACGTGCATTTTTTTGAGAGGAACAATATTTATTTAACACTTTTTTTTCTATCTTCAACGGTTCTCATGATACAGCGGTATGAACAATGGGTAATAATGGAGGAAGGAGTGATCTGTAAGGGATGCACTTTTGAGATTTTCAGAATTTTTTCTGTTTTTAAATTTTTCACTTTTGAAATTTGGAAATATCTCAGAATTTTTTATATCATTTGATGTCATGGGGATTTTCCATCTGTTAAAAATTTTTTGGAAATCGTTCAAAATTTGAAAATTGGGGAAACTAAAATTTTTGGAAAAAAAAAGATATCAAAATTTGGAATTTTTTTTAAATATTTGAATTGCACTTCTACCATAATTCCGAAAGCTGAATATATGAACTAGGCCACTCCCGCGGTTCGCCGATTAGCGGTCAATTATCGCGCCTCGTCCATGATTTACGGAATAGATTATATTATTTCGAATGGTTGTTTTATTATTCAAAAAAAAAAATAAAAAATCCATGTTTAAAATCAATAAAAATTGAAAAATATTCAGCTGCAAATCGGTGAATAAAACGGAGAATATTTCGAGGATACTTCAAAAAATGCTCAAAATAAAAATTTTGAAAAAATAAAAAAAAATATATTTGAATTTCTTTTTTATCTCAAATTTTCAAAAACCCAAAAATTGCATAAATGCTCTGAATTATTTCTTGCGATCCAAGCCACTGGTCGCGCCATTTTCCCAACGGTCCTCAGGCGCTCATTGAGATAATCTCTCACATTTAGTTTCGGGATCATATGTAGAAATGTGAAGGAGATAGCGCAATTTTCCTGAGAACATTTTTTGTAGTGCACATTAAGATCTACAATAAAGCTCTATATGAACATTCGTTAATATTCTTAGTTTTGAAGATATCTGCCAAAAATGCTTTCGGCTGATGCCGCCGAATTTCCCCATAGACGGCGGCGCTTCCGAACCCGCTGGCACGCGTAACACGTGAGAATTCTGATCGACACGAAGAATATAATTCCCATCAACTTAACTGAGTGGTCTGAACGATTTTTATCTCCACCAAAATAAACTGCAAGACTTGCATTAAAAAAGTTCCGCTCAAATATTTCAATTTTCGCACATACTTCCGTCAGTATAAAAATTCAACCGCACCCCACAGAGCGCGTAGGGCCGCCCTAAAAATGCCGGCAATTTTCAAAATTTCCACAACGCAAAATTAAGAAAAATAGGAACGCTTCCAATATTACCAGAAATTCCAAAAAGAAAAACCGCGTAACTCGGTCGTGCAATTCCTCCACAAGCCTTGCAAACAGTATGAACAACTATCTCAATTCCATACATAGATACCACTCGACAATGTATAGGTACATATAAATTGGTTAAATATAGACGAAGCGCGATAACTCTTCCTCTATCCTTCTTTCTCACTCCACGATCCATGCCTTTGATTATCGCCCGTGCCCGTCCGACGGGAATTATACTCGACTGCACTCGAGTAGTATGACCTCCCCTTCCCTTGATGTTTTTTTTTACCCTTCTTTTTCCATATACAAGCCATTGTCTTTATCTGCTCTTCCTCGATCGACATAAAAGACCGGAGAAAAATTAACAAAAAAAGGGCCGAAAGAGAGTGGGAGGGGGGGGGGGGGGAAATGAAGAGATAAGACAAAAAAAAACATGATCAAACGACTGGAGGTTTTTCACCCGATTTTATTATCTAGCGGTTGCGCAGTAATATTGCGTAATGGGTGAACTGAATCCGAGGTATTTCACAATCCGTCCAGTTGGGGACGTCATAGGAACATGCAGAAAGAGTCAGATGGAAATCCCGGATGAAGGGGGGGGGGGGAGGGAAGTAAAAAGTACGGTTTGTAGAAATTATTTTGAACTTGTTGGCGCACCACCCACACCCACCTACCCACATCCACTCTCATCCACCCACCCTCCTGCCCATTCCCACTCACCTACCCATTCCCACCCATCCACCCATTCGCCCACTCGCACCCACCCACCAGCCCACCCACCTACCCACCCACACTCACTCACCCACCCACCCACCCACACTCACTCACCCACCCACCCACCCACGCACTCACCCGCTCACTCACCCACCCACACACACACACACACAGCCGAACTTCACCACAGAAACGTACTACCTAGCCACTTACCCAACCACCTACTCGCCCACTCACACACCACCACCCACCCACCGGTCCACTCACACCCACCGACCCGTCCACTCACCCACCCACCCACACTCACTCCTCCACCCACGCACTCACCCACCCACACACACACACACACACACACACACACACAGCCGAACTTCACCACAGAAACGGACTACCTAGCCACTCACCCAACCACCTACTCGCCCACTCACACACAACCACCCACCCACCGGTCCACTCACACCCACCCACCCGTCCACTCACACCCACCCGCCCACCCACACCCACCCGTTCCCTCATACCCACCCTCCTGCGCATTGGCACCCACCCACCCACCCACTCGCACCCACCCACCCACCCACTCGCGGCCACCCACCCACCCACCCACTGACGCCTACCCATCTACTCTGTCTCACACACACACACACACACACACACGCACACAAAATCAGGATTCTACACTGAGAAAAGTGGTAATTTCCTGAATATTACACTTTTGATTGTAGGGAATTTTTCCCCCCTATAGCGGTAAGCTATAGTAATGACGTCATGTAACCGTCATTTTCTCCAACCTGAGTAATTTTGAAACGCGATATAATCTCCAATTTCTCAATGACAATTTACAGTCTAGATTGACTGTACCATGTTTTGCGTAGATGAGAAATTTATTTTCCCCTTTATTTTGTACTATTTTTAGGGGGGATAGCCCAACCAAGTATCCACTGGATATAGTCACGTTTGAACTCGTCCCCAGTATCGATCGTTTAAGGGTGGGAGAAGGGTAGAGGCACCCCGACGCGCTCCATTCTGATGTCTCGCCGGGCTCGTCTCCATAGAAATTAGCCCCCGGGTTGCGTTTCCGCGATATTCACGTCACCTAGTACCCGGGAATTGTTACATATGGGGTTGTTTAGGTGGTCAGATATCAATGGGTGTTTGTTGGTGGATGGAGGGGGGGGGGGGACATTATTCGGTTGTTTGTTGACTTAATATTTTTTTGTGGGCTCACAATTTTTACAATGATACGTCCTTGGGGATTCAGAACAATGTATACGAATTTTTTTGGGGGACTTAATTCCCCACAAAAAGTCTGGAACCTTTTCGGAAATATTAATTCCCTAGGAGATGATTCTACGAATTTCCTCTGGGGAAACTTCAAAAGCTTTGAGATTTAAAATTTGAAAAATTGAAAATTCTGAGAAAATTTTATTGGTGGAAAAGTTATCCCCCAGAAACAGTTTTGGTAATTTTGGGAGAAATTAGTTGTAAGTGGGGAAATTTAGAGAATTTTGTACTTTTTCAAATACTCAAACGCGTCATTCGGCGTTGTGCGCATGCCCCTGCGCACGCGCCAGATTCAAAGACTGAAATACCACTCAGAGATTCTACCTGCTGTTACGCCTTAATTATGCAAGTTGCGAGGAAACATCATAGGACAACAAATATGTGTTTTTACGTCAGGAATATTTTTCGTTATATAAAATTTCGCCTATCTGTAATCGTTCTTGAGATACGGTGTTATATACATTGCAAATAATTTGCCACAATAGAGATATTGGAGCGATTTGATGGAAAATCTAATCAACGCGAAGCTGCAGGAAGACGTCTCGATTCCGCTACACACACCCACCCACAACCACCCACCCACCCACACCCACCCACCCTCACACACACACACCAAAGGTCTTTAAAGAAAAAGACAATATTAATTATTTTTGACGTTTTTCTAACCGCCAATTTTCTCAAACAATTCCTCCCCTTGTTTAAAATTTGTTATTAGCAAAAGCACCCCACCATGAATACCATACAACTGAAAATGAGGGGTTCAACATTTGTAATTTTTGTTTCGCAAGTGAAAATACATGTGCTCTTTCAGTCGCGTGGGATATTTTTGGGGTGCATTTCAATCGTCAAATTCCCCAGTACGAAACCATGCCCGAGACACCTGTCATCGGGCCTTTATGTATCGGTTCAAAACACTTTCACCCCCCTCCCCCCCCCCCCCCTTAGCTCATTTCTTCATTTAAAGCCACAGTACTGAGATAATCCATTCGCTGGAATGTGTAATTTACGATCAGTTTGGCAAACAAAAGTCGAAGATCACCGGAAAATGTTTAGAATCCTCTGCCAACTTTGGCGTAAAAAAAATGCGCTTGATATTTATGCTTGGCCCATAGGGAGGGTGAATATTTTTTTTGCAAATTTGTAACTCTGGTATCACATTTTTTAGGCGAAAATATTCCACCAAATTTTTTTTAAGGCCCCTCTTCACCCTAGTTGATGCGCGCGCATGTAGAATCAAGAACGTTAAAAAAAAAGATACATCATGACATTCATCGAAACATATTTTTTTGGATTTCAATTTTTAATATTTATTTTTTTTCAATAATTTATTTGAAAATAGGATTCTGTAGTCGTGAAATTGCGCCTCATAACGTCACAGCCGCGATTGGAGTTGTAAGGAAAACCGCGCGGGGCGCGACCAACAGTTTCTGGCGGGAAATTCAAATTCTCGGGTGGAATAATAAAGCTCTGGAAAGTTTTGAAAAATTGCTGAAAATTTTAGAAAACTCGCAGGCGTCTAAATAATTCTGAAAAGATTAACAAAATTTTGGAAAAATTTGGCAAAGATTTTAGAGAATCCCAAGCGTTTTTTTAATCAAATTCTCAAAAATTCTTTCTTTTTAAGTTCGAAAGGTTTCTGACAAAAGTGTCTAAAAGAGGTTTCTAAAAATTTGTAAATAGGTATTAAACAGATAATATTATTAACACAACTTTTTTTGCTGTTCAGTTATACTACGGTGGGATCGATATATTAATAGTGTAATAGCGACATCTTGAGTTGCATGTAAGTTTCCTATTTCGCCAGTCCCATAAATACCCAAATTCTCCAATTTCCAATTTCCATGTTTTTCCACTGACCCCAGCTCTGCAAATTTCCAGCACTATTTTTTTTTGTTTTTCCACGTCACGTGATATTTCATATCCCAACATTTTTCCAATAACTCATATCGCGGGCCTGGTCAGGGTCGAATCTCGATAACTCGTTTCGTCCCCCGTATTTTTTCATCTCCCCTCCCCTCCCCTCCCCCCGGCTTTTATTTTTGTATTTCCAATTTTTTCTTTTTTTTTCCTTTTTATTTTTTCGTTGGATTTTTTTTGTTCTGCGTCTCGGGTCCCCTCGCAAACTCGCACATTCGTGCAGATCGGTGGAGCAACCGAGCCGGCAATCGAGCGAAAACCACGAAGTCGACCTACCGGGTTCTCCCTCTCTCTCTCCCTCCCACCTCCCTCCCATCAGCGTTATCCTTCTCTGGTAAAAATTTACAATTTCAAATTTGGCAAGACGCACCGAATTTTGAGTTGCAAAAATTTCAAAAATGATAGAAAGAGTCCCAGAACTTAGGTGGTCATTCCAACACGTATTAATGATCCCTGAACTAGTTTTGATGATTAGTTGTAAGCGGGAGCGATAATTTTGAAAATTGGTGGATATAACCTCGAGTCGCACTGTCCCACAAGGTGCAGTGGGACACACCGAGGATTAGAGAAGGGCCGCTGCACAGTGCTCTACGATAATTATGTTTCATAACTAATCTGTACCATCAAACGAACGCAATTTGTTGGAAGAATATAGTCCGAAGATCATTTTTTACAGTGGGACTATTTTTTGGTTGGGCAGCACGTGAAGTTTCGGTATGCTGCACGTGCTTGCGGTAAAATTACTCAACTTGAGACTTTTCCCTCTTACATCATGTACATTTTTAATTAATTATCTCTGCCTTAGTTAACCATCGTAATTGTCCAAAAAGTTCCATATTATAGGGTAAAAATCCACTTTTTTCAAAAATCTGACAGTATGGGGCTCAGATCTGCTCAGTGGACCCTCAACCTATCAATATTCTAACCATATTCTACTCGAAGAATGCGGAAAATCTCCTATGGAACGTCAATTTTTGTATACTCCATTCAATTCGCAATACCTCGCAAGTAAACTCGTGCAATTGGAAACTTCGCTGAAAAATCCACTTCAGTAGTGAATATCTCCGTCAATTATTGAGCTAGGTGCTCAATTTCCTTCTATTGACCTGCACTTTTTAGGAGAAAGAGAAGGGCGAACAATTTTGCGGCCAGATTTTATATGGATAATTGGGAAACTGTTATATATTGATGGAATAGATACATCGATACATATATAGATGTATATATATGTATGTATATGGATATATGAATATACAGATAGATATCCATCCATCTCACTCTATTTCCCCTCCCCTCCCTCCCCCAGCCCACTCCCACCCGATGGTACCGGTCTTTTGCGCATGCGCAAAAAGGGAGATCCCCTCTGGGGTTATAGCTGTACACCTTCGCCTGGTAAATGGATGTACAAGAGGTACAAGGGACACAGTCGGCTGTGATCGGGTGCCCTCGGCAATGCTCGGGTCGATCTACACGGCTGCTTTAGCCGAACAACGAGAAGGAGGTCGAGTGCGCAAAGCCACGTACGCCGGAAACGTCCGAGCACTGTTCGACCGAAAACAGGGGCGTATCTGCGCAGCTACTGATGGCGCCCAGGACCCCCTTTTCCTTTCTTTTTTTTTGGGGGGGGGGGGGCAAAATGGATGGAAGCAGAAAATGCGAATCGATTCGCGAACAAATGAACTTGGATTTAGCTTAATGCTGTGTTGATTTTTTTTCTTCAATTTTGGAGTCTGGCTTCAGCGCGAGTGTCGTGATTTTGGGTTTGGCTGTTTTTTGGTTGGTGGAAACTTAGAACTTTTTGACGGAGCACTGTCCAAATTTGCAGAATTTTTGAAGCTTGAGACCACAAGGATTTTTCGATGTTATCGGCGGAAAATAGCGATTCGATTTTTTTTTCTGGTTATTAAAAGTGGGGCTACTGTTTTGAAATTTTTTAAGTTTTTAATTCTTTTGGAATTCGGGAATCCGGATTTTTCACTTTTTGAAATTTTTCAGATTTTCAGATTTTTAGAATTTTCGAAATTTTTGGGAATTTGGAAATTCTTGAAATTTTTGAAACTTGAAATTTTTTTTTTGTACTTTTCCAAATTTTCCTTTTTTAAAATTTCTCCAATTACGAATGCTTAGAAGATTTCAAATCACTCGAATTAACCGATTTAAGAAATTTTGAGGCTGAAGAAAATCATGGAGAAAAATAGGACTTGATAGATCCATTACTCCCCTTCATGGCAACGAAATTATTTCAAATCTTGATTTGAGTTTTATGGAGCACTTAAATTGCAGGCAATGAACCTCATAATTCGCGCTTCTGAAAAATCTTAATTTGCGACCAAATGACATAAGTTAAGCCATTCGAAAAGTTTGAATTGAGACCGATCAATGTTAAGATCCGAGTTAATTCCCGTAAATTCAGTGATGAATTTAAAAAATGAGGTTTTAAGCCTCATCCAAGTGTCATATAGCTTAAATTAACCCCCAAGATTTTCCTAATTTTCCAGATAAATTCCGAAATAAAATTGAAAAAATAGGCATTTAAAATAATTAAACTTAAAAAATCGAAAGCTGAAAAATTGCAAAGATTAGAAAAAGTAAATAAATCCAGAACTTGTAAAACTTAAAAAAAAACAGGTCAAAAAAATTTTCAAAAAAATCTTATGGACTTCGGTATTTCAAACTATGATGTTACAATTTTTTTCAATAAAGTCCGCGCGTGTTTCCAGCGTTGCGCCAACGTTTCGCAAACGTTGCAACACGTCGCTCTCTCGACATAGAGATAATAGGTCTCCATATATTTTCGGGAAAACATGACTACATGTTGAATGGACGCCCTCATGTACCATGACATATAAATGACACACATTCTCTCTACAATTAGGATATCGTTAGCTAACCAACAAAAACGCGTATCTAAATGGGACGCTCTATTGAGATACGCGTATTTGTTATTGAGCTAACGATATGCAAACTATATTTCCGGCGAACAGGGAATCTCGTACCTACAACTTTCGATTTTTAGGTTTTTTTTTTCTCATGCGGGTTAGCCGTAGCGGTGCAACGTCCGCGTAACGTCCGCGCAACGCCCGCGCAACGTCCGCGCAACGTCCGCGCAACGTCCACGCATTGCTGGTAACTCACGCGACATTCTCCCGGAAACAAATACTATAGTCTCAAAAATGAAAACTAAAATAAGAAATTCGGATAATTTTTTTTTCAAATTTTCAAAACGTGTCAAAATTTCAAAAAAAAAAATTCCTATTTTCCATTTGCAAAAGATCTTTCCGCAAATGTGATATAAAGCCACATTAGGCAGAATTTTTTTTTTTTCGGTGCGGATGTCACACAATTTATGTGAGCCTCCGCGAATCGCGATATAGCATAGCGCGAGGTTAGGTTCGCGGTTTTGGCGGCCGAGTGACATAAGAAATATTTGGTGCAAAAAATTCAGAAAAAGGATTTTCTGGCAAGTTTGATCATATATAAGACACTTGCCATAAAATTTTTCTGGTTGTGCCAAAAATAATTTTTAAATTTCAATAGTTTGATAATTTTTTTTTCAATTCATTCTCTTCGCGATGGGAGAATTTAAATGCTCATGAAAAGAGAATAAAAAAAAAATGATGAATAAACGACCCTACCCAACGTTGACGTTTCGACCTTGGTAATAATGTATTTAGGAGTGCGCATGCGCTCGGGATTCTCCATTCGGTAGATTCGATCATCCCAAGCCTCCAACATCTTCAGCCGTGACCCCCTGGAAAGTCGCTTTTCACTTTCATGCCCTCATCACGTTTCACGCTATTTTCGATATCGCTAATGTTTCGCAGATTACAACGCTACGGTGTACATTTTTAATGCGCCTTTTCCTTTTTTTTCCCCCCCTTCTTTTCTTTCCTTTTTATCGAATGGAGAGTTCTCTCTTTAATGGTGATTACGGAGAACATCGGGAGAAAATCGCTGCAACTCAGCACGCAGTCACTACTGCATGCGCTAGTGGAGCGAGAACCATATATATATATGTCAGTGATTTTTTTTATGGACCTCTGCAATTTCGGGGATTTCCGAAAATTTTTAGCGATTTAAGCCATATTTATCTGTTTTTAGTTTTTCAAAAAATTTTGAAAATGTTTTAATTTTTCAAAAAATTTTGAAAATTTTTTTACTTTTTCAAAAAATTTTGAAAATTTTTTAATTTTTCAAAAAATTTTGAAATTTTGTTAAATTTCTCAAAAAATTTGGAAAATTTTTTAATTTTGAAAATGAAATTCTTTTCATAAATCCAAAAATAAAAATCTTAAAAATTTTGAGGATTTCCGAAATTTTGCGAAAAAATTGAAATTTGAAAAATTGTGCGCATTTTGAAAATACTAAAATTTTTGAGTTTTTTTTTCAAAACCTAAAAATTGTAAAACTTGATATTTTTTGCATTTGTTTTATTACAATCGCCACAATTTTTTCTCACAGTGTATTGCATCTGTTTCTAGGGATGACTTTTATCTTAATTCACTTTTTACTACTCATCTCTTTTCGAGGGGGAGATGTGCGCAGTTCGCTGATGTTCAGTTGAGGTCTGAGGTCTCATTTGCATGAAAATATTTTTAGCAAACGAAACTCATTCAATGCGTTTTTTTCTTGCTCCAGTCTTTTTTTTTGTCGACAGAATTGGTTTAAGGGACAATGGACACATTGACCACTGCAACTAAAATAAGACAAGCCAATGTTACGTGAAAAAGCGCATAATTTTTTTTTTTATAAAGAAATTAAATCTGCACCCTTTTTACACACAAATTAAAAAAAAAATTTGACCGTTTCCACAGTAACTCACTTTGCAGAAAATTAAAATGAAGCAAAAGTCCGCATTTTTCGAATTAGTTCCCCGCGAATGATTACAAATATCGCGGAATGTAAAGTAGACAGGGAAACTTGCGTTCAGACTCTCTCACAGGACATTGATTCACAAAAAAAAGTCTGAATGGAAAATTCTGTATCTACTGGAGATGCCGAAGATATTCACAGAGGCGATACGAAAAATTCCCCCTGAAAATTCAAATACCAGACGCATTAAATCGTCATGACAAAGTCAACGAGTTGCAAAAAAAAAAAAAAGACTTTCTCAGAAAAAATCCCCCCCCCAGCAAATTAAAAAATTTCAAAAATTAATTTGGGCAAATCCGTCTCAATTTTTTTATCCACCGCGCATTCCCTGGACTCCAATCTGCCCATCAAACCCCATAAAAAAAAGAAATTGGCCTCCCCCATCTTGGTCCCCCCACGAAAATTCACACCATCACCCCCCCCCCCCCCCCCACCCACCCCCCAACATAAAATGTGCCTTGCCTGCAAATCTACAATCACACCAGCGGAAACTCCCCGATAGCTCTGCCGTGCCATGAAAAAATACGATAATTCCAAATGAAAAATTTATCATTGCCGAGTGCCACCGAATGTTCTCTCGGCTTTTCTCTCGTTCTGACACTTTTATTTCTGCAGTGTCAACTCTGTTCACTCTTATCACTTGAACAAAAATATATTCACCCATTCGCTCTCTGAAACACCAGAGGAGAGTACCCCCCCCCCCCCTCCCCCCCCCCCCCCCCCCTTGCTTCCCCCTAAATTCTTTATTCTCCTCTCAAAAAACCAGGAAAAAAAAAGGGGAACTGAGTACTGGGACTGAAAGCGTTTAAAGTAGGTAGACAAGAATTACAAGCGATGCCTGGGGGCCAGCGTAAGGACGTGCAAAAAAAAATTTCAATGTACGAATTCTCATTGACGTCCTCCTCTCATCCTCCCCCCCCCCCCCCCCCCCCCCCCCCCCCCGTCCCAGAGGTCCTTTTCTCCTCCAACGAGGTCAACCATGTCCCGGTGTCGCCTCGAAAAGCCCTCGAAAAATCCTTAAAAGGAATTTCCGACCAAAGAAGCTCTAGCTGCAAAAAGTATGAAGAGGAGAAAAAATAAAAAAATTAAACCTGAAAACCAGAAACACCGGGAGTTACGCCGCTTCCTTCCCATTTTCACATCAGCTGGGCTTGCGCTGTTCCTGCATTGGGCTCGGCTGTATCTAGGCACATGCCTGGTTGTAAAAGGCCACGAGTTGTGCCGAGTGTTGGCGAATTTTGGCGGAATGGTAAGTTCGGGCTTGAATGCGCGAGCTACATTCGGGGAGTCGCGGCACGAACTACGGCTATTAACCGACCATCGCGAACCGGCCGGTCAGCTGTAAGCCGAGCCGCCTGACTGCCAGGACTTGGTGTGCTTCGCAAAAGCGCCGGCTGTACGTGAACAAAAAAAAAAATTGTTCCCCCTTAAACGAAACGCTGAAAATTGGAGAGCAGAAGCACTAGCTAAATAGCTAAATAGGTGAAATGGTCTAGGATGTTGGCTAAAAATTTGCAAGTGGAACAACAGTGCGAACTCCATAAATCTGTGCATTGGAGCATAAATTATCGAATGAATTTGGTCGATATTTGGGAGCGAAAAGTGAAAGAGCAAAAACTGCAAGAAGTTCTGCCTTGCTCCATTTCCGCTTATGCCCTAAAAATTCCGTGCAATAGACCCCAATGAAGATCGGATGCTGCAAAGGACCAGGACTGCCAAATTCCAGTTGACAACTCTGCTAAGTCAACGCGCCTCCCAAAAAATCGGCAACTCGGAGTTTCGCGGAGCGCTAAAATTCTGCAAAATTGTTCTACAATTCTGCAGTAGATCCTCAAAATCCCGTGTGTGTGTTGAAGCGAAATAAAAAACATCCCGACTATAAAGACAAGAAAGGAACGGAGTAAACGAGCGATCTGCGGGCCAATGTTGGAGAGGGTGGCTATGTGTGTGTGTGCGAGAGTGGGTGAGCGAGAAGGAGTTATACAGTGTTAAAGTGAGATAGAAAAGCATTCGACTCGAGCGACCGGAGAAGAGCGAAAAGACGACGGCAGTGTGAAGCGGCGGTGATCACGAAGCTGGCAGTTCTCGTTGGTCGACCTCGGCACACGGATCACAGGGGAATAAAAAAAAAAACGTTAGTGTTGGACTTGGACTTTTCGCTCATTTCTTTTTTTTTGTTCTTGTTTTTTTGATGGTAACCAAGAAGTCAAGTGGGGTAATCGAGTGCGAGTGAGACAGAAGAGACATTTTGCGAATATGATTAATTCGTAGCGATTTAACGGGTTCGACGGGGGGTGTGGGGTGGTGGGGGTGGGGGGGGAGTGGGGGGACAGGGGGGGTGGGGATGAATGAACTGTTATTTAATTTTGGGGGGAGGGGGGAATTGACAATCGGCAATACCAGAAGATTGGTCAAAATTCAGACGGGTTGCGAGTTTTTTGCCTAAAAAAAAAAAGAAAGAGGAAAAAAAAAACGGGGAATTGAGTCGAGTCCAAAGGAAGACAGGGAAGAACGGGTTAATCTTGCTGGTGGAAATATTAACGGTGAATTAATGGATTTTTCGAGGTGGATTGAAGGATTTTGAATCGTGACAAATTATGGATATGTTATGAAATGGGTTCATCAAATTTGATGAATTAAACGGTGATGGTAGAGACGGACAAGTGATATTGATGTGAAAATTAACGAAGGGTATAAGAAAAGAGGTGGATTGTGTCAGGTGGTATTATTCAGTGTCTGTGTTAATTCAAAAGAGGCAGTGAGGATTTGGATGGGAGTGGTGGGTGGGTGGTGAGGGTGGTAGGATGTGAAAAGGGGCTCAAAATGAGATGATAAGAGTTGGTGTGCTTTATTCGAATTAATATTGTGGTGGTATTATCAAAGTGAAGGGGGTTTGGGCACTATCCATTGAGCTCAGAGGTTAATTCGAGGATAATTAATTTGAATTAACGTGAAATTATATTTGCCGAATGGATTAATAATGGACATTTTAGATGCCAGTGAAACGAGTTGGAGAAATTTTACGTGGTGTCTGGGCCATTGCTGTCTTACCGACCGGCCGGTGCATCACGATCGACCGATAATTTCACTCGGTACTCTTCCAGCCCGCTCCTACATGGGGTAGCAACGAGCTGGCAATTTTTAACACTCATCAAAAAATCAAGCGCCCCCACCGCACTTGCTAATATCAAGACAGCATTTTTATTGATATTTTTGCTTGCAATAAAAGAAGCAAAAAGAAAAAACGAAGCGTACTACTTGCAAAAAATTTACTAAATATCATTTATCAGCTCGAGGTTTATCGAGCCCGCGGGGGCAAGAGTAATTTTTTTTCTCTGTACAATAATCAGCAATGTGATAAGGCGAAATTATTACAATGAGACGAATGGAGCAACTGTAACTCATGTGATAGTGTGTCGTACTAAAAAAAAAAAAAAAAAAAGAGGCGAATTATAGAAGGCAGATGACAAGTTGACAAGACGATATTGATTGGAAATCTATAAAAATGAAAAAATCATACGGCTGGATCGTGTCAGGACAATTTCCAATCACGAGAATAACGGATTAGAAAATTTCTTCTATTATCCATTATAATAAAAAAACAAAAAAAAAAGGAAAGAAGGTGGACTGAGGTTTTCGTTTCAAGCAATGACCTTCGGAAATACGAGGCCGTTTGAATCGTCGGGTTTCCGTGTCGAGCACGCGACCAAGACGGCGCCAAACTTGAGATCTTGGTTCATTTGAGCCTCGATAGGGGAGAAATTCCCATCAAAGCTGATACACTTTTGCCAGAAAAAAAGCAAAATTAAATACGAGTAATCCAAGGAATAGAAGCTAGGGTCAAAAGTGGGAGGTGCATCTCTCCCGAAGGATCTCACTAAGAAACGACAGAGAGAGAGAGAGTGGAAAAAGGGGGCAAAAAGGTGTAGCAAAAGATTGAGAGAAAATAAAAAGGAGAGAATAAAAGGGGGTGTGGGGGGGGGGGAGGGAAATAAAAGGAGAAAAATCACGCAGCCCCTTTAACGTGCCTTGGAAACGAAGAGATTCCTCCCGCGTATCACCTCGATCGAGACCGTTCCTCGGGTAGCCTCTATGGAACACTACGCCAGAGGAATTGTACGTACCCGCCTTAACAAAACCGGTTTCGTTCGGCTTCGTGAAACTCGCGTTTACATTGGTTGCGTTGTGGGAAGCATGAGCCAGTAAGAAGAAACAGCAAAAAAAAAGGGCGGAAAAAATTTTTATAAAAATTGCGGGGAGGGAGATGAGGGAGAGACAAGGAGTAAGCAATTTGGAAAAAAAAAGGATAGAGACAAGTGCGAGATAACCGTAGGAGACCTAGTAAATGATAAGAGAAATAAATTACAAGACAGCACAATCTGAAGTTGACCAATTGAAGAAGTGCTTCAATTTGCCAAAGCCCTAACAAGGACATCTCCAATGGAACCAACACCTGCAGTTAATTTAAAAATGTCACCAACTGCTCACTGGACAGTACATCTCTGCACGTAAAAAAACTTACGAGCTATCCAGATTATCTTCAATAGTTCCTAATCCATTAAACTTTCTGAATGATAAGTGTGGCTGAAGTTGTCAGTGATGAAGCAGTCGGCGAATACGCCAAAAGCTGCCCAAGTGCAGTCAATCGTATTCCAATCGCGAATACGACAGACAGATTATCGTCTGTCACAATGCGATAAAGATTATGATGATGATAATAAAACAATAAAATTGAATATCAATGATAATAAAACGAGTACGCAAAAGTATTCACCTAAGAAGAATGACGATAGTAAAATAAAATCACCATCAATGTCGCGCATGTTAGCCATTGATGCTGACAATTATATGCTTAGAAAGGGTGCAAGCTGTACAAATAATAGTGGACAAATGACAGCATTACCAGTTACAACAAGTGGACAGTGTAATGTTACCAATGTTGTACTTGGTACATCATTAACCGATCGCAATCAACAAAAATTTGGTATTAATAATAATACAAATTGGCAGCATCAGACAGCAAGTACATACGCTGGTGGTGTTGGTGAAAATTGTGGTAATGGAGATATCAATGAACATTGTAGTGGATTGAACACGTGTGATGGACCATGCGCTGCGTTGCCAAGCAACGATATTGACCAATCATTTGGTACATTGGTTAATCAGGAGATTGGTAATGATACGAGATTGAGAAATAATGTTGCCAGTGGACAATGGCGTTTGCCTAATCAGCAAATTTTGGAAAATTTAACAACACTGGGACAAGCCAATGGCAAGCATCATAGCAAATTATTGGATAATGTATTGCTCAATAGTATTGCAATTGCAAGTCAAAATTTAATGCAGACTAAGGGACAATTGTGGCTTGATAGTAAGGAGTTTAAGGATAATAAGGATAATTGGGGTAATGGGGTGATTAGGAGAAATTCAGAGTGTTCAATCTCGGATGAGGATATTGGTAGCATTGACAGCTGTTGTATTGATAGTAATAGACAGGATGGTTTTTGTGCACGTCCACTCTCATTTCATCGGCAAATGTGTTGGTGTAATGAGGGCTTTTTTAGTAATGAGGGGGGTGATAAGGGGGATAGAATTGAGGGAGTTATTGGTGATAATGGACAGGTGATTAAGAAGGGTGGAAAGTATGATGAGTCACATTGGTCAAATGGCCATTGTAAGAGTCAAAATGGTGGTAAAAGTGTACTTGATAATGGTATTACTGGTAATGGTAAAATAACCATACCTTATCAGACTAAAAGTGATGTTTATACAAGTTTATGTTGCTGTATGTGCGGTTCTATGTGTCCTACAGAGTGTCACGCCTGTTTTCACATTGTCTGCAAGGAGTACAGTGGACAACACCTGTGCCAATGGGCCGACAAGGGACACGCACTTCCGGGACAAGTCTTCGACAAGGACAAGGTCAGTTGTAATTATTGGTTCTTTTTATTCTTTTTCTTTTTTATTTTAAGGAAGTAACGGATAGTCGGCGGAAATGGGTAAGACTAATGGCGGTTTTTTGACCATCGTTCAAGGTTATATGAAATTGTTGTACTGGTGGCGGGTGCTAATATCGGGAAATGTGGGTTTGAGTTAGTCGTCATGGGTCGAATCGAGGGCTTAGGGACTGCGGGGAGTGGTGCGCGAACCGTCCGCGGAACAGCGAACAGCGCTCGCGGAATGGACCGATGGTACAACGTTGATTTTTTTTTTCATTTCTCCGAAATTTACGGGATTTCAAATTTACAAACAGATTGTAGGTTCGAGGGAATTGGTTAAAAAAAGTTGGAATTTAAAAAAAAAATGAAAATTTTTCGGAAAAAAAATTCAAGAGTTTGAGGGAAATTGAGATATTTGAAAATCAGGAGTCGTGACACACCCACCCACTCACCCACCCACCCACCCACCCACCCACCCGCCCGCCCACACGCCCACACGCCCACCCACACCCACCCACCCACACACACACACACACACACACACTGACTGACTCCTCCCTCTGTCTCTCCTATCTGTCCCTCTGTCTCTCCTATCTCTCCCGCCCACTCGCTCTCCCTAAAAGCATAAACCAATCATTTTAGCGTTACAAAAATATGCAGACATGAAAATTTCACATATCCTCGTCACGACATCAATAAATATGGAAACATGCATATTTTTCCAAGTTCCCCTTGATATTGTAAGATAGCGAAATGCACGTGAATCAACGCTGTCTATTCAACTTCTGGATAACCATTCACTCCAGAATATTAAAGTTGTCGCTATTGTGCATTACGTGTTCAATACTATCGATGATAAAAAAAAAGGTGATGCTAAAAAATTTTTTTTTCAAGGTTGACATTGCATTCTTAATGCTTGGTTATTTTTATTTGCCAGTTTGTGCAGTGTGAGTCGTCCGAGTGGCTAGTTGGTTTAGAATTTTTTTTTATTTGTTATTGGGGAAGTTATTGGGTTTAAGTGATTGCATGCGCTTTTTAGCGGAAATTTCCTGGATTAGCAGGTATTGGTGGAGATTTTAACGATTTTTGAAGACTGCAAAAACTCGAAGTAAATCTTTGCAAAGCTGATTTTTTACAATTTTCTTGAGTATCGCTATCGCAAACTCGGCTAATCCTCCAAGATCATTGAACTGCACAGACAGAGCGAGGCCATAGTTTCTTTAGCTAAACGAGAGGGTGCAATGACGTCAGTGTATGGCAAATATTTTCAGTGCAATCAAAGACGGTTTGCACTGCAATGAGATATAGCAATTGACCGGTATTATTTATCCAATAAATTCAGGAAGAAAAATTCAGAAAATCTGTACTCACATGATACACACATGTGCACTTCTTGCCATTTTTTTTTTGAGAAACTTTAAAGCATATATCTGCAGATATATAAATTCGAATTTTTTTTTTAATTATTTTTTTTTTAAATTTTACATCTATCATAATCTTAAAATTCAAAGCTCGCAATTTTTCACAGTTTTTCAATTTTCAAAATTTTCCAAAGAATTCCGGGAATTTTTGTATGAAATTTTAGAACTTCAGGATATTTAATAAACAAATTTCTCAATTTTTTTTTTCGTATTGGTATTCTCAATGAAGACTTGTGATTTTTTGAAAATTTTCAACATTTCCAAAAATTTGTTAAATTTCCAAGAAATTCAAAAATTTCTCAAAATTTCCAAAAATTTTCAAAATTTTCAAAAATTTTCAAAATTTTCAAAAATTTTCAAAATTTTCAAAATTCATATATATGTCAAAATCTCAATAAATTCTTACCGATTAAATATTCCACGTTGAGCTCAATTTTATTAGCCTAGTTTGAAAATACAATGACATATGTATTATCTAAATTTGCACATTTAAATATTGTTCCGTTTATCAGTGAGTCATTGAAAGATTTTTAAATCCAACTGCATAATCGCAAGTGTGCTACATAAACTTGGAAAAAATAATGGGAATATTTTCACGTTCTTCTTCAATAAATAAATTCAGTAGTTGGACGTAGGAATGTAATTAAACAAGTAAATTCTTGGCATTTTTTTTTCTACCAACAATTAAACGGATAATGAGCGATTCTAAGACAAATTGTTCAGATGCCATTTTTTTCCTGCCTTTTATTTTTGCATATAAAAATAAATTTATCTGCATTTTTTTGATAATTACATAATTACAATATATCGAGTTTGATAAATTGCGTGAGAAAGGTGCAAAAAAAATCATGCATAATTAATGTGATCCAAATTACATCTAGCAATATCTTTTTTTACGATTTTATGCAGATTTTTCGGAATTCCAAGTTTTATGGACACGAACTCGGTTTTTTTTTTTGTGAATAAAATTTTTAAAGTGAACGGATATATTACAAACCGCAGAAAAAAAATTATTATGATGTCTTATAATGTTCATAAATTATTTATGAAAAACGTTTCAACTTTCAAAATTTTTTCCAATGATTTGGAATTTTTCATCGCAAATTGCAACTTTTTTGGAAAAAGCCAAGTTTATACCGATCACGTGTATATAAAGTTCTATCTTGAAAACCGTTGAAGATAGAAAAAAATGTTTGTAACGAATCTTGTTCCTTATCAAAAGACCCACATTTTATGTGATATGAGTTTTCTCGTCAGCCTCCATAGTTAAGGAGATATTGCAGGTTGAAAGTATTACAGAAACCATATTTCCTAAATTTCGGTCATTCCGCAAAATCGGCAATTTTCCTCATTTTCACCATATCTCGAGAATCGCTCAATTTAGAAGGAAATGGCATAACAATTTTTTGTTGGAAATTAAATTCTCTACAAAAAATAGTTGATAGCATTTTTTCGAAAAGTCGCTCGTTAACGAGATAATTGGCTTTTGAAGGGACCCTCCGTAACTCCATTTTTCCAATTTTCATCTGGAACTCATCTGTGCAGCTCACAGACGCTCCCATGCCGTTTATTTTTTTCTTATCACTCGTTTTCCTCCCTTATCAATATCAGGGAAAAAATTGTCAAACCGAACAAGTGCGTAAAGTTGCCAATTACTACATTTTGGTGCGTTGAACCAGAAAATAGGCAAGCGTTCGATCGTTACGAAACGAAATTGAGAAGCGGGGTTGTACATATATGTTGTATATACATATAGAGGCCAGAGGGAAAGGTACCTGGCTGGCGGTTATAGTCGTGCCGTTTTTTTTTTTCTTCTCTCTTTCATCTTTTTTTTTTTAATAGAAAAATCCCGCTCTCGCTCCGACACCCATATACCTCTTCGTTTGAGTGCTCGTATACCTATATATATAAGCGTATATGCGCTTTTTTTTCTCTCATTGGGAGTTTACGGTCCGCCCTAGAAAGCCGTAAAACTGGTGGCGTTTCTCGTTAAAACCGATGATTTAGGTTCAATTGACATCGGATGTTATATGATTTCAGATATCGTGGGCTTGCACTCCAGAAGTAATATCAAAATATATGCCCACGTGGGGTCATTATAAAATTGGATACTGGCGGGTGTTAATCGGCGCGGTATTAGGTGACATTGATGCTAAATTGTTATCACGTTAAGCCACTGGATAAAGTCAGGTTAAGGGGAAGGAAAATTTGCTGGATCTAGCCGGAAGCAAATTTTTTTAAAGGGCCTCGTTGTATTTCAGCGGGAATTTTTGCCACTTTTTCGTGGGGCCAGTTTTACTTGGAAATTCGGGATTTTTTAAAGGATTTCTTATAATTATTTTTTCAGTGCAAAAATGAGATTTATGAATTTTGGAGTTGGAAAAACCTTTTTTAGGCTTGAATTTTTTTTTTAACTCTTTAATGGAAAACACTCAAAATTGTGGAAACTTTGGGGATTTGAGAATTTTTCAAAATTTATGAATTTTGGAAGTTTTTGGGTAATTTTTGCTTGGAAATTTTGGATTTTTTTTTAGAAATTTTTTTTAATTTTTTTTCGTATACAAAATTGAGATTTATGAATTTTGAAATTAGAAAAACGCTCTTTGAACGTTTTTTTTTAATTGTGATTTTTTTTTTGACTCTTTTTTGAACTTTTTATTTAATGAAAAAAGCTGGAAATTGTGGAAAATTTAAAAACTTTGGGGATTCGAAAATTTTTCAAAATTTATGAATTTTGGAAATTTCGAATATTGTGATAAGGAAAATCGAAAAAAAAAATTTAACGAAACATTTTTTTTCCACCCAAAATCGACATTTTTTTCTCTCCACGTGACCGCCCCTTAATGACGCAACACGAGTTTCAAATTTTATTTTTAGGAAAAAATTCATCGACGAAGTTTGCTCTCATTAGGCTTTTCAGTTTTTTTTTTCCGTAATGGGTTCCTGTCGATTTAATCCTCCCATAAATTGGGGATTTGCCGGAAAATATTCTGGAGCTTTTTTCTTCCATCTCTTGTGCTTTTTTTAGGGTAATTGAAAGGGGGATTTGGGGAGTTAATTAGTGAAGTTCAATTTGGTTCGTTAAAAAAGGCCTGATGAAACTACTTCCCCGGAAATTAAATTTGAAGAGACTCGAAGGTCGTCAAAACGTCCAATAGGAGGCCCAATTAAGGATATGAGAAGTTTTATTGAAGTTAGCTTCATAGTGCAATTTTTTTAAAGCGAGTCTAACGAAAAATATGCAAAAAAAAAAACAAATTGCGATTATAAAATTCGTTACAGTCTCCAATTGAGGGTCCAATTACAAAGTTTTATTGCACTTAACTTCTCTTATCTAATCGATTTGGGGAAAAAATGCGAAAAAGATACTTTCTGGCTCATAAAATTCCCTCTAAATACTGCCTTTGGATATTTATACACACCAATTTTATTTGAAGAGATGATAAGGTCGTCAAAACGTCCAATTGGACGCCCAATTTAGCACATGCGAAGTTTTATTGCACTTAATTTGATACCACAATTTTTTTCTAAGCGAAACGATTCAGCCACATAAATGGGCTGTGGGTTTGACCCTCCGCGGTCCAAAATTATAACTTCCCGATGTCTGTGTGTGTGTGTGTACTTTCTTTCCAATCTCTCATTTTTCTCACCATAGAGCTCTCCAAATGATTTCAATAGTTTATAACGCTCCAATGCCGAAACGGTTAAAGATACGAAAAAAGTTAGAGGACACAAAATATGTTTTTTTTTATAAGGAACAACATTTATTCGACACATTTTTGCGTATCTATAATATTTCGTGAGATACAGCGTTATAAACAATTGAAATTGTTAATAGCAATAGAAACCAGGAGACATATATGGACCAAAAACTAATCAGCTCTAAGCTACGGCAAGACGCTTCGATTGCGTCATGCAGGTCCTTGATCGGATAATTTGTTCACGAGAAATCGTTCCGGGAAATTTTTGGTTACATACGTACATCGACACACACACACACAGACATTTTGTTTCAAATAGTCCAGAAAGGTCAGAAATACCATAAAATGTGGAGATCTGATGGAAAGTCGACTTTTCATTTTCGGGGGCAAAACAATAACCTCCTCTATCGGGAATTAAGGAGGGACGCCAACCCAACCTAACACGGGGGGGGGGGAGGGGGGGTTGCGTTACAGGGATCTGATGAAAAATCGACTTTTCATTTTCGGGGGCAAAACAATAACCTCCTCTTTCGGGGAATTAAGTAGGGACGCCAACCCAACCTAAGATGGGGGGGGGGAAGGGGGGTGGAGGGGGTTGCATTACCGGGATCTGATGGAACGTCGACTTTTCATTTTCGGGGGCAAAACAATAACCTCCTCTATTGGGGAATTAAGTAGGGACGCCAACCCAACCTAACCCCGGGGTGGGCGGGGGGAGGGGGAGGGGAAGGGGGTTGCATTACAGGGATCTGATGGAAAGTCGACTTTTCATTTTCGGGGGCAAAACAATAACTTCCTCTATCGGGAAATTAACTAGAGACGCCAACCCAACCTAACGCCGTGGGGAGGGAGGGGGGGGGGGGGGAGGGAGGGGGGGGGGGGAGGAGGGTCGCATAACAGGGACGGAGGCCGAAAATCGTCTGCAACAACTGTCTTTCGATATTCACACAATTGAATTTGAGGAAATGAAGAGATTGTCATAACACACAAGCGAAGGTTCAATTAAGTTTTATTGCACTAAACTTCACAGTCCAATATTCTCCTATCGTATCACGCTGACAGAAAATACGATGAGAGACACTTTCTAGATCATAAAAGACGCTATAAAAAATGCCTTCGGTTATTTATACACGTGAATTGAATTTGCGGAGATGATAAGGTCGTCAGAGTGGCCAATTGAAGGCGCTATGTAGGATATGAGAAGTTTTTATTGCAGTTAACTTCATTGGAAAATATTTTGTAAGCACGTCAATTTAGCGATAGATGTCAATTAAATACTTCGTGACTTATCAAAGTCACTGTGAGGAATATGTTTGGATGGTTATACTGGGGAAAAACAGTATTTGGAGAGATGAAATGGCCGACAAAATGGCCAATTGAGGGAACAATTTAGGATATGAGAAGTTTTATTGCACTTAATTCCATTGCAGAATATTTTGTAAGCGAGTTAATTTAACGAGAAATGTGGAAAAACACTATATATGTATATATATTGTTTTTAATCTTTATAGATATATATATATATAGATACTAACAAAAATGTCAACCTTTGGATTTTTTTTTTATTTGTGGATATTCTAAATTTTTTAATTAATTTGACCAAAATTTTAAGACGTCTTATTTGAGAAATTAAGACTTCTGGATTAAAAAAAAAATTGATAAACGCAATATAGGTTTGCAAAAATTGTAAATTGAAAATTAAAAAATTAGTGGAAAAATTCAAATTTTCGAATATTGTTTTCAAAATTCCAAAATTTCAGTAATTATTTCGAAATTTTGAAAATCTAAAAAGTTTAAGAAAAAAAAAACGATGGACCTGGGGAACCGGAAATGGAAGAAAGGGGGCAGCATCCGGTTTTTTGGAGCTGTACCGAGTTTTTGCATTTTGCAAATTTTTTCGAAAATTCTTACGTTCCAATGTTTCGTCGTAATAAATTGTGCTAAATAAATGGAAAGAAATCTGCATTAGTTTGCAAGTTGAATTTCCATGAAGAGCTACACTCGAGAGAGCTCTTTCCGTGATTGTTTTATCTGGTTCTTGGGACGTGTGTCGTCACGGACATTGCGTCTGAGGTTACACCAGCGTGGCTGGGGGGTGGCGGGTGGGAGGGAGGGGGGAGGGGGGGGGGAGAGAAAAACTAGCAATAAGTAAAAAGTGAGAAAAATCCTGGCGCGCCTCGTCTTCTCATCTCCGTCTTTATCGTTTTAACAAACTTCTTTTTTCCTCCGTTTAACTCATTTATTTTTTACCTCCACATCCCACAAGAGCTCGAGCTCAACCAGAATTGAACCAGTTGTCGATAACCCGTTTGGTTATTACTGAAATAAAAGGAAAAATGAGGAAGACAATTGATATAATTGAACTTTCAAAGTTTTTTTCTCGTTTTTGGCAAAGTTTTTAAATTGGTATTTAAGAAAAACCATATTTTGTATATTTTTGAAATATTTTATTTTATTTTTCGTTTTTTTTTAAATTCTGTTTTATTTCCAGGTTTTTTAGATTTTTCAAAATTTTCAAATTTTTTGAAATTTTTGAATTTTTTTAAATTTTTAAATTTTTTGAAATTTTTGAAATTTTCGAAATTTTTGAAATTTTTGAAATTTTGGAAATTTTTGAAATTTTTGAAATTTTTGAAATTTTCGAAATTTTTGAAATTTTTGAAATTTTTGAAATTTTTGAAATTTTTGAAATTTTTAAAATTTCTGAAATTTTTGAAATTTTTGAAATTTTTGAAATTTTTCTACAGTGTTCTACTTTTCAGAATTTTCTAAAAATCTTCCAAATTTCTGAATGGATAAAATTTCGCATAACAGGTTTTTAAAATTTAAAAATAAAAAAAAAATCCCTTTGAATTTGAAATATTTTTGAAAAAAATTTCCGTTTTGAAAAAAATTTCAGCGTTTAATAATTTATTAATTTTGCAAAATCTCTGAATGCTAAAAAAAATGAACATTTGAAATCTTTAAATATTTTTCAATTATCAAATTTATAAATTATTGAAGATGAAAAAGAAGATATTATAGAATCTCAAACATTTCAAAATTGTTAACTTAGAAAAAATTCAGAATCCCCGAAAAAAATTAATTGATCGTGTTTGACTTATTTCAAGAAGTCACGATTTTATTGAAAATGTCACATCTCAAGAATTCTGGTCCAGCCCAGCCTCTTCCCAGCTGCACCAGAATTGAGCCAGTTGTCGATAACCCGTTTGGTTATTGCAGAAATAAAACCAAAAATAATAAATGAAACCCCACAAAAAAGAGAAAAAAATCACAAAAAAACGGAATTGCAAGCTTTTCCAATTTTTGCGACTTTAAAAATTATCTCAATTTTCACAAATTCCAAATCCGTAATTGTTTCACCTTTCTGCCTATCAACAACATCTAATTCTAAAAGCTCCAATGTTAAAATCTAAAATTCTCCGATTTTCAAAATCAGAAAAATTTTCAAAAATTCTGAAAATTTTGAAAATTTTAGATCGACTAAAATTTTTATTTTTTTTTGGGCCACTTAAAAATCTTAAAACTTTGTGGCCATTGATGAATGAAATGGAGCGAAAGGAGTAAAAAAAATGAGAAAAAAAAACCGCGGAAAACGCGAAATTGGGGGGGGGGGAGGGAAGGGGCGATTGGAGTGGAGCACAGATGCTGGACTGGTGATAATATTAACGCTTTATACATGTCCTCTTTCCTCAGCCTCAGCCAGTTCACTCGTTTTTCCATCTCGGTATACGCTCGTTAACTCTTCATCGCCGTTGCCAGTTGGCAGTTGATTCTTGGTAGAAGAAGGCCTCTCTCACACCCATTCGTAAATCCATCATTTGTATTCCAACACTGGCTCTATACCAAAACCAAATAAGGTTTTGCGATGAAGGAGGCGCTTCGCTCCGTTACAAACGTAATTGTAACGTTATAATGCTATGCACAAATCACGCCTGGTTTAGCTATCTGTAGATGTCGGTGTTGGCTTGGATGATTTTTCACGGTATTTCCGCGAAAAACTACTGGATGAATCGAAATTAAATTTTCACCGTTAAACAGTCTGTGCTCCCCGTTATGTTGGAAAAAAATGATTAAGGGCCAGAAACTTGGTCCCTTCATTAAAAATCAAATCATTTTTGATGAATGTTTTATCCAAAAAAATTGTCATTTTTTTTTGTTTTTTTTTTTTTTAAGCAGAACTAAATATTCGGAAGAAGAAATCAAAAATTTTTTTGCATTCCAAAAAAGTTGCCAAAACCCAAAGACTTGCGAATAAAAAATAAAACAAAAATTGTCTCGCATATATAAACATGCACAGTGTTTTTTGCGGGTGAGCAATCGTGACATTATCTCCAAGAACAAACCTCATTTAGCGCTTCAGTTAATCCGCCACTAAATAACCTGTTCAATTTTCCTTAAAAACGGAAAAAGGAAAAAAAATATCTCATTTTTTCGCCCAGTCCCACAGCAAGTGGAAGCCCCCCCCCCCCCCACCCCCCACCCACCCACCCCAGGTCTAATGTCCCTTCATTTTTCCGCTCGTTTGCCCGGTGGCTCTGGAGAAAACAGCATTTCCCTGGAATTGGTATTTGGGTAACCAAGAATAGCATTTATTGCCTTAAATAACTCAACGCAACGATTCGCTGGGTTCCACATTGGTGATTTTCTAGGCTGGATAACCAGCGGCCTAGCTTTACGCACAACGTCCACTTGTTCCATTATTTTTCACGGCCATTTTATCGAGTACTCTGTCCCATGGATTTGGCGTAATCCCAAGGGGGACCATCCCCGTTAAGAAAGGAAAAAAAAAACGAAAATAAGTGGATTGACAGTGTGGCCCATGGAGGCCACCCAATGAACCCCATTTGTAATGTTAATTCGACTCCATTTGATTAAATAATGGAGATAGAGGAAAAAGCTCGAAATACAAAATATTCATCGTTTCATCGTGAATCATTTAGGTCTTATGGATTACATCGCTATATGTGATACTTTCAGAGCAAATCGGGGTTGAATGTCGAACGGGATGCAAACCCGCGGCCCTCCCTCTCGTGTTGCATAGAAACTGCAGTACAGGGTTAAAAATGGGAAATACGGAGGAAAGTTATAGAACATGATCTGTGGGATTTTTCATGGCGAACATTTTATGTTAATACTATTTTCTTTTATGTCTACTCGTTTTCGCCCAAAATGCTGATAACGTCGCGCCGGCCACTGGCAAGCGCGCGCACCCGGTTCGCCATGGCTCCACTTCCGGTTATTCTTAAATTATGAACGTTAGAAAATAATATTTGACATAAAATGTGTATTCTGTTGAATATGTACATAAATTTTTAAGGTAACGTCAGTGTGCGTGTGTGTATATGTGTATTACGCTCTACGTCCGCAAAATTTGGGTATGAGCCGCTTCGATTGTTGATAACGCTCTATTATCAAAACGGTTAGAGATACGCGAAAAAGGGTCAAATGAATATTGTTCCTCTTTAAAAAATACACAATTCGTGTTCTATGACTTTCTTCCTTAAAGTGCATATGTAAGGAAATATCGTCGTCTTAAAAATCATCGATTCGGCCGGTGCGCTATCACTCCTCCATCCCGCTCAATCGAAGTTTTCGATCTATCTCGAGAACGAGTCGGTGGAGAGAAATTTTGCATAAGCATTTTTTGTCGGAAATATAATTGTCTATAAAAAGTGTCTTATAACATTTTTGCCTACCACCCCTCGGTGAGGAGCAAATTCAATTTTTACGCAAATAAAGGGTCTTGGGTAGGTATCGCAGATGGGGAAGTTTTCTTTACCGGCCCAAAATAATGATTTTTTTTATTTTTTTTTTATTTTAGTGAACAAACGCCCTTAAACACTTGTATCCTATTTTCGGCGTTGTCATTTGTAATTCATCTTTTACTGCACATTATTATGACGTTGTAACTGTCAAGTTACGAGGGCTAAAATCATCCCATTTTAACACGCCCCCCCCCCACCCGCCACCCACCCACCCACTCCATAAACAATATTTTTATAGTCCTCATCGTCAACTACCACTTCTACGTGGAGTGTAAATTTATACCTGTCACCGGATCCTTAGTATTAATGACAATCTAATGACACAAGAGCCTTGAGAAAACATTTATTCGAAGAATTTCAAAATGAAATGCGGATGACTGAATAGCCAGGTAAATTTCCGCTTCCGTTCACGACAATTAATGTGATTCTCACCCGATAATTTTCGAGGCATCGGCCGAGACAATTTCAATCAGCAATATTTCCATTTTGTGGTAATTTGAAAGTTTATTTATTAAAAATTGTGGGCTATATCGATTTTGGTGTGTGTGTGTGTGTGTGCGTGTGTGTGTGTGTATGTCGAGAACGGAGCCTACCATTGAAACGATTAAGGTCGCAATCGAAGCATCCCCACGAACTCTCGCGCTGATCAGATTTTGGTTAAAATCGCTCCATTGCATTAATTGTTATAAACAATTTTAATTGTTCATAAGCCTCTTTCGGGAGAACCGTTCGTGGCACAAAAAAATATGTATAACAAAAGTTGCTCTACGTGTAAAAATGCGTATTTTAGGTCGTATGAGTTTTCACGCTAGCTCGCATAGTTAGTGAGATATTGCAAATTGTTGCTAAAAAAAAATCGACAAAATTAAGAGCCGATCTACGGGTGCATCTCGGTGTGTGTGTGTGTGTGCAAAATAAGTGGTCAAAATAATACGAGGAATAGATTTATCATAGCAATTCTCAGTAAATTGAACAAGGATTTTAACTTTTTAAAAGTCGCGTCTGTGCTCGCGCGTATAGCAGATCGCCGCCTGTATATAATGTACCATGAAGACCTTTAGGTGCACGGGTCATCTCAAGCCATCGTTTAAATTATAAATGCCTTCTAGTTTTTTCGAGTATTCCACGAACGAGATAGTGAACCGTTTTGCCCCACCCAATTTTTATGACCAAGTCGGAAAGGTCAACTTTGCGATTTTTTTTTCTTCATTTTCCAACGTCAGAAAATTCTCATTTTTTTAGGAGCGTCTATACATACACTCCCCTAGCAGCCACTAAAATTTCATCCGACTCTATTTATAAGTTCCTTCATGCGTTAATACGCTGAGTAAAAAGCGTAAATAAAGGAAGTTGTAAAAAACGATAAGTGCCGCTATTTCCAAATTCGTAATTTCGTACATAAATCACAGTTTAACTCCAACCAATTATTTCATAATTTTTTTTTTCATAAAAAAAAATTTCCAACTCTTTACCCAATTCATCACAGAATTGTGAAAACACCGAATGACAATTCTTTTATATTTGCCCACATTGTGAACACAAAAACTGTCCTTTATCAAGGCTTTAATTTCTTATCAATCCATTCGTTGTTCAACACTTTTTACAGAAATTATCAATAAACCAAGAGACACATCAAGACTAACAGAATACAGATAATCTGTCAGTGCTTTCCGCAATTTCAGGCATTAAATATGAAATCAAGAGATTAGAGGGTGATGTGGAGAAAAAAAAATTGACTAAGATGAGCGTGTGCGTAGTATATGCACGCGATAAAAGTGGAAATTCTTTTTTAAGTTTTGCAATTTTTCAAATTTTTCACTGATAATTTTTTTCGAATTTCTCTCAATTTTTTCGGTAATTTTGTTTTGTTTTTTATTTTGACATGTTCTAAATTTTCGGAATATTTACGATTTTTGCGAAAATTTTGGCTTTTGATTTTTTTCAAAAAATTCACAATTTTGAAATTCCCAAATTTTGAGAATTATGAATTTAAAGTGTTCAAAATTTTTTCATCCTCTTCCTCGAATTTCGGAATTTTCACAAAGTTTGCAATTTTCATAATCAAAGTTGTAAAAAAAAAGTGTATCCTTCGATTCACAAATGATAATAATCATCATACTCCATCTTCACATCATCTTATCTCGCGAACAGGGAAAAAGTTTTTTAATAAAAGAAAAAAAAAAGAAGAATGATGAGAATCGATCGAGGGTCACCCATCGATTCTTATCGCAAATTACACCTGATAGCGTACCATTTTTCTTTATCAAAACTCATAAATGTATCAAATTGATCACCCGATGATTTTCTTCTAAAATTAATTCAAACCATGATCATTTTTCTAACAGATTTTCGTATCTATACGAGACATTTGTGTTTCCATCAGACTCGAATGTGTGTGTGTGTGTGTGGGTTTAGAAAGATCCCACAATGATTTTCGCACGTAGCGGTGTGTGTGTGTGTGTGTATTCTTAAAAAAATCCCACAATGATTTTCTCACGTAGCGGTGTGTGTGTGTGTGTGCGTATTCTTAAAAAAATCCCACAATGATTTTCTCACGTAGCGGTGTATGTGAGTGTGTGTGTGTGTGTGTGTGTTCTTAAAAAATCCCACAATTATTTTCTCACGTAGCGGTTTGTGTGTGTGTGTGTGTGTGCGTATTCTTAAAAAAATCCCACAATGATTTTCTCACGTAGCGGTGTGTGTGTGTGTGTGTGTGTGTTCTTAAAAAAATCCCACAATGATTTTCTCACGTAGCGGTGTGTGTGTGTGTGTGTGTGTGTGCGTATTCTTAAAAAAATCCCACAACGATTTTCTCACGTAGCGGTGTGTGTGTGTGTGTGTGTGTGTTCTTAAAAAATCCCACAATTATTTTCTCACGTAGCGGTGTGTGTGTGTGTGTGTGTGTGCGTATTCTTAAAAAAATCCCACAACGATTTTCTCACGTAGCGGTGTGTGTGTGTGTGTGTGTGTGTTCTTAAAAAAATCCCACAATGATTTTCTCACGTAGCGGTGTGTGTATGTGTGTGTGTGTGTGTGTGTGTGTTCTTAAAAAATCCCGCAATTATTTTCTCATGTAGCGGGGTGTGTATGTGTGTGTGTGCCTGTCTGTAGATCTCCAAAAATTCCCCAATCATTTCAATCCGATTAAAAAAAAACCCCCATTGACCACACTCATTTAACCCACTAATTGACTATTGGTCTCCTAATATTGTTATCCCAATTAAATTAATCAATGTATTTTTAATTTTTAATTTACAGCCTGTGAGTGAGTGGACAGTCCTGAATGTGGTCGAATGGATGTCGGCCCTTAATCTTTATCGATATGCCGATGTATTCAAATCGAAGGACATCAAAGGGGCCGATCTGTTGCATTTGGATCGGGACAAGCTGATGGTAAGTGTCACATTCCTCCTGACTGTTTTATTGATTCTGGCCGAAGGCTGCATTTTTGCATTTTTTTTTTCCACTGCCCTCATGCGCAAACCGGAGCAGCTTATGGCTTGAAAAAAAATTCTGGATAGTCCGTAACTTTATATTTACACTACGTAAGACGCCGTGTTCTTTACAAAATTACGCTTCTGGAACGTCAAGCTGAACGTTTATATAACGTATCAACGTCTTCGTGAGACGTTTTAAGGACGTCACCAGAACCTTATTTTGCTCCCTGGGATATTGCTCATTTTGCCAATTACCAACGCGATTTTTAGTCTTTTTTCATACCCGTGAGGTACAAAGTTGGAGAAAATGTTGGAAAGTTCTCGGAACTGTTCAAATTCAAGAGAAAACTTCTCGTTTTTCGGGAAAAAAAATTCCATAATTTTCAGACTGTTCCGGGAGATTCTAGGAACCGTGAACATGTTCCATGAAAATTCCAGCAATTCTGGGAGATCTAAAAAGTTCCTATGCGATTTGAACGCGATGTTCCAAAACCGGCTTTAGTTTTGATGGTGAAAAAAGGGCAAGGCACGGTTCCAGGAGCAACTTCGATTACGAACTCTGTTCCAGATGTACAAGAACCGTTCTAGGTAGAGATTCAATTTTCAAATCTGTTACAAGTGTATGGTTCCAGGAACCATTCCGAACGAAGGAACCATTAAACTGTTCCGGATGACGGTTCAGTTCCAGGAACTTCTTCAGAACGAGTTACAGTTCTGCGAAGTGTTTGAGACGGATGTCCAGTTCTTGGAACCGTTCCCAGAATTGAACTTGAATTTGGTACCGTTCTCGGAAGGGTTTTCGGTACTGAAGTTCCACCTGGAACAGTTCCCAGAACGCACCTCTGAGGTAGAAAATTGGAGAAAATGTTGGAAAGTTCTCGGAACTGTTCAAATTCAACAGAAAACTGGTCGTTTTTCTGGAAAAAAATTTCCATGATTTTCACATTGTTCCGGGAGATTCTAGGAACCGCAACAAAGTTCCATAAAAATTCCAGCGATTTTGGGAAACCTCAAAAGTTCCTAGGAAATGTTCGGAAGCGGTTCCAATTTCCCTCTAAACATACATACCTTTTGAACGCGATGTTCCAAAACCGGCTTTAGTTTTGATGGTGAAAAAATGGCAAGGAATGGTTCCAGGAGCAACTCCGATTACGACGTCTGTTCCAGATGTACAAGAACCGTTCTAGGTAGAGATTCAATTTTTAAATCTGTTACAAGTGTATGGTTCCAGGAACCATTCCGAAGGAAGGAACCATTAAACTGTTCCGGATGACGGTTCAGTTCCAGGAACTTCTTCAGAACGAGTTACAGTTCTGCGAAGTGTTTGAGACGGATGTCCAGTTCTTGGAACCGTTCCCAGAATTGAACTTGAATTTGGTACCGTTCTCGGAAGGGTTTTCAGTACTGAAGTTCCACCTGGAACAGTTCCCAGAACGCACTTCTCACGGGGAACAATTCTTGGAACTGTTGGTGTTCTTGGAACTATTCTCGGAGCATTTAGTGGGCTAAATTTTTTCCGATTTTTCTCACCTGTAGTTTGGCGTAAAAACAAATCGAGACGTTCGAAAAACGGCGGCGCTGAGACCATAGTATGTGTGTGTGCGTTGGGAACATAAAGAAAACTTCCCGATTTGTAATTTCTGTTTGCCATTCCTAGATTTTTCGATACGTCAATTAAATGTTTCAATCCCATTTATCAAGTAGATAATTATGAATATTTGACTAGCCGCATAGTCAGCGTGAGGACGAGAATTATGCGCGTTACTGGAGTGGGAGTGAGACGCCAATAGGGGTGCGAACGTTCGAGGGTTAAACCCGTCATACCTTCTTAATTATGACAAATATGGAAAAAAGTGATATGAAATTAAATATGCATTTCCACTTACAGAGCAAATTCTGCTTAATACTTTTTGCCGTATCTCTCACCGTTTTTGAAATAGAGCGTTGTAAACAATTCAATTGTTGATAACAAAAAAACTGCTCGGTCAATTTGAACCAAAAACTAATTCGATCTAAGTTCCATGAAGACGCTCCGAATAAGATCTCGATGACCCAGATCGTTCGACCCGTTCGTGAGAAATCGTTAACGGAAAATTCCGATTCCACACATACAAACACACACACACACATACATTTGTTCCGAATTCGGCGGGAAGCATTTTGGTATACTTGAAACCGTAGTTACGAAATCGGAATAAGCAAAGTCGATTTAGGGGTCATTCCAATAACTTCCCGAAAAATCGGGAAGTAAAAAAATAAGCAATTATTGACGGTGGGGAAAAATGACTAAAATGTCGCAAAAATGATTGGATACCAAGAGACTAAGATAAAAAGGGCCTCCACATAACCCCCTCCGGTGGAATTGCCAGCAGTCTCGAAGAGTCGAGGTCGAGCGATAAAAGCCCCCACCAGAGTATCCACGTGAATCGTTATTAGCTACAGTTTTACGATTGTGCCTGGATCTCGCTTTTTTTTTTCTTTTTTTTTTTGCGTGAAGAGACCTAGAGAGAAGAGAGAAAGAGAGCCACTCCTACCGTTATTTTCTCCTACGTTTTACAGCTCGTATCGCGAGATAGACACTGAGTTGCACAGAGTATAAATACACTGAGAATGACTTAGTCCTGGGTGATAAAGATGAAACGATTTGAGATATCGACAAAGTGTGTATTTTGACTTGTTTCTTTGTTGGGTAAATCGTTATTTTATTCAAGTGAGCGAGCTCAAACTGGGAAGCAGAGAAGATGCAATCTCGAGTGGAGTTTTTTGGGTGGGTGGGGTGTGGGGTGGGGAGGGGGGAGGAAAGGGGTAAATTAGTATGGATTATTTGGCGGATACGGAGGACGGGTTTGGGGAAATTGCAGGCAGTTTTTGTGGGAAAGTTTTGGAGGATGAAGGGCTTTTGGAAGGCTGAGAGTTTCGCGGGAAAATAATCGCCGGTCTTTGCAGTTGAACAGTTTAGGAAGATTTGTATGTCTTGCGTGTATGTAGGTTTTTTTTTTTGCAATTTTTAGAGTTTTTAAAATTAGTTTTAAGTTAGCAAAAATATTTTAGGTCCTGCGTATTATTGGAAATATTTGGCGATATCACAATAGGCGCGCAATGTCCAAAATATTCAAAATGTCTCTGGAATCGTTAAAGGCTCTTTTAAAATGGCACTTTTGGTACAACTTGTTCCCTAAAATATTGCTAGGTATTGACGGACAAATGGAGTGGACGAAGATCTGAAGAGCTTGGAGGATTAAGGGCTGAATTTATTTGACTCCCACTCAGATACAATCCATTATCTCGATGATATCAATTTATTTCCCCATGAAACATTGTCACTTATATTTTCCTTAATATGTCACTGTCGTTGTTCGATATATCACATATTTATGGGGCCACAAAAATGCTGGATAAGTGGTTTAAGAAAAATGTTTTACGATTTTTTTGAAGGAAAATTAAATTTCCAATAAACAATTTTTCGTCTCACACACATACTCAGACACACACCTACCCACCCACTCACCCACCCACTCACCCACCCACCCGCCTAAACCCACTCACCCATCCACCCGCCCACACCCACCAACGCGCCCACACCCACTCACCCGCCCACACCCACCCACCCGTTCACATCTATTCACACCCACCCACCCCCCGACCCACCCACCCATTCACACCCACCGACCCACCCATTCACACGCACCCAGCCACTCACCCATTCACAGCCACCCACCCACCCATTCACACACACACACACACATTTTTTGAAGAAAAAAAATGAAAATGTTACCTTTCCCAAAATGTATAGAAACTCAGCACAGCTTATCCCCCGTAATCCCAAAAAAGTCTTTCAAATGCACTACCATATAATTCAAATTTTACACTTCAAGTCCATTGCAAAATTTAGCCCATTTTTTAAACCGAGGAAGTACATTAAAGTAAAAAAATGAGTAGAAAAAAATGGGGGAAAAACGATGCAAGGCGCCAAGGCTTTTTCATCAGCGTAAATCTCGATTAACATACTAATCGACTCGTAAATTGTCCACCATGGTCTCGTGTCCTTCTTGTGTGTGGAAACGACGTACTCCCACTCTCGGTCCAGAACCCATGAGCTATGGGGGATTTGCGCCGCGACTCCCTCTTTCACTTTAAACTTCAGTCCCTCCCACCTCCCCCTCGCTGCTCCATTCTTCCTTATTCCTCTCTTTTTTTCCTTCCATTTTTTTCATTTTATCTAACCTCAGCGATGGCTCTGCGCTCACCGTGACTTCGTTTTGGCTCACGATCTTTCGGCGGTGAGCGAATGTCACGTTTCGTTGGCCACGAGACCACTTGCTCTCGCTATCGTCCTATGGCAAGCGAGAGAGACGATAAAACGGCAATATCGTCCACCAATTCCCACCGAGTTTCGAGACTACGCGCGCATCTTAGTGTTATGCACCTTCCTATGGTGACGAATAAAAAATGATGAATTCTTGAAAATTTTTTGAATTAAAATTTTTTTATCATTTTCAAAAAATTTTGAAATTTCTTAAAATTTTTGAGCTTTTTCGAAACTTTTGAAATTTTTGAGCTTTTTGAAATTTTTGAAGTTTTTGAAATTTTTAAAATTTTTGAAGTTTTTAAAATTTTTGAAATTTTTGAAATTTTTGAAATTTTTGAAATTTTTGAAATTTTCGAAATTTATAGAATTTTTTGACATGGCTGGAATTTTTGAAATTTCTTAAAATTTGGATCTGTAAGAAATTTCTCTTAAATTCAATTCTGATGAATTTTTCGCTCAAAAAATTCGAGACTTTCGAAACTGTTCAGAGGTTTCCGAAATTTTTTTAATTTTTCAGCTTTCAACCTAACAGTTTATTAAATTGAATAACTTCGAGAATTGTTCTAAAAATAAAGCCCATTAACATGTCACTCCAAGTGACTAACAAGTTCCCCGCAACTCTTCCATTCACGATGTAACAGAAATTACTCAAATAATATTTCGATTCACAACTCCAATATCGTGTCTCATGCATGGAACATGCCATATTCTCCGAGAGTTCGTGTTATTTATTTAACACCGTGTTTAATCAAATGGATTGAGATGTGTGGTGAAGCGAGTCAACACTCATTTGCATTGAGAAAACCTGAAAAGAATATTCAAATCACTTGAATAATCGGCAATCAAGGTGTTCGGAAAAGTGAAAATCCGGAGAAAAAAGGAAAAATTTTATGAAATACAAAAATCAAAATTTTACAAAATTTTGTGTAGACACTCCCGCGACAATTTTTTTATCTGACTGTCATAATTAACATGTAATTATATTTTCCTGGTTCCCACTAATAACATTGAAACAACCACCCACATTTTCACTCTACCCGTCAGTTTGAATTTGGCGCCTTCCAGCACCAGTTGCGCGCGCACCTCAGAACAAGCTGCGCGCGCTCCTCGCGGATGGCCTTGAAACTACATGCGCAACTGTGACGTCATATTCCATTCTGTAATCATTTTATCAATCTCAAAATGATCGAGATTTGTTTTTCGATTCCTATTTATAATTTTTTTTTGTGTTTCAGAATATGGGAATTAAAGATGAGTTTCATCAGAAGAATATTCTGGTGTGCATCGAGGAGTTGTGCCAGAACTCAACATCACCTGGATCGGAAACATCGAAGTCTTCTGCAGTATCAAATAATGATACCAATATTACGGCGGATAGTGGAGTTAACAATAGTAGTAATCAGCACAATTTAGTGCCTCACAGTTTCAGTGTTTTGGAAAGATGCGACAAGTGCCACAAATATCTTCGGGGTCTCTTGCATCAAGGATTCTTATGCCAAGGTGTGTTACTTAATCAATCGGAATTGTTGGGCGAGTCAAATGTGCTCCTTTGGCATTCCTCGTATATTGTATATATATAGATATTTTTTTTATTGAGCATATTTCATTTTTTTTTCTTCCTCCTTTTATTTCATTCTTATTTTAGACTGCGGCCTGGTCGCCCACAGAACGTGCTCAGCAACGGGTTTGCCCACGGCCTGCGTACCATCCGACCCAGAGAGTCGCAGCAATCGATTAACTTCAGGTGAGCTGGGGAATATCAACAGTGATACTTGAGGTTTGGGAAGGGGGGAGCCGGGGGTAGGAGGGTTAAAGAGAATTTCTGAATGGGTTTTAGAAAATTTCAGAATTTGCAAAATTTTTGGAATTTTTGAAATTTTTGAAATTTTTCAAAGTTTTCAAAGTTTTCAAAGTTTTTTTCTCGTTTTTGGAAAAGTTTTTAAATTGGGATTTAAGAAAAACCATATTTTGTATATTTTTGAAATATTTTATTTTATTTTTAGTTTTTTAAATATTCTTTTATTTCCAGTTTTTTTAGATTTTCCAAAATTTTCGAATTTTTTGAAATTTCTGAATTTTTTAAAATTTTTGAAATTTTTGAAATTTTTGAAATTTTTGAAATTTTGAAAATTTCTGCAATTTTTGAAATTTTTAAAATTTTTGAAATTTTTGAAATTTTTGAAATTTCTAAAATTTTTGAAATTTCGGAAATTCCTGAAATTCTTGAAATTCTTGAAATTTTTGAGATTCTTGAGGTTTTGAAAATTTTTGGGTTTTCTTGAATTTGTTCCAATTTTCAATTTTTTTGAAATTATTGGATCTTCAATTTTCTTTTTTCATTTTCATTTTGAAACATTTTCAATTTTTTCAGATTTTTAAGATTTTTGAAATTTTGGAAATTTTGGAAATTTTGGGAATTTTGGAAATTTTGAAAACTTTTAAAATTGTCGGAATTTTTGAAATTTTTGAAATTTCAAGAGTTTTTGACATTTTTGAGATTTCCAAAATTTTTGAAATATGTAAAATTTGCAAAATTTGCAAAATTTGCAAAATTTGTAAAATTTGTAAAATTTATAAAATTTGTAAAATTTGTAAAATTTGTAAAATTTTGAAACTTTGTCAATGATTTGCAACATTTCAAATTCCCGAAATTTTTATAACTTCCATATTTTGATTCAATGATATTTCTTATGACTAACTACCACTAAATTTATTATTGTTTCTCCGCATTGAATATGTTATTGAATTAAATTTCCGTGAGTTGTTTGCCTTCACCACTGTATATACCTGAACCAGTAAATCCAATTGGTTTAAAAACTAGGGGATTTACATTTACACGTGAACGAGAAAAATACATGTGTCCAATTTGTGGTTTTATCGCAGTAGGAAAATACGATTACCATAGTCACTGTTGTCATTACTTACACTTGCCAGAGGTTAACCGCGACAGATATTAAGTGTAATGCTCACGTTTTATCGGGCTAAAAGCCACGAGTTTGGAGGTATCATTGGGTTCACCACAGAAAATGTTCAATTTTTAGCGCAGAAAATATGCTGACTTAAATTTATTAAACGTAGAAAATTCAATTAAAAGCCTTGCTATGAGCTTTTACCCAATGCAATTTCAAAATTGTACAATTTTCGCATAAAAGAAATTGTATAAATTGTGCAAAAAGGTATGACATAACTGAAACGTAAGTGTGACACTTGATAACTTGCACCAATAATCTGTCGATAGAAATTGAAAAAGCTTGTTTCTAAAATTTCCACTAAAAAATCACTATCTCGTTAACAAGTGGCTTAACACAAAAATGTTGTAAAATATTTTTTATAGACAATTCCATTTCCAAAAAAAAATATTTAGTGTCATTTTTGTCTAAACTCACCTGCTTACGAGATATGTTCCAAAATTTGGAAAATTCAAGCTTCTAACTGATAACTAAACTAATGGTTTTACGGAATTTCAATTTTTTTTTATAATTTTCAACGTACTCAAAATTTTTCATATTTTTGGAAATATTACATACTAAATACTAAGAATTAGATGTTCCCAAAATTTTCAAAAATTCCAAAATTTTCAAATTCTTAAAAAAAAATTCCCAAAATTTCAAATTCCTTAAAAAAAATTGACTTTCCCAAATTTTTGAAATTTTCAAAATTTTTGAAATGTTTAAATATTCAAATTTACTAAAATTTTTCAAACATGAAAAAAAAATATTAATTTCAAAATAAAAAAAATTAATTTTTGTTTTTCTTTCCGTTTCTTCAAACGCCACTCGTAATTCAGAAATAGTTTTTTTTTCCTTCACTTTATATCCAAATCGTTGACAGAATAAACCTGTCATGAAAGAAATCGTAAACTTCATCTGCATTTATTAATCTGTCCAATGAGCGTCGCATTATACATCTGTCACGGTAAATTCAGTACGTGAGTTATTTCAAGGACACTAAACAATAAAGTTAGTTATGCATACACGGGTGTAATAAAATAATCGATTGTCTCATGAGTTGGTTCTCATAATGTCGGAAGTAACACGATTGTGCACTTTTAGAACACAAAACACATACAAATGTGTCCATATAGTGGACACACTATTAATTCATGCTGGACGTGAATACGTGTTCCAGTTGTTAATGATCCTCAAGTCATATATCAGCGAGATCATGAATTGAGTTAATATTCCAAAATTACGAAAATTAAAAACATCGAACAATTTTGACGATTCAAAAAACCTGAAATAAAAAAAAAAAAAATTTTTCAAAATGAACAAGATTTTAAAAAGTTCCCAAAAATTCTCAAAAAAATTGAGAAGTTTGGAATTTTCAAAAAAAAAATTTTTACCAAATTTCAAAATTTGCAAAAGTTTGATAATTTGAAAAAAAATTGAAAAATGTCGAAAATATTTCAGAAATTGCGAAATGAAAAAATTCGCAAGAAATCAATAAACTTCTCTGAATTTTCATGCTTTTCAAAATTGTAAAAATTTTGATTTTTTTTTTATTTGAATTTTTGAAAAATGCAAATTATTTAAAAGCTTCGAAGTAAAAAAAAGCCAAAATTTTCCGCCCATTCTTTTATTTTTACTAACCCATTACCTCCACAGATTCTCGCGAAAAAAGCTGCCACTAAATACCTGATTCAATCTCTTCCCAATCAAACGCCCCTCCCCCTAATCACCTCTTAAAAAAATCCAAAGATTATCCCCTAAATTCACTGGCAATTTCTCCTCCACTTGATGTGACAATTTAAGTCGAATAAATGGACACAGTCTGTTCTTGACAATCATTCGTAAATTAAATTACGGGACTAAAAGGAGCAGACGTGGAGAAGACAGAAGTAGATGGGGATTGAGGAGAGGTAGAGGGCGATAAATGGAGGTGATGAACCGGAGACTAAAGTAATGGCCACAGCATTTGTGTCCGTGGGCTTCTGGCGCCACTCGTATGAATTAACCCACAAAATGCGCAGACTCCCGGCCATTCTCAGTGTACACCATATGCAATGGTTTTCTCTTTTTTATCCAATCGCTTCCGTCTTGAAAATTTCCTCATTTATTAAAATTTCCACGAATATCAAAATTACTTGCATCTTTCAAACTTACTTCCAGTTTTCCTGCTTCGGGAAGTTATGATATCGACCCCGAATTCGCACAATCTGGCATTTTAACACTACCAGGACGCTCCCTGTTAAATCTTTTTATCGAATCTCCATGTCTCAAGGCATTTTCAACAACTTTCGACAACCATGTAGCTGGGGCCGACTTTTGCTATTTAGGTCATCGTATTTCTGAGCACAGGGTAAACCCCCCGAAGCCCCTATGCTCCCCCCTCCCCCTCCTTGCCATCTCTATTCCTATTGCCATATGCGTCGTGAAGATTGGGGTCAAGCGCTTAAGCATCATCTTAAGGATGTGTAATTTTTTTCTAATAATATCGCTTGTTTGAACATCCACGTCGGACGGTGCAGGTTCATTGGTCCAGATGTGACCATCCACCCACCCACTCACACTAACCCATCAACCCACAACCAACCCACCCACCTACCCACACCGACCCATCCACTCCCACCCACCCACCCACCCACCCACCCATCCACCCACCCACCCATCCACCCGCCCACACACACACACCCCTTCCCCTCCCAACCTGATATGTGGTCTCAATTTAAGAGGAGTGCCGATGGCATACACAGTCGTGTTTGTGTGTGTGTGTGCGTGGGTAGGTAGGAGCGGGTGAGTGTGGGTGGGTGGGTGGGTGGACGTGGGTTGGTCTGGATGGTCGGGTGGGTAGGTGTGTGTGTGTGTGTGTTTTACGAAATTCAAAACAATTGTTAGTAATTTTTTGTTATCTTCATTTAAACAAAAAAAATTCAAAAATTTTCAGATTTTGAAAAAAAAATTGAATTTGAATTTTCGTAGTGAAAGACTTGAGACTGTTGAGATCTTGGAACTGGTCCAAATTTAAAATTTTCAAAGTTATGAACAAAATGATAATTTTTCAGGTTTTCAATGAGCTCCTTCTAATTCTACTAATCCTTGAGATTTTTTGTTGTCTTGTATGAAACATTAGTTATTGCCAAAAATAAAATTTTGTAAGCGTGTGGGCGGAATTGGTAATGAGAAAGTATTTTTCAAAGGCTATTTCACAAAAATTTTAATAACTACTAGGCTTGAGGAAACATGACTGAACTATTTGTGGTGTATGAAAAAATTGACAAAAAAACGTTCTCCCGTATTTTTGACTCCACTTAGTAGTTTTATAGATATTTACGAAATACGGGTAATTTCCTTGTATGACTTGGAGATATACTTAATTTTTTTGCTGATCATTATGTAATACAATTAGGGATATTTTATGCCTGTCAATCATGCTCTTTCTACAGATAAATTATGAAAAATGCGGCTCTCTTAAATTCTTGAGATTAGTAATCCACGTGGATGGTCAATGAAAATTACCATTAATTTACTCGTGATTGTTGAGAACAGGTTGTGGCCAATCACCGAGCTCTAATTATGTTATTAAACAGAGGGAAAATGGAGAACGTTGAGCCCGCAATAATTACTGTTTCTAGATTTTTTTTTTATATAGAAATTTACAATTGATGATTTACACTGCAATGGCGGTTATTAGGTTGATTCATTTAATTTACGGAAATTAGAGAAATTCGAGGCATTCATCAATTACAATTGATTATTAGTTTTGCATGAAATGTTTTAATTTTTTTCCAAGAGATATTTTTACTGTTTTAGGGTTTGGAACATTGCTTTTTTCATATTTCGTATTTTTTTTTTATCTCCGAAAAATTGTCAATTTCTGGAAATTTTTCGGAAACTTTCGGAAAAGTTTGGATTTTTTTTGGAAATTTCTGGAATTTTTTTGGAAATTTTTGGAATTTTTTTGGAATTTTTTTGCAAAATTTTGGAAAGTTTTGAATTTTGTTTTGGAATTTGTCGAACTCTAAAATTTTGGTCCTAATTTTTTTTTGAATTTACAAATCCTTTGGATTTGAAAATTTTTCAAATTTTATTTTTTTCCAAGCCTAAACTTGGAGTTCCCCTACTCGAAATCTTTCGCTGCACTGCTTGCAGAATTTTCTTCATCTGCAAAAAATAATGAATATTGTAATTTTTCATTTTCAATCATCGACATTAGCAAATCCACGTGGATGCACACACGAGGATAATGTCATCAGTTTGATTGAACTATTAAACGCAGATTACTAACACGACGATGGAGGTGCATGATCGATCCATAATTAAATTGAAATGGAACATGACCATAAAATTGCTTCATAAAATTTGGTTGGAAAAATTTTCACACGTGATGAGAGAGAGCAAATTGTGATCTCTATTGACCTCAAATTTTTGCAATTCCGATTTTTTCCTAGGCTCTCTAATTTTTCGAATTTCAGAATTTCCAAAATCAACATGTTTTTTTTTAAATTTTGAAAATCAGCGAATTCATGAAATTTTTGAAGCTGTTAAAATTTTCCAGATTTTTGAAATTTCTAAATTTAATTGTATTAAAAAAAAAAAAAATTAATTAATGCTCAACCATGCCGGAGTACAAGAGCTCTCTACGACGAATGCACTTCTCTTTTCTTTCTCTCTTCCTTTTTTTCCCCCATATTATACATTCGACAAATGTCGCAGTCGAGTGCGCAGAAACGCTGGAGGGGGCGCGTGGGTGTTGGAGCCGTATAAATTAATTCATATATATCTTTCTCTCCTTCATTTTCTGCCGTTTTTTACGACGTTGAAATGGATACTCATATCAAGAGTCGAGCTAATCGTATGAGTCGTGTAATTCATGCTAACTGACAATTGCAACAGTTGGCGAGTGTCTCATTTGCGGATCTCTCGTTTCGCGTTATTATTTCAGGCTAGTTGTTCTCTTTTTTTTTGCCTACGAAATCCCACGGGGAAGGCCATCAGAGAAGTTTTCATGTTGCCATCTCTATCCCTATTGCCTTATGCGTCGTGAAGATTGGGGTCAAGCGCTTAAGTACCATCTTAAGGATGTATAATTTTTTTCTAATAATATCGCTTGTTTGAACATCCACGTCGGATGGTGCAGGTTCATTGGTCCAGATGTGACCATCCACCCACCCACTCACACTAACCCATCCACCCACAACCAACCCAGCCACCTACCCACACCGACCCATCCACCACCACCTAGCCACCCACCCCTACCTAGCCACCCACCCACTCCCCTACCCACCCACCCACTCCCCTACCCACCCACCCACTCCCCTACCCACCCACCCACTCCCCTACCCACCCACCCACTCCCCTACCCACCCACCCACTCCCCTACCCACCCACCCACTCCCCTACCCACCCACCCACTCCCCTACCCACCCACCCACTCCCCTACCCACCCACGGCCCTACCCACCCACCCCTCCTATCCACCCCCCCCCCCCTCCCCCTACCCAAGCACCCACCCTCCCTACCCAACCACCCACCCTCCCTACCCAACCACCCACCCTCCCTACCCAACCACCCACCCTCCCTGCCCAACCACCCACCCCCCTACCCCCCTGCCCACCCACACACCCACCCACACCCACCCACCCACCCACCCACACACACCAACCCACCCACACCCACCCACCCACTCACCCACACCCACCCACCCACCTACACGCACACACCCACCCACACACACACACAACCCTAAACCACTATTATTATTTAAAAGGGAATTCTTTGAAAACAAAATCTTTATTAACATTTCTTCTTAAAATTATCTTTCGTCGCAATTGTCCATCACAAAATGTATTCCTCTGTGATGACTTAGCTATACCAAAAAATTTAACAATAACAATAGCACTAATCCTAATAATATCACTTTTCAGTTTTTGGCCTGGCCCTGTGTTCACAATTCGATGCAGCATCCCATAAAGCACCGGTCCTCGTCGAAAGATGCACTCAGGCCCTAGAGGAACGTGCATTCGTTGACTCGAAACTTGATCTCTACAAAGTATATCACAACAGTCCGCCCAACGAGCAAGTTATTGAATTACGACAAAAGCTCAACCAAGGTAGAAAAAGGCCAAGTGCCAAGAAAATTTAATTGCAAAAAATAATTCGTTAATCCCTGAGGGGTTGGGAGAATAATTCAGTGCTACTCGAGTTTCTAAATTAATCGAAAGATTTTCTGAGGGTTCTCCGCTTACAATTGAACATGTCAAGTTGTCTCGGAGCACTCTGGAACCTTTGGCAAGTTCGTTTGCTTGCAACCAATCTTTTGGAAGTTTTTGATAATTTTGGAAGCATCTGATTGTAGGAGATAACATATTTTTGTCTCGAGTCATACAGTTCTATGTCTTGTTAATTTTCTTTTTCTCTGTTTTATTGTTTTATTAAGATGTCTACAACGCTGATTTGAGCTCGTACAGTCCATATTGTATTGCCAGTGTATTGAAAAAGTTTTTGAGAGAATTGCCGGATCCCATTATACCTGTACAATGGTACGACAGATTCTTGGAAGCTGCAGGTAAATCATTTTTTATTAAATGGAAAAAGTTGCTTCATAAGTTTTGGGGAAGGGCTTGTGAGAGATGAACTTATTTGATAAGTTGGTGGGTCATTCGTGAAATGACGGGTCGGGTCTAATTAGTTTGTTCTGTTTTTTTTTTTTTTTTTTTTTTTTTTTTTAAGTATTGGAAATTTGCAATCTTTGTTATTTTTAGGGTTTTGAACATTTGAAGAATTCGAAAAATTTGTAATGTCTTCAAGATTGTCAAATTCTATAAATTTTTGAAATTTCAAATTTTTTTCACAGTCTTTTGAGATTTTTAGAACTCTCAAAAAGTTCTGAGTTTTTGAAATTTCGGAATGTTCCAATGTTTTCGAAATTTTTGGAAAATTTTTAGAGATTCTCAAAAATTGGGAATTTTCAAAAATTTAAATTTCTTGAGTTTTTCAAATCCTGCATTCCCAAAAAATTCCCAAAATTCCTGAAAATTTATTATCTGAACTTCCCAAAAATTTCACAATTTCCAATTTTGTATTAAAAAAAAAAGTTGAGATTTCTGCAAATTCTTCTCCAAATTTGAAAAAAAAAATTAAAATTTTTACAAGCTTCACGTTTTGCAAAAATGTCGAATTTATTTCTAAAAACCCCATTTTTCGAAATAAGGAGAGATAGGGGAAATTTTATTTAGAACTTTGTGTAGAGCCAACCGAGTTTTACAAAAAAGTTCTCATGAAGTTTATCTGAATTCTTCTACGTTGTGCGATATCTACGAAAAACCAAGGCAGCCGATAAAGCCACTTGCCTCAATTTACCACTTTACTCCAAAATTGATCAAATGCCAGAAGTTGATGACTTAAACTATTGAATTCTCCTCCAGGTTCGAGAAGCGATAAACAATGTGCTCTGAGGTTAAATCAGTTGGCATCGGAGCTACCGGAGCACCACAAAAGTACATTGTACTACCTAATGTCTCACTTTTGTCGTATCTGTCAATTGCAACACACCCGTGGTTACACGGAGCCACCAACAATCCTCGTTCAAGTCCTTTGTCACATAATCCTAAGGCCCCCATGGGAGCGTATCATGTAAGTATATCGATTAATTCACCGCACATAATTTCAGCAATTCATTCCTCTATCGATTACCTCTTCACACCTCGCACCCATTTCAAATTATTTTCTTCATTTTACCAATTCCAAAAGTCTTAATAAATTTCAGAATTTTTAAAATTTTGGGATGCTCAAGAGTTTTTTGGATTTTCTTTTTCTTCATTATTTTTTCATTTATCATTTATATATATATAATATATATACACATATAAATTCTTTATGAATTTAAGGAAATTCAAATGATTTCCAATTCCATTTTTGTTTGTAAATTTTGAATGGTTCAGGATTTTTAAAAAGATGAAATTTTTCGAAAAATTAATTTTTTTACAAACTCGAAAAACAATTAATAATAAATAGAAAAATTTATTTATCATCACGGTCAAAAAAACCTTCCAAAAAATAAATAGAAATTTTATAAAAAAGCAAAAACAAAATTTGAAAGTTGGACATAATTTGAAGATTTTGAAAGATGTCAGAAAATATTAATGCTATCGAAAATTTTTGAAACTGAAAATTCTCGAAGTTTCGAACCTTTGATAAATTGCAGAAATTGAGAAAATTTGAAAATTCAAATTTTTGAAAGATTTTAAATTCGCAACAAAATTACTTATGTTATTAATTACAGTCAAGTTGTACATAACACCGAGGCTCATATACGGATAATGGAGTTGCTGTTATTGCATGGCAATTGGGGTGAGAGATTGCCAGAATTTGCCAGTGCCCCGCGATTGCCACCACGCAAGGTATCAAGACCCCAGTTTCCTGTTATTGAGCCATTTCCAACTCTCGATGAGGACACCATAACTAGTGATCGACAGATCAACGCCGACAGCAAGGATCATCAACCTCACAGGTATTATTCTGTCCTAATTTCAAGGTTTTTTGGTCAAAGCACAAAATCGTATAAAACAAAAATTCAATTTTTTTCACAATTTTCAAAATCTTGAAAACTTTGGGAAATTTTCAAAATTTTGCAAATTTTAACTCTTTTTCAATTCTGAAGATTTAAAAAATGTCAACAATTTAAAAATTTCGATATTTGGCAAATTTGAATTTTTTTCAAAAATTTGAGATTACGGTTATGGCAGAATTTTAATTTTTCAAATTTGAGAAATTAAAGAAAAATCAAAAATTTTTCGAACTGTCCCAAATTTTTGAAATTTCAGTTTTGTTCAAATTTACAATTTTTATAGAAACTAGAAATTTGCAAAAAAAAAACAGATTGCAATTTCCAAATTGGCAAATATTTGAGAATATTCACTTGAAAAGTTGAAAACTTGAAAAGTTTGAACACCGCAATAAAACTCAGAAAATAATGTCTCCATAATTTTCCCATCAACTACCACAATCCCCCCTCCGAACTGTACTTGAATTAATCACCTATCGAATCGTGAGAAATTACATTTGCATTAAACTTTTTTTACCTCGATACTTTCTCTCCGAAGCAGTTAATGTCACAGTTCAAAGGGGACGCGATATCGATTTATATTTCGCTGACATTACATTTTATTTTCCGCGTTGAATAATTGAATATTTAATTATTCGATGGTGAACAAAGACCTTGTTCCTTGCATTTTCCAGCATTTGGCATAAAATATGGCCTCAAATTGTGGGGGCACCTTCCATTTTTTTTCCTGAATTCATAATTATTCCCAGCTTTTCATGCTCGACTTTTTGCATTGCAATGAATGTCAATGAATTAATGACCTTTGAAATTCCTATGAAAAATTCAGTGTTTTATTGTCGAGATTTTATTCATGAAAAATTCAATATATCATTTCAGAGAGTCTGAAATGCCATTTTCAATTGCAATTGTAATTGGTGATTTAAAACACCTGATTCCTTCCGGTTATGTTATTGAATCAGAAAAACGCGAAAAAAAACTTCTTGCAAACCTCAGATTTTTTTTCTAATTTTATTATTATTATTATTATTATTTTATTTAACGTCGCTATATTTATTTTTTGTAGATAAAGCACGTATGAATAAATTACATTGGTGCTCGTATCAATCAGAACGGGCAGGATTTGAACTCAGGACTTCTGAGTTACGAAAAAAAAAAAATATATATATATATAGGATTTTCCTTTTACAGATCTCGAACGTTGCAAGAAGCAGAGTGGTACTGGGGCGACATAACACGGGACGAAGTTAACGAGATGATGATGGACTCTCCGGACGGTACATTCCTCGTGCGAAATGCGTCTTCCAAGGGTGGCGAGTACACCCTGACCCTGCGTAAGGGCGGCACCAACAAACTCATAAAAATCTGTCATCGAAGTGGAAAATACGGATTTTCTGAGCCTTACAGCTTCCACTCGGTGATCGAGCTCGTCGATTACTATCGTAATTGTTCCCTGTCCCAGTACAATGCAACTTTAGATATCAAATTACTTCATCCGATCTCGAGGTGCGTACAGAGTGCAAAAAAGCAACATGCATTTATTGAGAATCGTTTGAAATAAGTAAATGGGTGATTGAATTTTGTTATCCAATAACTCTCTACTAGAAATGTTTTGGCAAAAATTTGAGATTTATGGTGTGTGTGTGTGTGTTCACTCCTGGACCCAACTCATCGTCTCTCCCCTAAATTGATTTTTTTTTCTTCTTTATTTTCTATTATTTTGGAACAGAAGTGCACTCTTTCCTATTGTAATTATTGGTTTGAACTTTGCAGGTTCCAGCAGGACGAGGAAATAGCCTCGACCACCAAGGACATGCCCAATGTGGTGCAGAAGTTCATCGAACTCGACCGAGAAATGCATAATCATATGAAACAGTATCAGGAATGCTCGGAACTATATGATAGAACGGCCTATGAGGTTCGTATTCATTCTCAGTTTTTTTTTATAATCATCTGCAAGTTCATTAGTTACACGTCTTTTTTTTTACAATTTGTTCAAAAATGTTTTGCTTCCAGAAAAACATTTGGGGTAATTATTGAAGTTGTGGAAGTTTTGAACGTTTTTGAATTTTTCGAAGGTTTTCTATCTTTCGAAATTTAGATTAGACAAATTTGTAAAATTTTTCGGAATTTTCGAAAATTCTTATAGTTCTATTTGTAATTTGCGTTCATTTTTTTTTCTTAATTCTGAAAATTTTAAAGGCTGCACAGGCTGAAAAATTAAAAAAAAATTGTTACTTTGTTCTGTTTTTTTTTCATCTAAACTGCATTAAATTTTTTTTTGTGGAAAGATAAAAAAAGTTTGAACAACTTTAAAATAAAAAAAAAAATTTGAATATTAATTCGAAATTTCCAAAATTTTAAAAATGCCTGAATACCCAAATTTTTCACACACTCAAAAGGCAAAAAAAAAAAAATAAAGTGTCTCCTAACATTATTTTGAAATTCCAAATTTCAGGTCCAGTTAAAACGACAAGCATTAGACGCATTCTGCGAGGCGATAAAGATGTTCGAGGACCAGATGAAGCTGCAGGAGAAATTCCAGAAGGAGGCCCAGCCCCACGAGAAGTGCACACTGACTGACAACGCAGAATTACTCCGCAATCGACTGAAATCATTAGAGGACAGTAAAGAACAATTGGACGATAGTTTACGCCAACAAATTGCATACAATAGAACACTCGAGCGAGAAATGTACAAACTCAAACCTGACATGATGCAATTGATGAAGCAGAGGGAGAAGCATGTGGTGTGGCTGAGGAAGCATGGCATGAAGCAGACCAAGATCAATCAGCTGACACTCAATCACTCTTATGCCAATCCAGTTGGTGGAGATTTGGCACTCAATGACTTTCAGGAATTTGACTCTGAAGTTCATGCAGATGAGAGAACTTGGTTATATTTGGAGGGCACCAGAGGAGATGCTGATAGAGTCCTGGCGGGAAAGCCTGATGGTACATTCTTGGTTAGGAAGTCCAGGACTGGACAATATGCCTTGTCAATTATGTAAGTGGAGACTTTTGTTTATGAGACTTTTTTTTTTCTTAACAAATTAAAAATTTGCCAAGATTGGGAAAAAATGTTGAAAAAATTTGAAAAAATTTTCAATAAACTTTGAAAAATGTTGACAGTGTTTGGAAAATTTAGAAAATTTGTGAAAAAATTGGGAAAATCTTGAAAAATTGTGGAACAACTTTGGAAAAATTTCTGAAAAAATTTGGCTCATTTTGGAAAAATTTGAAAAAAAAATTGAAAACATTTCCAACAATTTCGAATAAATTTGTAACAATTGTGAAAAAATTCAATAAATACCGGAAGTTTTGAAAAAACTTTTTAAACATTCCCAAAACCTGAGTATTTGAAAATTCTCAATAATTCTCGAGAAATCGTCAGATCCATAAATTTTTGATCAATTTAGATCAAAATTAGTGTTTCCCTGTTTCACATCTACCAGGTGTCCTATGACACCCCTTTTTTCCCCCCTGCAGCTGATACATCCGGAAAAAACCGAACGCATGTTACAAATTTTCCTCAATTTCCAGGTGTAACGGTGCAGTGAATCACTGCATAATCTACGCAACAGAACGGGGTTATGGTTTTGCGGATCCATACAACATCTACGAGACCCTGAAGCACCTAGTCCTGCATTACGCCCAGAACTCCCTCGAGGAGCACAACGAGAGTCTCAACACAACCCTCACTTACCCTGCATTTGCCTCCTCAGGCGCTCTGTCACAACTCCAAGCACAACAGAGATTAATCCTAGCCCAGAATCAAAATCAGATGGCGCTGGTGGCCGCCAATATGCGCCAAGGCGGTTGAACTTGCCCCATAACCTTCAAATGTAAAGTTCATCAGTGTTCCTCTGCCCAATCGACCAACGTCGACTCAGGATTAAGACGTTGTCAAAACGTCAGTTAAAAAACAAATCCGTCATTCTGTCGCTTTGAGCCAGTTTCCTTCCGATAACGAAACTAAACAAATATTTCCCATTACTATGTAAGTAATAAGTCGAAACAAAAAATCGAAGTGAAAGTTTCTCGGAATTTGAAAATTGTGGTGTGCGCATGCGCACAACCACGCCATCCACTGTGCGCATGCGCAGAACTTTTCCATGCATCACATACATGGGCCCAGCTGTTTTAACGAGTTGTGCGCATGCGCGTAGCGAAAGGAAGAAATCCATTGAAATTTTCACTTCGCAATTTCCCCCAAAATTCAAAGAGGGAAATTACAGTCCAAAATGCATTATCATCACTTCTCCAGTTGCGAAGAATTAAGCTGAACAAACGGAAAAAAAACGAAAAAAAAAATCACGTAAAAATAGTAATAGTTGTAAACTCATCGTCATCCCTCTTTCGACTTGACTCTTCAATCGGTACAACGAAAAAAAATGTTACTTTTTTCCTTTTTTTTTGAGTTCAGTATCAATCAATATTTGATTGGCAACTGATGAGGAACAAAAAGAACAATTATGAAAGGGATATTGCCAAGAAAGGAGGATAATTTATACGTAATTTATAAGTGCTGTGCCAGCGGACCTTGGGGTGCGCCAATGTTTATTTCAGAGTTAATGGAAAAAAAGTGGATTTATACATATATTATTTTTCTCTCCTAAATATTTCGTTGCTTTTTTTTTCTAGAAATAACTATCTGTGATTTCAGATCAATAAGACGTACGGTGGGTGTTTTATTTTGATTAATTGTTGTTTCTTATATAATTTCCGCTTTTTATTCTGAAATTTAACCCACCTTCCTGCGCTCCTTGCAACCCAAATCCTTTTGACTTTAGAAGGAAGGAAAGAAGGAAAATTGATATTGGACCTTGTGTTGAGCACGAGGTTATAGTCCCTTTATTGTATAATGAAGATATAAGTAATCGCGAATTATGGAGAAGTGGAGTGAGGAGGAAATGTGGTGAACACAATTGTTCTTTTATATTATTATTTTTTTTTTTTCAATTTTTAAGTTGAAGATGCTGATGAAGCGTTTTTTTCTTTATTTTATATATCAGTGTAATTGATTGGGATGTTTGGTAATTGAGAATGAATGGCGAATTATTGAGAAGTGCGCATGTATGTATCTAGTAAATGCACGTTAAATTGCTCTCTAATTGTCATCACGAGTAATTTCTGAAAAGATGATTGGGATTTGGGCGGTCAGGGACGCTTTGGAAAATTTTTTTCGGCGTCATTTTTTTTATTATGCTATTTACGTAATGTAGGTGTATGAGTGTAGAGTTAGAGGGGAGGCCCAGCCCAATTCAACCACCCTTTTAGCCACGGTATTTGGGTGATGGTACATTTTGGGTCGGCGGAGTTTTGGGGGGCTCGAAATTTGGCGAGATTTTTTGGGGGGGGGGGGGGGAGTTAGGGGAAGGTCTTGATTTGAAAAAAAGTGTTTTTTAATTTTTAAAATTTTTAAAATTTTTGAAATTTTTGAATTTTTTAAAATTTTTGAAATTTTTGAAATTTTTGAAATTTTTGAAATTTTTGAAATTTTTGAAATTTTTGAAATTTTTAAGATTTTTTTGAGGTTTTGGGAGCCTTCAAATTTTTGGAAATTTTGACATTTTCAAAAAACTTTTTTTTTAATATTTATAAAAATTTTGAAAATTTTTGAATTTTTGCAAATGTTTGGATTCCAAAAATGTCTTGTAATTTCCAAAAATTTCATTAAACCCACTTTAGAATTTCAAATTCGCAATTTTTCGAATGTCAAAGAATCTGCAGACTCCAAAATTTTCGAAAATTCAAACCCTTTTTTTCTAACGTCAACCAATAAATTCATAGCGAGCGAAACTTGCCTTGACAAACATTAGTGAAATGGTCGTTCGGTTTTTCGCAAATATCTCAAAACCGAATCTAGATAGGAGCATTTTTGTATGACCCTTTTTTGCAGAGCCAAAAGAGAGCTACAAATTTGTATCAGAGGAAACTTCCCTATCTCTGATACGTTCTGAGATAATCAGCAACGACTGACGTCAGGCTAAACTGACCTCGCTGAAATGTCCTACGGAGAGCCACTAAAAAGTCGCTTCACAAAACTCCGAGCAATATTTCCAGCTCCACAATTTCCATGTCCCGACAACACTTCAAATTCAATGACCCGAAGCATCCGAGAAATTTTGTCATTACGCAGCGGTCATAAGCGTAATAATCAAGATAGTATCGGTGCTCGAGCTCATCAAAAATCCTCATCATCGATCAAAACCCCCAAAAAAAAATTTTAATGCAAGACCAAAAAAGCAAAAAAAATCCGCCAAATTTTCGAAAACATCTCTCCCTAAAAAAAAAAAAAACCACCCAAAATGTATCGTTCAGTGGAACGACGAGGGTTGAAAATCTGAGGATGACGATAGAGATTGACGTGCTAAATTTTATTACAAATACTAAACGAAGAAAGAATGCTAAAATAATAATGAAACATAAGCCTCGAATTTTTGTAAATTTGTGTAAAATTCCTTAGATATACAGTTTGTTTTTTTTCCCCCCTTTTTTTTTATAACTGTGAAAACCGAGTGAAAATGAAGTTGGATAAGCTATTGGAGCAAATTAAGGAAAAATTGTTTATAGTAATAGGAATTTAGGAGGAGTAAGCAAATTGTGGGCAATATTTTTTTGTATTGAAAAAATGGTAGAGTGACAAAAACAAATATGATAATTTTTACGCAATACGAGCTGTTTGTCAAGTGGGTCAGGGCTCGGTGACAATGTGAGGGCACTCAAGTCTTGTGTTTGAGCCTCTGAATGAGAGTCCCGTGAAGGTGCTCCTGTGATAATTAAAAAAAAATAAATAAATAAAAGTGAGTGAAAAATGGAAAATGATGAAGAGAGCTTCACTGATTGAGCTAATTTTTTTAAAATAAAATGTGACGATAAGACGATACAAGTGAAGAAATTGTGTGATTTTTTTGGCAGTTTACAATTGTACGATTATGCAGACAATTAATTTTATTGAGGTTTTATTTTTCATGTTTGGTGGGAAATTCGGGACAACTTTCAGGGACTGTGCAACATTTATTGGCCAATTTTCTGAATTTTTGAAATTTTTGAAATTTTTGAAATTTTTGAAATTTTTGAAATTTTTGAAATTTTTGAAATTTTTAAAATTTTTGGAATTTTTGAAATTTTTGAAATTTTTGAGATTTTCGAAATTAAAAATTTTTTTTTTTAATTAAAATTTTGTTTTATTTTTTCAGTTTCCAAAATTTTTGTAATTTTTTAATTTTTAGGCTAGAAACACAAAACTCATAAATTGCAATATAATTAAAAGTTTTAAAGAATTAAAAAATTTTAAAAATTTAAAAATTAAGTTTTTAAAAAATGTCAAAAACCTCGAAAATCCCCAAAAATTGTCTAAAATATATTCTGCAAAAAGCATTTCAAAGGAAGAAAATTGTAAAAAAAAGCCTGCAAAATTCCCCAAAACTCAAATTTTGTTCATCCAAATAAACTCAGAAACCAATAACTAAGTTTGGCTAAATTACATTGCCTTCAGTACCAGCCTGATTAAAACCTAAAATCTCGATAAAATTAATTTTGTTGCATTAAAAAAAAAATACTACGAGAATAATAAATTACCTCCATTGTATCAAGCACTGGCGATCAAATGATCTCAATTTATGACGTCTAATGAGGAAATAAGTAGTTGGCCTTAACAGAAGCAATGGACATTTTAAAATTTTTATCAACATTTTTTTAAATCCTCTTTTCTTTTTTGTGCGAGAAGAAATGATGAATCAGCTGATTTTATCATTATCATGTCCAACCTCGTCGTTTCACTGTGTGAATACAAGGAAATTATTAACTACATATATCCACTCAATAATTGTATAAAAGAAAAATATGAGAGAAAAAAACATGAAAAAAATTCTATATATACAACACATATATACACATATATTTACATAATATCTATATTTTTAATTACTTTCAAATGAACCTTAGGAGGCTGTTGTATTTGTCATCAGGTATTTGGAAATTTTTAAATTGTTGAATTTCAAAGACAAAAAAATTTTTTTTTTGCAAAAAATTTATTTTTGCAAAATCTTTTTTTTTTTGCAAAAAAATTATTTTTGCAAAAATTTTTTTTTTTGCAAGAAAAATTCTAATTTTTTTTTTTGGAGATTTGTAAGGTATGGAAAATTGAGAAAACAAAATTTGTACGCAATCTATTGACGAGAAAAAAAAATTAAAAATTACAAAAATTTTCTTTTTTTTTTTTTTTTGGGAAATTTTGGTGTAGTTTTTTTTGAAAAATTTTTTACACTGATGGTAGGTATTGCAGCCTCTCGGACCATTATTTGTAATCTACGTGTACACCTGCATAGTTTTATTTCATTGACCAATTTTTTGGCGAGGAGCGATTTTGGGACTGGGCAACACTCTTCGTTTGGTTACGATTTTACGTCGTAATTTCGAATTCGTTGGTGGGGTCTTAGGGAATATCTTGGGAACTAGGGGCCTTAAAGTGGCTTATTCTTCTTATTCTTTTTTTGTATGTTGACGATTCAATTTTTTGGAGGGAGTCATTGTTCTAATTGAATATTTTGGAACTGGAATTTTTTCAATTCGTGAAATTGTCAAAAATTGTGGACAATTTACAAATCTTGGAAATTTTGGGTTGCTGAAACTTCAGAAAATTTGGAAACTTTTTACAAAATTTTTGGAAAATATCTGGAAAATTTTTGGAAAATTTTCGGAAAATTTCTGGAAAATTTTAGTGTCCAAAATAGAAAATTTTGTTATTTTTTTTTGCAACTTTTTGTTGTGAAATTTTTCGAACTTCAGCTGTTTCAAATTTTAAGTTTTTGTATTTTTGAAGTTGGCAGTTGCAAAATTGACAGAATGTCAAAGCTTGAGATTTTCTCTCGATTTTTGAATCAGTTTTTTTTTACCCTCAAAATTTTTTATCAAAACCGTCAAAATTCCTCTACCTTATTTGCAAGATGTTAAAAATTTCCAAAAAAAAAACTCATAAAAAAATCCCCCCGGAAACGTTTAGTTCTACATTTTCAATTTTCACAATTTTTCCGCCGAAATCCGGTCTCTAAAGTGCGAGTCCCAGCATGTCGGATTATGTTCCCATCACCATATTTTCCATTTTATTTCCCTCCGTTTTCTATCGGCGGCATAAAAAAAAAAAACTGAATCACCCGAGCCATTTGCCCCTGTCAGAAGCGGTGGAAATTCCCGAAAAAAAATTTCGGCATTTTTCATCCCCATGACGGGAGTAGCAAAATGAAGTGGACTGAAAGAGGAAAATTCGCCTAGCTCGCGGCTAAAGCTGTAAATACGCCCTAAATACTTTTTCCCCTCCTCCCCCCCTCCATTAAAACTCCATGACAATTTATTCTTTTCTATACGTAAAATCGCGACTACCGCGATTGAAAAAAAAATCACGTGGGAAAAAGTATTACACAATTTGTAAAAAAAAAAAAAAAAAAGTACGAGCTGCGGAAGTCGTACTTTTTCACCCCGAATTTTCACCTAATATTCGGACCGGAATCTCGAACTGAAAATTTGAAAGTTCATGTGGCCCCGAGATTCTCGAAATACGTGAGCTGGCATATTCTAACAGTTTTCCGTTGATATCTCGAAAACTGCGAGAGCTAGAGGAAAATGTTGTAATGCTTATTTGTGCAGAAACTTCAGATGTACAAAAAAGGTGATAACAAGCATTGCGCTATCTCCGCTAGATCTCGAGATAATCAACAAAAACGCGGGGGCGGGGGGGACAGTTGACTAATCGGCCTTCATCGCTTCACCTCTGAAATTCTCGAAAAAAAAAAATTAAATGAATAGTCACAGATTGTAAAATGTGCAGTGCACATTAGCACACGATGAACTTCGTTGTTTGATAATAATTGTGAGCTTTTTTTTCTCTCCCGTGTGAACTCAATGAAACAATATATGTAGAACAGAAGTTGCACAAGATGTGGGAGGATTGAAAAATTTAATGAATATGAAACATTTGTTGTCTTTCGTCGGGAGAATGGATTTATAATGTTGCCTTAGCTTTTGTACAAGTCACGTGTAAGTAGGATGAGAAATAATGGGAAAAGCTCGGGAGGGACTGAGCTTTTCGCCGCGAAAGGAGGCACGGGGATAATGAAACCAAGTTTCTTGGGAAAATGGGGACAGTGGGATGCTGCGGAACAGATCTTCGTCGGTCCAGTCAAATTTTTAAATGAGCTTTTTTTTTATTTTTTTTTGAAATTTTTTTTTTGAATTTTTTTTTTTGATTTTTTTTTTGACATTTTTTTTTTGATTTTTTTTTTTTGATTTTTTTTTTTTTTTTAATTTTTAAATTTTCTTTTGGGGAAGATAGTGGAGCTTTGGGGGGCCCTCTATCGCAAGCTCAGTTGGCGCTTGGACAGTTCTAGGGATTTTTTGGGGTTTTTGAGATGTGGAAAAAGCTTCGGCGGCTTAAAAGCTTTTGGAAAAATTTTTGTAGCTTCTGAATTTTTGGAAAATCGTAATTCTCAACATTTTTGGAAATTTTTATTTTTTTTTTCAAATTTTAAGATTTTTCAATTTTTTTTAACTGCCTCAAATTTCTTTTCAATTTTATGAAATTTTCTGAATTTCTCAAATTCGGTAAATTTTTTAAATTTCAAAATTGAAAAAAAAATTGAATTACACTTTTTTCAAATTTGAACTTTTCTTTAATTAAAAAAGGAATAATGTATCGCATCAATCAAGTTTGGCGCATCACGGACCAATTAGAACCCACCGAAGCTTGATTATTCTTTCCATTAATGCGTTAAAAAAAAAAACAAAAAAAAAACGTAAAAATTTGGTGGACTGGTGGAAAAGCTCCTTAATGGGTTAAATCGTGATTGAGATGGAATTAACGAAAATTGACGTAACGAAGACCGATGGGAATAGGTCGATGACAAAATGAAACAATTATAAAACGGGGGGGGAGGGGGCAGCAAAGCACACCCTATGTTTGGATGAAGTGTGAAATGATGTTGAGACTCAAGTAATCGATGAGGTCATTGGAATGACAACTTCCAATTGTGTAAAGGCCTCGCGGCGTAAAAATTAATAATGAAACTTGGTGAACAATTCACAAAAAAAAAATTCCCACTTTCACAATTTTCAAAATCAAATTTGATTTCCAAAAAAATCCAAAATTCCAAAATCCTAACTTTTCTCAATGCACACTCTAAAAAAAAAATTCTAAAATTTTTGGAGTTCTCAAAATCACCAATTCTTTTCCTCCCCAAAAATAAAAAAAAAAATTGGACATCTTCAAAATGAAAATAAAAAAAAAAATTGGACATCTTCAAAATGAAAATAAAAAAAAATCACCAAAAATTTTCATTATTAAAAAAAAATTGTTTATTTAAAAAAAAATAATAATAATAAACAATAATTGCTGCAGGGTTTTGCAATTTCCAAAAACCGAACTCACAATTTTAAATTCATTCGACACACTGATTGAAATTGGACTAGCCCTTCGTATTAATAACATAATAATAATATAATAATAATAATATTACTAATAATAATAATTAATGATAATAATAATAATAAACAGACAGCAAAAGTAATAAAATCAAAGAGCATGGGATTATCTACGCAATTACCTAAAAAAGAAAAAAAAATAAACTAGAATGAAAGGATTTAAAAAAAGGAAAAAAAAAAATAATGATGTACGCTGTCCCACTGTGATAAAACTTTTGTTTATGCATGTAAAATATATATAGATATATACTATATTATTGTCGCAATTATTGAGGGGGGGGGGTGGGTGGGAGAGGGAGGGAAGGGAGTGAAAAAGATGATAAATAAACAAATTAAACAAATCAATATTATATATACGTAAGTGCGTAAGAATACGTGTATGTGTGATATGAAAGTGAATTTGACGGATACACGTATTTGATACATAATTAACGATTTGATGAAAAATGATAAAACTGTACGATTTGAATAATTAGACGCTACATTGCGCCATGATGAATTTACGTAGTTATAATGAGCGAAAGGAAATTTTGGGGAGATGAGCGCATGATGAAAATGATGATGGTGATTGGGAGGTGAAATTCACCGTTCGGAGTGCGCAGTGGTGAAATTGATGATCAATAATGGAAATTGCACAGACGAAATGTATCTGGGTGCGGTAGAAGTGAAACTTCTAGGCGTTTGTTTTTTATGATTTTTATTTTTTTTTTTTTTAATTTTTCGGGGGCGCTTTGATCACGTTTAGGATCAATCGCGACCCGACGCTGCTAGCGGAATCCGACTTCTTCCCGAACTCGGCAGCAACTTGGAGCAAGGGGCACTATACCCCACGCGCATTATGGCACTCGGTTTATTTTGTTGAAAAGAAATTGTGGAGGTCAATTTGTGGAGAGGAATGTGGATAATTCTACGTCTTGATGACCTAAGGAGATTTCCTGTATGGGGGCGCGGACCTCGGTCTCCTTTTCCTTTAAAATTTTCTCGTTTTGGAAATTTCTGGAATTTTTTTATCTAGATATTTTTGACCTTTTGGACATTTTTGAAATTTTTGACATTTTTGAAACTTTTTGAAATTTGTGGAGATTTTTGAATTTTTTTTTGGGAATTTTCTGGACATTTTTGGAACCCTTTGAAAATCTTTGGAAATTTCTGGAATGATAAAATTTTGAAAATTTTGAAATTGCTCTCAAATTTGTGGAAAAAAAAACGTCTTCGATTTTTTCAAAACTTTCTTTTTAAACTGCCACACAAGAAGTTTCACTATAAAAAACTGATCATATCGATAGGAAGGATGATTAACCAGTAGCGAAGAGGTAAGACGTGCGCAAGGCGGAATTATTTCTCACTTTTGGATTGGCCAACGCAAATGTCAAAAGCATTATTTCTTCGCAATCGTCCGGTTAAAAAATGTTTTTTGACATTTTTCTCCAACCCGAGATTCGTTGAGATAATTTCGTAACCACAAAACTGAAAATACAATCGCAGTTTCACCTCTTGATGCAGTATGGCTCTTCTAATTTTGAAAGTACGAATAGGAACCTGGAAGTACAATTGCCACGAAAGCCCGTTGGTTTAGCAGAAAATTCCAAAAGACCTTTTGTGTCGGGGTGAAAATGTTGCACAAAAATGTCATGTAGCATTTTTGGCTATAGCCACTCGTTAATCAACAATAACATATTTTGGACGATCATTTCGGCAACGCCAGGCCACTTCAACTGGAAACCAAAACTGAAATTTGATCCAACGCATGACTCATGGGTATATTTGAGTCAAGTAGAGATCGACTTGAATCAAGTGGATGTTAACTGGAATCAAGTCGATGACTTGAATCAAGTAGATGACTTGAATCAAGTAGATGACTTGAATCAAGTAGATGACTTGAATCAAGTAGGTGGCTTGAATCAAGTAGGTGGCTTGAATCAAGTAGATGACTTGAATCAATTAGATGGCTTGAATCAAGTAGATGACTTGAATCGAATAAATGCCGATATGAATTAAGTGGATGTTCAGTTGAGTAACGTAGATGTTGACTCGAATCAAGCCGATATAGACTTGACCCAAATCAATATCAACTTGACTCAAATATATCTTGACTTGACTCAAGTACATGTTGACTTGAATCAAGGCATGCTGACTTCAATGAAGCACATTTCGACTTGAATCAAGTAAAGGGTGACTTGAATCAATTAGATGTCGACTTGAATCAAGTGGATGTTGACATGAATCAAGTAGATGTTGACTTCAATAAAGTAGACGTCACCTGGAATCAAGTGGATGTCAACTTGAAAAAAGCAGATGTCAACTTGAATCAAACGAAGTGTACACTCAAATCAAATGAAGTGCCCACGTAAGTCAATTCAATACGTGCTTGAATTAAATAGGGTAATACAGACTTGAATCAAGTAGAAGTCGACTTAAATCAAGTACTCTTCCTCAAAAACTAGTACACTTGGATCAAAGAAACTTTGTACAATAGAATTACGTACAGTAGAATTACGTACACATCCACTTGAGTCAAGTAGAGTGGAAACTTCAGTCAAGTCGAGATCAACTTGAATCAAGTTCATCGTAGACTTGCGTTAAGTTGAGGTTGAGTTAAGTCGAGGTCGAGTTGAATCAAGTACATCATAGACTTGAGTCAAGTACAGCGTCGACTTGAGTCAAGTTGAGTTGAGTCAAGTGCAGTGTAGACTTGACTCAAGTTGAGGTTGAGTTGAGTCAAGTACAGGGTCGACTTGAGTCACGTACATCGTCGACTTGAGTCAAGTTGAGGTTGGGTTGAGTCAAGTAGAGGTCAAGTTCAATCCAGCAAAGTGTAGACTTGAAGCGATTAGCAATACTTGAATCAAGTAGGGCGACTACTTGACTCCGGACCGGATCAGTTTGGTTCTTGGGTCTCATGATAAAAAGTTACAGGCGAAATTAGAGGATTCCTATTGCACCAGTAACAGATGATGGATTGTGGGATAACGAATGATTAACAGATTTTCCGGCCGAAAGTACAGTATTATATGCTCCTGAGCCTTAGGCTCATTCGATAATCATCCCGTGATGCAAATCGAGATGAAAAATAGTTATCCTTAAACAAAATGAATCGAATCCATCTCTCCTATAATGTGATGTATTACCAAATAGTAAATGAAGCGAAAAAAAAACAAATTATGCAATGAACGAATCCATATGTTTTTGCTTGGCATATGATAACTGAAACATTGATGAAATAATACATGAAAGAAAATAATAATTAATACATAACAGCTCACCGCCCTCGTTTGTCCATTATTGTGTCTGAACGGTGTTTCGCAATTTTTTTTTCTCAGGCGATGATGATTGGCGAATTGTTATTAACAATTCGGTAGTGCAGTGGTGAATGGAGGTACATCCAGAAAAAAAATTGACTTGAGTTGAGATTGGAGAGTTATTTTGGAAAAATTTGGAGAAATTTGAGATTTGAGAAAAAAAAGTTTTTGCAATTTTTAACAATTTTTCAATTTTTGAAAAAAATTCACAGTTTTTGACAATTTTTAAATTTTGTAATAATCTTTGAATTTTCCACAAAAAATTGAATTAAAAAAAAAAAAAGATTTTTTTTTAAAAACCGAATTTTAAAAAAAATTGAATTTTTCAAACATTTTTGAATTTTTTAAAAATCTTTTGAAGTTTTACAAAACTTTTGCATTTTCAAAAAAATTTGAATTTTTTTTTCAAATTTCCAAAATTTTCAAAAATTGTAAAAAAAAATTGGAATTTTGAAAATGGTAAAATGTCTGAAAATTGCGAAATTTTTGCCAATTTTTGGAACTCCATTTTTTGGGGGAATTTTTCTTTTGGGTATAATTCCACCACAGAATTCTAATTGATGATGGCGTACAAGTTATATTATTTGATTAAGTTGATCGAGTGATTGACAGCGCTGGAGGATGTCAGACCAATTATTTACGCAATGAGGAGAGAGAGAGAAAAAGAGAGAATAAGAGAGAATAAGAGAGACAGAGCGAGTGAGAGAATCCGTGGATCACAAGAATGAGAAAAGAATAATATTAAATGAAAAATGGCCATTCTCGTATTGTAAAGTTTATTTCGTAGAGATCAATCTGTAAAACCATTTATATTTGCATATGATTAATATGTTTTAATTATAATGATGTGTTGGACTTTTATTTACGACCCTCTTGGCCTCACCACCTGACCACACACACACACACACACACATCGTATTTCTAAACACGATGGCCTACAAATGGCGAAAGTCGGCCCCAGCCGCATGGGTGGGTGTCCGGTACGCCCCCTGAAGGAATGCTTACACGGCCGCTACCGGGGGCGTACAAATGAGAGGGACGGAGGAAAAAAAAAAAAAAAAAAAAAAAAGTCACACACACACACACATACACTTCGGGCAAAATGATGTCATTTGTGAATAAAAAAAAATTTGGAAAAAATTTTATGACATGGTTTCCTTTACCAAATCATCACCAAAAATTTTCAAACTTTGACAATACACATATATCAAGGGTCCACCTGCAACTCCAAAACTTTATTGGACGTCGAAAATTTCCAGCGAATATTCTCACTGGACTGAAGAATTTCATTAACGCCCCTCTCCCCCCCCCCCCCCCCAACATTTCCCTTAATTAAATCAAATCGTTGCTTCATCCCGGTTGAATGAAAATCCCGTGAAAATTAATTGTGCGACCACTTAAACAATTAAGTGAATTCCCACGATGTGATCAAGACGTGAACTGCAGTGGGAATCGTCTACAAGTGGGTCTTGCCTGTAAAGTTTTTACACCATGCTGGCTGAGGTAACGAGCTTTTATGGTCGATATAGACAATCTCTACTGCACTTGAACTCATCGTCGACCATAACGACAGCTATAAGTGAAACGAGTCAAGATAGGGTCAGCCGTGGCCGCCTCCTTTTCACCAGGAGCTTCCATAAAATCTTGTTTTTGTGGAATTTTTCCATCAGGATGAGTATGTTGATAAGAAAAAGAGAAAAGTGACCAGAGTGACTGTGACCTGGTCGGGCCACACCAATAATTTACCAATTTTTCCACCCCCCCCCCCCCCCCCAAAAAAAATGTGTTAAAAAATTTAGAAAATATTATACCCGCATTTTTTTACGTGGTAACTTATCAATATAATTCAATGAAATTTTTGTGAGTGTTAGACGAGGGTGCACTCAACCTCCCCTAAAAATTTGAACGAGGAATCTTCAGTGGGTACATCAGAAAAAAATAGGTCCATATCTGACGTCTGGTTGGTTCAAAAATAATTGAAGAGCCGACAATCGAAAATCTTGACGTTCGGAAGAATTATAGATAGCAATTAGCTCACTCGAGTTTTAATTATGTACTGAAATATGGAATTCCGATGATTTATAGATGACGTATCTCCAGCATCCCATGAGAGGATCTTCTTTTGCTCCGCGCACATCACCCAAGAAAAGCCTCGAATATTTTCATCTTTATTATTTGCCACTCTCCGGGAAACTAAAGACTGGTCGAAAATTTATAATAAAATCCGGGGGGGGGGGGGGAGGGGAGGGGGAGGGATCGAAGATACTCAGACATTCAGGTGTGCACGTATTGCAGAGAGTATAATTTATTCATGGGAAGAGCGACCTTGCCGGCGTGCGACGACTGGCGTTATACTTGTAAGCCCGTGGGATTGTACTCGCGAAAAGAGAATGGAGATCGAACGTGTCTAGGGCAAGGAAATGAGGTCATTGGCTGTAAACTCTTTTCGGAAAATTGTCTGTATTTCGAGGGATACTTCACCCACGAGGTCATCCAAATGACCTGTCCAGGCGAACAAGTTGGCCTAAATTTGTAAGGATAGTGGGAAAATCGATAAGGTAATCATAACAGTTGTGCCCTAAAAGTGTCGACTTGAATGCGCTCTTCAATACACGATAACTTCTATACATAACATCAGACAATTATGAAGTAAAATTCAATGATGATCTTGATCCTTCACCAAACAGTTGGTTGAAGTATGGTATTTTTTATATATATATATATTTATTTATATATATATAGACGGCAGCTCTGGGGCCTATATGTGGTATAGACCCCGTACTTGAGGGGTTAAAGTTCCGTGAAGATTAATCACTGATTAACCTCTATTGAGTTGAACAAAAATTATGGCTAAACCTTTCAAGGTTGGTCCGAGGGGGAGTTTTCTTTATCGGGCGGGTATTTAGTGCTTCGAGGTGAATTCACGTCTGTTCTGGGTTCACGTCTGTTCTGGGTGCCCGCCCGCTCTGGGCTCACATCTGCTCTGGATCTACGTCCGTTTTGGCTTCACGTTCAGTCTAGGTCGACGTCAGTCCTGGGTTCACGTCCACCCTGCCCCACTTCCGTTCTGCGTTCACGTCCGTACAGGATTCCCGCCCATACCCGGCTCACGTCTGTTCCGATTGTACATCCGAACAGGATGCACGGTCATGTTGTTTCTGACTTTTGTTTCGGTTATATTTCTGAATATGAGGTATCAGAATCTATAATATTAGATAACAAACTAACAAACATTAGACGTCAAATATCAATATATGACACTTCAGAATGTGACATAACCATCTCGCTATATCTACTGACATTCAGGGGTGGTGAATTGTGAGGTTAGATCCATCGGGCGGTGATTTAGCTTCCAGAGCGGACTTCACGTACATGCTGGATCCACGGTTATATATCCGGATATTACGTATAAAAGTATTATTCGTCAAACTATCAGACGCAGGAGAATCCAAAGAAGGAAGGACAAAAAAAGATGAATGAATTTCGTATGAAAATAGAAATGAGGATTATAACGTTTTTGAGTTTAATGGAAATAAAAACGATGAGTGAAATATTTGTCTATGATATATTTGAATGATGTAATCCCTGCAGTCGCACCTATCTCCTGCTCTACCATTTCTGTAATAAAAGAAATAATAATTTTCAAATAATGTTATGGCCATGGGAAATAGGTCTCGTGGTGTCGCTAATGGTGTCGAGAACCGAGACAATGAGGCAGAAGGGGAGAATTTTCCTCACTAGCTGTCGCTCTAAACTTCCACTTCAATGCCACTAGATCCTATTTCGCTTGTATTAAGAAAGGAAGTGAGTGTGAACCTTTAGAGCCATACAATGATTTCTAAGTTTTCGGCCTCAGATTATTTGTTTTCATAGTGATCAACCCATCCACCCACCCACCCACCCACTCACGCACTCACACACCCACTCACCCACCCACTCACTCACTCACCCACCCACCCACTCACCCACCCACCCACTCACCTACCCACTCACCCACCCACCCACTTACCCACCCTCCCACCCACCCACTAACCCACCCACCCACCAACCCAGCCACCCACTCACCCACTCACCCACTGACCCACTGACCTACCCACTCACCCACTCGGGCACCAAGCCACCCACCCACCCACCCAACAACACACACACACATACCTAATTTGATCATTAATGCACAATATCTTAGTTATGTTGGAGCGACCTCTCGGATGCAACAACTACCATCTGATGTTTCATTTCATCATTCCCTTTATGACTCTCTATATAAAGATATGGAATGATGTATAATGCAGCATGAGGAACGCAACACGAGAACCAGACACTTTTTCCAAGTCTGTCCATTCCTTCCATTCCTATTTTATTCCTTTCCGCAGTTGTTTTGCTCTGCTCATTTTTTGCTTCTTTTTCCGAGGATTTCAGGATTTTTATGAGTTTTTATGTTTGTTGGCATGGTATGAAAGCGCTTTAATGGTGAAATTTGAATATAATATTCCTTCCGGTGTTATGGTGGGGTATGGTGCAACATACTTCAGGGAATAGATGCGAAATTGTGGTTTCGTTCCATGAAAATTTTGCAATTTTAGGGAATTTGAAAAATTCCCAGCAATTGGAGAAAATTTTCAACATTTCTAAATTCCAGAAAAAAATTAAACAATTTAAAAAAAAGTGAGTGTCATCAATTGGTAGAAAATTGTGGGTCTTTCTTTTGCTGCTTTATATTCCGGGAGCCGCGGGAAATTCAAATTCGCATAATTAAAAATTATTTGTGATCCCTGAATGCCGGAGGTTCAGGGATTTCCCGAGTACCTCTGTTTACCGCCCCCCCCCCAACCCATCGAGAAAAAAAAAGTTTCCAACCTGAAGCGGATGGAAGTGACAGGCAGTACCTGCATAATGACCCAACTGCGGCCGAAATACCTGCAGCGCGCAATCTCCGTATCAATAAAACTCGACGTCTGTGACCTTATGACCGGGTATTTTGAGCGGTATATACACTCCAAAGTTATTAAATCATCTTGAATAATAGAAAAATCCCCATTGGATGTGAAAATTGGAATCTAGAATTGTTTGATATTGTAGTTCTTGGAAAAATGATCAAAGTATGAGTTATTGGTAATTTTTGAAAAAAATTTACACTATCGAGGATGTTACAAACCCCCAGCGACGGGCCGCATCATTAATTTCCCGATGTGTAACACACCCAACCATCCCCCCACCCACCCGCTCAGCCATCCACCCACTCACCCACCCATCTACCCACCCACCCACTCACTCACCCACTCACCCACCCCACCCACGTACCCACCCACGTACCCACCCACCCACCCACCCACTCACCCACCCACTCACCCACCCACCAACCCACCCATTCATCCAACCACCCACTTACCCACTCATTCACCTACTCACTGACCCACGCGCCCGCTCAGCCATCCACCCACCCACACACCCACGCATCCACCCACGCATTCACCCACCCACTCACCCACTCACTCACTCACCCACCCACTTACCCACCCACCCATTCATCCAACCACCCACTTACCCACTCATTCACCTACTCACTGACCCACGCGCCCGCTCAGCCATCCACCCACCCACCCATCCACCCACGCATTCACCCACCCACTCACCCACCCACTTATCCACGCATTCACCTACTCACTCACCCACTCATTCACCTACTCACTGACCCACGCGCCCGCTCAGCCATCCACCCACCCCACCCACTTACTGATCCAAAACGTGTCAGAAGAAAGTGAAAATTTCTCATTTTCGGGGCCATTACAATAACTCTCTCACCTCGTGAAGCTAAAAATGTGACAATTCAATTTCACTTCCGTCATTTACTCCATCAGCATTGATTCACCACAATATTCCACAATATTGTTTAGAAACACTCTCGCGTTATATCCATGAGATGAAATCCCGAGGGCAAAACTACTGTGCCATACATTAACGTTATTGACATACGTTACGTTAGTTATGATTATTATCGAGGTGGATGATGTCAATGTTTTCGAGGTGCGAAGCGTACCCATGGGGTGATTGTGAAGGGGCGGAGAGTGGTGGGTGGTGGGTTGCCCCCCCCCCCTGGGGGTGGGGGGTGGGGGGAGAATCCCACTGGGCACATGAGACGCCTCAGGGCGCCCTGTCACCGATCCTCATACAGGGAAATGAGGTCAGTTACACTGGGCGATTAATTTTTTAAACAAACGAAATAAAAAGAAGGAATTATTTTTGTAAACGAGTTTTTGCAATTTCCGAGACTCCATAAAATCCTTAAAATTAACAAATATTGTAAAACTAAAAAAAAAAATCAACATGAATTTTCGGCGGTACCAGTTGCTCTGTTGGTCATTTGAATGATTCATTTTCGGGAAAATTGATAATTAATGAACTGTGTTTGGAATGAGAAAATTTAGTTCGTGCAGAGTTGTACGGGGACCATGTACTATGTAAAAAAAAATGCAAAGTTATGTAAACTCAGCCTCCCAAGATCAATGCTCATTGCGGTTTGCCGTATGTCAGCCAATGAGAGTGCCGGATTTCAGGTCGCGTGATGCATCAGTTTTCGAATATACCATCCTGGCTTTTGAATATACCGCCCTAGCTCGTCATTTACTTGTCCGGAATTTGGAGTCGGTCATTAACCTAACAAGCTGTCAAGTAGTTCGGTACAGAGTCATACGTGGTTAAAAGACTGAGTCAATTTGGCCAGGAATCGTTGTCGCACTCATCGGCTGATATCCAGCCACCAGAAATAATCCGTCAAATACCACTCGGACTTCAAAATTAATGGCAGCTCCCTCCAGGATTCTGATGGAACAGCATAGGCATTTTCACTTGCCGAACTTTACACTTGTGGTGTATCATCAATGATCTATTGGAGAATAACTCGATAATTTCGAAGTAGTCGTGACATTTCTGAGTAGTCATTTCCGTCAGATATCTCTCGATTAGGCGAAGGATGTGCAATTCAAAGGAGCTTGATACACTGATAGAAAAAATCTCTGACACGAAACATCGATTCTCTTGAGACAAGAGATTTGCTTTCAAATGCGCAAATCGGAGCGGCATTTGCACCTCATGCCGTCTATTATAATTCTTATGCTTTACGATGGTTAGATATTTGAGAATGAGTATGTTACATATCAGTTTATTGAATGTATTAATGTGCTAATGGAATTATAGTACTAATGGAATGTATTTATAAGTGGAACTGAAGCCATTTGGACTCTCTTGCCAAAATTGGAAAAAACACGGGCGGCGATTTGCTATACGTGCGACCACACACTTTTTTTTATACATTGATACTGGTACCAATGGAATTCATTTATAAGTGGCACTAAGGACATTTGGGCTTACTTGCCAAAATTGGGAAACAGCCGGGCGGCGATCTGCTATACGCGCGACCACACACTTTTTCTTTTACATATTGATACTGGTACCAATGGAATTTATTTATAAGTGGAACTAAGGACATTTGGGCTTGCTTGTCAAAATTGATAAAAACACGGGCGGCGATCTGCTATACGCGCGACCACACACTTTTTCTTTTACATATTGATACTGGTACCAATGGAATTTATTCATAAGTGGAACTAAGGACATTTGGGCTTGCTTGCCAAAATTGATAAAAACACGGGCGGCGATCTGCTATACGCGCGACCACACACTTTTTTTTAGACATTGACACTGGTACCAATGAAATTTATTTATAAGTGGAACTAAGGACATTTGGGCTTGCTTGCCAAAATTGATAAAAACACGGGCGGCGATCTGCTATACGCGCGACCACACACTTTTTTTTAGACATTGACACTGGTACTAATGAAATTTATTTATAAGTGGAACTAAGGACATTTGGGCTTGATTGCCAAAATTGAGAAGCAAAAGCGGGCGGCGATCTGCTATACGCGCGAGCACACCCTTTTTTTTTTATTAAAACCGCGAGGTTGGGTCCATTGGAACTTCTGTTCCGCAATTTATTACCGGACACCTTCCGAAAGCTCTATCTTTTTTCCTGCGAGTTAAGCTCCCACTAAGCACGGTGGTCTCATTGATAGATCGACACCCTCTGAGAGCAGTGGGTAACTCCGTATCTTCCATTAACCCTCCATCAGCTGACCTGCTAGAACATATCCACTGCATATGATCGCACACATCTCGAATTTATCTCACGTAGAAATAGATATATATATATGCCCTCCGCGAGGGTTAAATTTTCACGCGTCCCACTGACCTCTGTTAATCCAAGGTAGATAACCCCGTTACCTATTTGCCGTAGCACGGGCTCTCAGCTGCTTGCAGGGTGGTCCCCATTGCACATATCACCTATTTGGATTTACCCCGCGCTCTGCCTACCGACCCTATAGCCCCATAGCGCGCGCACTCAGTCCTACTGTGGCAGGTGGGAGGTGGGTGGTATGGGGTGGCGCGAAGGCAAAGCTCGCAGGGAAGGTGAGCATCGGCACTCGGACCGATGAGTACAGCCGCAGTACGCGGTTCATTGGGCGTTCGGACGCCACTACGCGTGCACCCCCACTGCGGGACCTTGGTCAAATTTTTCTAAGTGATCATCTTGCTCTTTAGTCAGCCACAAAATGCCATTCGTGTTTTTGTCATATGAAATTGTGAAAATCAGTGAATTGCTTCTATATCTGGCCACGGCCAATTTCGTGTCAAGTTTATCAGTGAAATTAGAAGGATTATAAGGAAGCGGGATTGTGTCTGCTGCAAGTGCTTCAAGGTAGCAGACTGGTACCACCAAGTACCGTGCTCATTCTGTCCTCTTTTTCTACCCCGTTGGTTTTTTCTTTCGGCGGGAGGGGAAAAAAGGGCAAAACCTCGTGCCTGTCTTTCTCATTCCCACGGTGGAACCCCTAGTTAGGGAGGCCAAGTTTCCCATTAGTTCCTTCATGTTCCTCGCTTAGCTCGGGCTAGTATTCAGGACAGCTATAGCCACTCGCGGTTCTCCAGCACGTTGTCCCGATCATTCGGAAATACTGATTTTAGGGTGTGCTCCGCGGAAAGTCGAATATCTCGTTAACCAGCGGTTCTAGCAGCTAATGTTATATGACATTTTTTGTGCAGAATTTGATTCTGGATCAAAAATGAAGAATACACTTTTTCTCTAAATTCACTCGTTTTGGAGATAAGTGCAAATTTCCGAGGAGGCAATTAGGTGGGAGCGGATGCGTGCAATCGGCAGGAGTAACACACACAAACACACACCTATATTTCGATAAAAATTTTCGGAATTGAGGAAGTGAGTCTTCAAGGTTCAATCTCTCCTCTCCTAGCTGGACCAAAGAAAAAATTATTAAATAAAAAACATCAGTGGTTCTTTTAATCACTTTGAAATTCACTTCACTCGCTTCATTGCACAATTTTTCTCTCCAACCGGATAAAATCAATAGTGAATCTGTGGAATGGTAGTTATTTCAACTTCAGAACGACTAGCCTTTGACAAATTTGTTCTGCGAAGTTTGTTCAAAAAATGTGGATGCTGTCGCAATCCGGCATACCTTTTGAAAAGTCCAGAGCAAAGTGAAGTTAGCTTATTTCAGAAAGTCCGCTCTTCTCTAGTTCACGTTCAGTTTTCATATCTTTGAATCTAAGGGAAGGACATAACGATGGTTCCGTCCGGAGATGAGTGATCCTGGCCAAGAAAGCGCATACACAAAAATGTACATCGTCAGAGTCGAAAGTCGTAAGACAATTCCTTATTGGTGTGTCATAATTTATTTTTCAATCGTGATTTATTTATTGCTTGATCAGATTAGTCAGATAACTATGTATATATGTATACACATACATATATATATATATATATACATACATATATAGATATATATATATACATACATATATAGATATATATATATACATACATATATAGATATATATATATACATACATATATAGATATATATGTATAGATATATATGTATGTATATATATATATATATATATTTCCTTCGGAACTCCACAATTTTCGTTTGAAACATTTTTTTGTTACATGGCTCTGTTGAAAGATATTTAGGTGCAGGTTTTCAAATGGGACACCCTGCATATATATATTGACAAGTATATATAGAATATTTTAGGAATTATTTGTATTCGATTTTTAGGTAGTTAGATGACTTATGCCCCCCTACCTCCCCCCCCCCCCCCACCACTAGTTCCAACAATTTCACCCTTCTCGTACATTCACCCCTCATTTTTGTAATATTTTTTTTTCATGACGTCATCGCGTCACTTCCGTCACGTACGAATAAAGAGTGAAGGGTCCTTCGGTTTCTGTTGCTCCAAGTGTCAGTGTGTGGAACAAAAGTACTGAAAAAGGTGATACACGGTCAGTTACACGTGGCTGCAGTACCAAGTGCACCTCAGGCTATGGTTTTTCTTCGTGGATTGAATGTGTGTGTCGACAGGAGAGACAAATTGGTGAATTAGTCCGGTGGTATAGCGAATTGGCTAGAGTGACGTCCACTGCGCTGCGCCCACGCCGCGCATCAGGAGTCTGATTTTAGTCGAAGCAGATTGGGAAAAAGGACCTTGGAAGTGAACATTGTTGATGGTCATTGGTTATTGGTCGACCGTCTGTATTAGCAGAAAATAGGAAAATATTAAATTTCGTGTAAATTCTAATTTGCATAAAAAAAACTATTTTACTGGTCATCATCAATTTTGTGCTAGAGCCAGATTAAATGAAAACATTTTGGTAAAAAATTAATTGTGGAAATCGACAGAAGTAAAGCAATTTGAGAGTCGGACGGCACTGTAGCCGAGTTGGCTAGGCTCCCGCCGCCCGCGCGTCAGCCGCGACTTTCCACCTCGAGATTTCACCAGGTCATTGTGACCTGAGAAATGAAAACTATTAAAAATCATTGAAACCCATGAATCTATACAACTGAACAATTGTCCTGTATTAGTTAAAACCAAAAAAAAAAATACTAAAAAAAATCGGCGTTTGGGCTTACATTAATGATCATGGGACTACCCCAGATTTGGAGTGACGATAGGAGTGATGATTGATTCTTGAAAAATGTGCACCATGTCACGTTTTAAATGTATACCGGCCCAACGACCGCGGCTGGGGTTAAAGTGGCCGGTTGTCATTATTCTCCTGTCGGCTGCGGTCACGCCGGCCCTGGCAAGTGAATTCCCGGAAAGGGAGTGCTGCGATCCGATTTATCCGATCCCGGAGCCAACCAGCAGGGCACCAAGTGCACCAACGCCAACTGGCCGAAGTGGTGAGTGACATTTCGAATTTTTTTTTCGTTGCCGATTAATATCGCTAGATCTTTGGAGAAGAATTTTGCGGTGAAAAAAATTTATTGGCAGATGGAATTTCATTGGAATTTTCGGGTAATATTGGTATTGAAAGATGAAAAAAATGCCAAAAAGCGGAAAGGTATTTCGCCGAGAAACCGGTAGCCCTCACTTATTTATCAAGAGTGAAGATTTCTTTGATCATGTCGTTTGGTCTGGCTCGAGTGGGCCTACCCTCGACCTTGTGTAAAAAATAGTTTTTCGAGAGTACGATGCAGGAACACACCTTTGTAGAATGTTGCAACATAAAGCCCTTAAGAGTTAGCCGGTGGCCCATTGACGCTTAATCGCGCTGGGTTAGGCAGTGCCTCTTTGAGCCCCCTCTTTAACCCCAACTACGCTATTTCCACACGACCCACTTTCCCATATTTTGGTAACGAGGTCACTTTAGGATGATTTTGGTATGCCGCGAGATGTTTTTCACCTTGTTGCCACACCTGTGGGTTATGATACTTGAACTGGAATTTTTCTTCTGTGTTTAGGAAGTCAGTGGTCGCGCCATTCTCCGAATGTTCTTAAGGCGCGGGGTGAGGGAATACCTCATTTCGTTTTGGAATCATCCGTCAAGGCTGATAACCCAATTTTTAAGCTCTACCCACGGTTAACCACTCACCCACTCGCACACCCTCCCTTCCACCCACCCACCCACCTTCCCACCCACCCACCTTCCCTCCCACTCACCGACCCACACTCCCTCCCACTCATCCATCCACCCACCCTCCGACCCACCCACCCTCCTTCCCTCCCACCCACCCACCTTCCTTCCCACCCACCCACCCTCCTTCCCACCCACCCACCCTCCCTTCCACCCACCCACCCTCCTTTCCACCCACCCACCCAACCGCCCACACGACCACCTGCTCACCCACCCACTCACCCACTCATTGACACACACACACACGCTCGTGAAAATCGTGACTCCCTTATGCACTTCAGAGCATCACTAAGACATCTTCTATAAACCAAACAGATTGCATGAAAATATTTGACCACAACAAATCTCTCCCTCATCTGCCTCAATTATTTTTAGACAGATAAACGATATTATTCGACTGACATGTGATGAGTTACATGGATTGTCACTTAACATCTCCATTACTCAATAGTCTGGGAATATTGGATCCTCTTCAACATTCACTTCATATTGTTTAATTGACGTGTATGACTGGTTTTTCAATTGAACATACTTTCAATGTCCATTCGATATGTGAATGATTGCTCGTGCACACCGGCTAGTGGTTTTGTTGGAAAACGTTTACAGGGAATAATTACACACTAACGGCATTTAATAAACGGTGATTTTAGGGAAAATTGAAATTCATCAGTGATTATCTCCTCACCGAGAGATTTTACGCAAGGATATTTGGAACATATTTTTTTGTCGAGAATCCGCTCACATGGAAAGTAATTTTTATTTTTTTTCTGGACTCTTTTGGTTATGCTATAGATATGACAATTCGAACGTGATCAAGGGAATCATGTGGCAACAGAAATTGACAAAGTTGATTCTTAAAATTTCCTTAAGACTTTTTTCCTTAAAACTTGGTAACAAGTGGTTTTACATAAAAATGGTATAAAATAACTTTTATGGAAAATGCAATTTTCAACGCTTATTTTGGGTCACTTCTAACCCGACCTACTCCCGAGAAGATACTCCACAGCCATTTCCACCTGCTTCCACCTCCACCCACTCCCACGCCTACACCCACAGCCATGCCTACTCTCACCCACAGCCACGCCGACTCTCATCCACAGCCACGCCTACACTCACGGCCACACCCACTTTTACAGTCACAGCCACACTCACACCCTCAAGTACACCAATGCTCGCATCCGCGTGTAGCCCTTGCTTCCACGTGCTCACATTCGCATCTACACACTCACACTCACAACTACACTCTCACCCACTGGCACACAGACTCGTACCTAAATCCACATTTTGTAAAAAATGTGTGATGTGAAAATTTAAGCCACTCCCATGCCTACACCCACTTTCACCTACTCCCGCGGTTATACAGCCACAGCCACAGCCACACTCACAACCACAGCCACAGCCACGTCCACAACCACTCCCACAGTCAAAACCACAGCCACAGCCACACGGACACTCACAACCACAGCCACACCCATAGTCACAACCACGCCCACAACCACTCCCACAGTCACAGCCACAACGACTCCCACAGTCACAGCCACGCCCACACTCATAACCACAGCCACAGCCACACCCACTTCCATAACCACATACACACTCACAACCACGGTCACACGCACAGCCACACTCACAACCACAGCCACACCCACACTCACAACCACAGCCACACCCACACTCACAACCACAGCCACACCCACACTCACAACCACAGCCACACCCATATTCACAACCACGGCCACATCCACTTCCACAACCACTCCCACAGTCACAGCCACACCCACAGTCACAGCCACACCCACAGTCACAGCCACACCCAGAGTCACAGCCACACCCACAGTCACAGCCACACCAACTTCCATAACCACAGATACACTCACAACTGCAGCCACCCTCACAACCACGGCCACACGCACAGCCACAGTCACAGCCACGCTCACAACCACAGCTATACTCACGTCCACAACCACGCCCACAGTCACACCCACAGCCACACTCACGCACAGGTCCATACCTAGATCCACATCGTATGAAAAATAAGTGATGCAAAACTGTCAAATGACGTTTTCCTTTCCGCATTCACCACAATGAGAAGTTCAAAAGTCCCTCAATAATTGGTACCTGGTAATGAAACTCCGTAAGTTATAGCAGAATTATTTTTTTTTGTTCGCCGGTAAATATCCTCTAAAATGGGCTGCAAAGCCTTTAGAAAAGTGCCGAACATGCTTGAACATTATGTATATTCCAAACTGAAATTCGAAGCTGTTAAAATCATTTTCGCAAACGGCTTAAACAAACTTGCCGCAAAACTTATTTTAAGGCATACCATCTCAATTTGTTATTTTCCACGAAAAATAGTTTCACTCCTATTTCCATTCAAATTGATTACGAGTTGTGCGCGGGGGGGGGGGAGAAATTGCATGGGGACTCCATTTTATATCGCCATAAAACTATAAAAATCCACGGTCTTGCGAGTTTTACACTGAAACTTCAATTTTCTCAGCGTCAGTTGCCATTGCGTCTCAAAGCAACATCGATATCTTCGATTTCATTTGACGGCAGTTCGTAAATTCTATGGTTAGTGCTGTATATATATCAAAATGTCTCGCGGAGTATTTTCTAGTGTTCTATATGTCCCACCTACCACCCACCGCCCACCCACTTGGCGCTTTTTTTTTTCTCACTTTTGATCGGTTTTACTAAACTGCATTTTATTTTTCCACTACAGTCTTTCACCTGTTTTTATCGGAAATGAGAATTATATATATAGGTATATATATATGTTGTTTTTTTTTTATAAACTATCGTTCAATTTCTTGGGAACAAAAGGCGAGAATCGAGGTGTGCCTTTGACGTTTTTTGTATTTCAGTGCGACGGAATTTTTTTTTTTTCGAGTGTGAAAAATTGAGGAGAGCAAGTGGGGAAAAAAGGGGTTTGGTCGGTGTTTGGTCAGCCATCTACGAGTTTTATTTGCCGAACAATTGACTGGTGGAAAATAATTGAGGGAAAAAATTGCGATCGCTGTATCTGATGTGAATGTACATGGATAAAAAATTAATGGGATGTGGGTGTGAACTTGTGCAGGAAACGTAGAACTTCTCGATGGGCATTGGCAGGCGCGCGGTTTCTCCTTGAAGTTCAATTATTTGGCCAACGAGTGGTTTTACAGAAAAATTGTATAATACACTTTTTGTAGAGGATTTAATTTTTGGTAAAAAAGGTTTTTAGTGATTTTGCTCTGAAGCAATTGGTTTAGGAGATAAATTGAAGAACAGCAGGGAATAACTAAAAAATGTGGGTGTATGTGTCTGTGTTTTTTTTTTCTTTTTTTTTTTTTTCCTCCGTCCCTCTCATTTGTACGCCGACGGTAGCGGCCGTGTAAGCATTCCTTCAGGGGGCGTACCGGACACCCACCCATGCGGCTGGGGCCGACTTTCGCCATTTTTAGGCCATCGTATTTCTAAACACAGGGTAAATCTCCAGAAACTCCTGTGCTACGATGGCCGGCGCCTATGATGGAACCCCCCCCCCCCCTGCGTCGGGTTAGGTTCCCGCTCGGCTGGGCGGTCTCATTTTATGGGTACCGCCGATAGCACACACGGAAGTTCCTGCATCGGTCGGAATCCATGAGAAAATATTTTTGAAAAAATATTCTCCGGCGGCCGGGTGCGAACCTAGGACCTTCGGAGTAGTAGGCAGATACTCTACCACTACGCCAAAGCCCCGACATAAATGTGTCTGTGTGAGTGTGTATGTGTGGGTGTGTGTGAGTGTGTATGTGTGGTTGTGTGTGGGTATGTATGTGGGTATGTGTGGGTCTGTGTGTGTGTGTGTGTGTGTGTGTGTGTGTGTGTGTGTGTGTGTGTTCCACTTCAACGAAAATCTCATAATGATTTTTTTTTCAGTCCTGTACAAATGACCAATTTTAAAAAATGGACTTGCTAACAAGCTCCGGCTATCATGCAGAAACTTTGGAAGAACACTTGGAAGTCTTTGGAAATAATTTTGTATGCATCTACGGTGCACTTTTCCGGGAATGAGGGTAATGCATTTTTTTTTAATAAAAAACAAAATAATTATTTTGGTAGAGCTATAGCGAATGGTTGAACTGCAATTTTTTTTTCGAGTCTGTATATTTAACTGAAATTTTTTTAACCTCCGATTGTCATTGGAGGAGGCAAAAAAAAATTTTTTTGGGGCCGGGTTTTTATGAATAATTTTTAAATGGGCCAAAGTTCAGATGAAAATTAATTCATTTTTGAGTATTCGATGAGGAAAAGGTCAACTTTGGGATTTTTTTTCTCCAGTTCTAAACGTCAGAACATTCTCAAATTTTTAGGAGCGTTCACGAGTGCACTCCTCTGCCATCCAGAAAAATTTCAGGCAATTATATTGATTAGGCTTTGCCTGTCAGGCAGACCTTAGCAGCTTGTGTGCCATTGCAATGGGGAAGAAAGCTCAAAAAAAAATTTACACCAAGTTATACTTAATTCATGAAGTCAGAATAGGAAAGCTTCGATCGCTCGAATTGCCGCAAACTTTCTTTGCTATGTACTCGGAAGACTTAAACGCGTCCTTGAGCCTAATTTTACGCTTATTGATTCATCGATTGTCTCTCGCGATTGCCAACACTTTGAAAATTTCAAGACATTTATACCAGAAAATTGAAAAAAATTGGAAACTTTGAATGTTTTAAAAATTTTAGAAATTTTGTAAATGAAAAATATTGGAAAAATTTTGGTTTTTTTTTTGAATCATCAAAAATATTATATATATTTTTTTATCTTTGATTTTAGAAAAATCCAAAATTTGAAAAAACGTAAAAAAAAATTTGAAGAATTTAGAAATTTTAGAAATATTGAAAACTGAAAAAAATTGGGAAATTTGAAAAAAAAATGTTTGAAAAATGAATTTTTTCAATTCTCAAAATTGGAAAAATTTTCAATTTTTGAATAATTAATGGTTAAAATTTTGAATAAGTGAATGACGAGCAAGAAAGTTTGTTTGGTAGCGTCTATTGCTTTATTGATTTCTCTCCGGATTTTCCCCTCATTCTTGCACAAATTGCAACAAATTTGCATAGAAAAAACTCGTACAATTGGAGTTACTTCAAGAGTACTCCAGTTTTCCAACGAAATAAGGTGATATGGATTTTTCAGCGGGTTTCTGGCCCCGTGCGTCGACTTTTCACCGAGGGTAACGGCACGGCAAAAAAAAACGAAATAAAATATCCCATTTGCAGTAAAATTTCTTTGCGTCAATTGATATAAATTTCTACTTGAAGTGAATTTCTGACCCAAAGCAAATTCAGTTTAGTAAATTATTTACGCGCTGTGGCAAAAAACTTTATTTTCACCGAAAACTTTTCTTGCATTTCATTGCCATTTTCAATTCCATTATCACGAACTTAGGTTTACGGTGAAAACATTGAAAACTACATTTAAGGTAAAACTACGACATTTGTGAGTTTTATATTTAGTTTATTAGTTTTCTACAACAGAATAAATTTTGAACTTTGAAAGAGATTAAAGATTTTAGAATTGGTAATTATGGTTGTAAAACCGTAAATTACGATCCAAAAATCCTATATTTTCGATTACAGAATCGTAAATTATGATTACAGAATCGTAAATTACGATTACAAAATGGTAAATTACGATTACAGAATCATAAATTACGATTACAGAATTGTAAATTACGATTACAGAATCGTAAATTACGATTACAGGATCGTAAATTAGGATTAGAGAATCTTAAATTGGGATTACAGGATTGTAAATTACCATTGCAGAATCGTAAATTACGATTACAGAATCATAAATTATGATTCCAGAATCGTCAATTACGATTCCAGAATCGTAAATTACCATTACAAATAGTACATTACGATTACAGGATCGCAAATTACGATTACAAAACCGTAAAATACGATTACAGAATCGTAAATTACAATTACAAAATCGTAACTTACGATTACCGGATCGTAAATTACCATTACAGGATCATAAATTACGATTAGAGAATCGTAAATTGGGATTACAGAATCGTACATTAGAATGATAGAATCGTAAATTACGATTACAGGATTGTAAATTACCATTACAGAATCGTAAATTACGATTTACGAAACGTAAACTGGGATTACATAATTGTACATTAGGATGATAGAATCGTAAATGACGATTACAGGATTGTAAATTACCATTATAGAATCGTAAATTGCGATTTACGAAACGTAAATTACAATGGACTATGAATATTAAGTTACAATGTGACAATCATTAGGTACCATTCGAAAACCGTAAATTAGGATCCTTGGAATCCAGCTTTCCTAATCGTAAACTATGAGATCAAGCTGACGATTTCCAAACCGTAAACAAAGATTAAAAAATGGTGAAGCTCAATCATTGACAATCATTTCAAATTCCGATTTACAAGTAAATAGTAATTGAGAAGGTCTTTCATTGTAGTAATTTATGATACATTAACAATTCGTAAGAAAATTACTGAATTATTTATAAGTTCAAGAATCGTAAATTGCTTTTTAGTTGTTATTTTTCCATTTTTGCGAGTTTTAACTGTTCCAATTTTTTTTTAGTTATTATAATTTATCAGAAATTTATCAGAAGGATACCAGTACAAAAAAAAATAGGTCACCCAAGGCTAGTAATTTTTTTTAAAGTGCAAAATTGAATGGGAGATAGATTTCATACGGTGAACTGCACTGGAAAATTGTCGGAAAATTCATGTCTGTACTACTTATGTAGTAGCAATCAACGTCAGGGCCGGCGTGAGAAGCGAAAAGTGGGGTCTTACACCAACTGATGAGGGTTATTGGATTTTTTTTCAATGGAATAAAAGAAGCCGGCTGTTTATTCTATTTAAACGTCGTGAATTGGCTTCAAGCGTGACCTGATGTTTTTTTAAATATTTTTCATCAAATTTTGAGCTCAAATTGAGAACGAGAGAACCAGAGCAGTTTCGGAATGCTCGTAATTTTTTAAGCTTTTCATAATTTTTGGATTCTTTTTTTTTTGACAAATCTCGAAATCTTTACCTGTTTGGAAAAAAAATTTTTTAGGGCTTCAAAAAATTTTGAAGCTCCTGAAAAAACACCGTGGACGATCCCATCAAAGAGAGCACAAAGGCAGAACTAGAATATCCAAAACAAATGTCAATTTCCTTACTAATTAAAATTTTACACTACTGCCGCGAAATTTCTTTTTCCAGCGTACTGATCAATGTTTATGGCACTTTATGAATGTCGAGGGATGCTAACGTGTTTTTACAAGCCGCGAGTACAGCGTTATTTACAACGAGTTCATGTACCAAGTTAACCTCTTGTTTTCTCGCCTACAGCATGTTTTATGGCCACTCCATTAGTGCAGTTTTATTAATTTATGCGACCGCCCGACGGTTCACCTTGTTCAGACGATGCGGGAATTCTATGAGGGGTGCAGCGAATTCCCATGGTTCAATTTTCACCTGATGGTTCCTCGAGATCTCGTACTTACAATTTTTTGGAAACTCTTGGTGACTTTTTGATTGTGTGTGTATGTGTCTATGTATGTATGTATATATGTATGTATGTATATATGTATGTATGTATATATGTATGTATGTATATATGTATGTATGTATATATGTATGTATGTATATATGTATGTATGTATATATGTATGTATGTATATATGTATGTATGTATATATGTATGTATGTATATATGTATGTACGTATGTGTGTGTGTGTGTGTGGGTGGGTGTATGCGGGTGGGTGTGCGTGTGGGTGAGTGTGTGTGATGTACCCACTGCATCAAAGGTCCTAGGTTCACTCTAGATTCCAACCCATAACAGCAAGATTCCGTGTGTCCTATCGGCGGTTCCCATAAAATGAGACCTCATGGCCGGCCGGGAACCTAACTCGACGCGGGGGGGGGGGTCCATCATCGGCGCCTGCCATCGTAATACAGGGGTTTCTGGGGGCTTACCCTGTGTTCATAAATACGATGGCCCAAATCGTGAAAGTCGGCCCGAGCCGCATGGATGGGTGCCCCCTACCGAAGAAATGCTAAAGCCAGGTACCGCGAGCTACTGAAAAACGACTCTTCGTTGAAAATGGTGTTAAAATATTGGGAATATCAAACATGTTGAAATTTAGAATCTAAATGATCAGTGCTCCACTCGATATTGAATATAGATTACATATTCAAGGACAGAACACGAGTGGCAATGCAAAGAAAATCAAGAATACAAATATAGCCGGATATACCAGGACACAAAAAGTATCGAGAATTTTCGCCAGTTTGGGTTAATTTGGTCTGTTTCAGGAGTTTCAATTAGTGAAAGAAAACAAAAAAAAAACAAAAATGGAAAACACGTGATGGATGGTGATAGGTGGATTGGAAATTAGCAAGACACAAATACCCGGTTATTTTCAAATATTAACTGGCAATGCGCTCGATTCCAATGATAAATGGACTACGATTTGGTTAGATACTCTATTGGATCGCGCCACATATGCCTATATCTATCTATCTATACACTTGTACACCGTAACGAGAAGAGACTGTGTATCCAGCTAACTCGATTATCGATTCTCCACTTTGCGTTAAATTTAACTCACCACTGCGCCGTTTATTTAAAATGTCCCGTTGCTTTTTATATAACCGCCGATAGGTGTGATGACACTAGTTGAAGTAAATTTTTTTTTGTAATTCAGTCGAAAATACTGGAACTTGTAGTATAATTTTTTTTGCGATTTCACACATTGCAGGATTCTCATTTTTCCGCAGGAACACACACACACACATTTGAGGGTTGCAATTGGAGTTTTTTTTCACCTCATTCGAGGCGGAAAAATGTTCCTTTAAACTTGGGAATGAAAATCGACCAATGATAAATATCCTCATTTCCGGCAATAAATTTTTCGGTCGAAATGAAATCGAATCAACTGTATTGGATTTCCACTCCATTTTTCTCCTTTTTCACGTCGGAAAAACGTGAAATAAAAATCAAACTATCGACAAAGTGGATCCTATTCCCGTTTCTCACCGCGAAGTTAATTCGATCAGGTACACCGTGAACGGAGCGGGGTGAGTGGATGGTGGGGGGGGGGGGGGGGGGGGGGGGCAGGTGGGCTGGGAGAAACTTCAGTGAGCGAGTAGATAAGGACCCGATGAGTTAATTTCATTGGCGTGGCTGAGATACGGGGGACATTCAACGACTGGTGATATTAAACTTTAAGACGATGCATCTAGTGACAGTCGGGTAATGGAGTGCTGGACAACTATCTGCGAGTGAATTGTCGGGATTAATCAACAAAGTTGGATTGGTAATGCTCATACACACGGAAAAATATATGTGAAAATATATCATTAGCGAGGTGGCATTGGCAGGTTTTTGGATTTTTGGCAAAATAAGGAATTTTGATGTATCGAAAATTATGAAAAATTGTCTTCAATTTTTTTAGAGTTTCGAATTCTTTTCGGGAATTATCGAGGGGAATGCGGTATCGTCCCCTCAGTAGACGATACCCACTCCTCAAAATCAATGTTCTCAAGGTTACCTTTTAGGGGGTTCTCGTTATGTCGCGTGGCACTGTAATATATGTATACCGGAGTGGGTCGGAAATGTGGCCTTATTGCGTGACGAGAAAGAGACCCCTCACAATTGTTCTTTCCAGGTGGAGAGAAGAAGGGAGAACAGGTACTCGGAAATTGTTCGATTTTTTTTTCTATTTTTAAGCGATTATTTGAAAAATCGTAAAAACTGAAATTCAAATGTGAAAAATTCCAAAAATTTCAAAAATTTCAAAAATTTCAAAAATTTCAAAAATTTTAAAAATTTCAAAAATTTCAAAAATTTCAAAAATTTCAAAAATTTCAAAAATTTCAAAAATTTCAAAAATTTCAAAAATTTCAAAAATTTCAAAAATTTCAAAAATTTCAAAAATTTCAAAAATTTCAAAAATTTCAAAAATTTCAAAAATTTCAAAAATTTCAAAAATTTTAAAAAACTCCAAAATCTAAGAAATTCTCAAACAAAAAAAAGGCTCAACAATCCGAAACATTTCGAAGACCAGCAAAAAAAATTCATCTTCAAAAATGAAAAACCCTGAACCACTAAAAAGAATTTTAAAGGTGGTATTGACGTGAAACTTTTTTTTTATTATTATTTCATAAAAGTCGCGTGACGAGTACAGGAACTTCCCCACCCACTCCTTGGGTCATTCAATCCCTCTTCCTCATCGTTGCCTCAGGATAACAGCAGCGACATTAAAGTTTGAGCTGGTTGGAGGGAGTCACTAATGCCACCGAATTAACGTCGAATTAACGGACACTGGGGACATGAAAACTGTAAGAAAAACTTGTCGTGTCGATGGAGAAAAGAGAAAAATCAGGGGTTGAGAAAAAACTGTGCGATGTATTAATTTTTTTTTTCGCCTCTTTTTCTGCAATGACTCGTAATTGAAGGGGTGCCTCGTGCAGAATTTTTCATGCATATAAAAAACAGATTAATTTTAGAGTTTATCTTTTCAAGTGGAACTTTTTTTATGAGCAGCCATGAAATACATTGGCATCACAATAAACTCGCATGTGAATAAGCCGTTTAAACGGGAAAATATTTTTAATAATTTGTTTTTTCTTCACTTTTTAAAGAATAAAAATGGCACATTCCGATTGTGAGAATTTCAAAAAAGCAAAACCCCAAAAACCTTGAAAACTGGAACAAAATAATTGAAAAAAAATTAGCAGCTCTAGAGTTTGGCAAGAAAATTCGGATGAATGGAGTGATCTCGAAAATTTTCTAGTACACGTCATAAAATTAACTTTATCCCGAGAAATGGGAATAGGAAGCAATTTCTCCAAAGTTCCTTTTTATTCCGCTCTTTTCCGCCCTAAAAAAAGAGAAATCGGATGGCAATGCAATACAGTTCATTCAATTTCCTGTCGACCGAAAAACGTATTGCCGGAAATGATTGTATTTATCAGTGGTGGATTTTCATCGTTTGGTTTAAACGGGAAAATTATTTTCGTCATGAATTACAATAGAATATACCCGCACCCCCCCCCCACCCACCTACCTACCCCCCCCACTCACCCATTTCACTCACCCATTCATCCACCCACCCATCCACCCACCCACTCATCCATCCACCCACCCACCCACCACCTACCCATTCACCCACCCACCCACTTATCCAGCCACCCGCTCACCCACTTATTCACCCACCCGCCCATTCACTTATTCACCCACTCAGCCGTCCATTCACCCACCCACCCGACCGCCCATTCACCCACCCACCCGACCGCCCATTCACCCACCCACCCGTGCACCCACCCACCCAACCATTCACCCACCCACCCAACCATTCACCCACCCACCCACTCAGACACGCACACACACACACATGCGTACGTACAAGACACGCACACATACACAGCTCATTCAGAATGTTCAATAATTCCAGAATCATGTTCAGAAATTAAGTCCAGTAACTGAGCCATGAAAAAAAAAATTTGATTTTCCAATTTCCAAGTCATCACAACAACTTCCACCCCTAGTCAATAATTTTAAGCCAAACATATTCCCAGGAAAATTTCAATTTCACTGTTCGTTTGCCTCCCAATTCTTTTTACAATTACTTTTCCACATTGTGTTTTTCTTGCGAATTCCCCTTCTTTGTGACTTCATCATGTAAGCAACTAACTCTATCAATTTCCCCTGTGTTTTCGCTTCATAGCTATAGTCGAATGGACAAAGTAAAAGGCTTTCGGCTGATGCGAAAAAATAAAAAATAAAAAAACTGGGACTATGTCGGTATACGAGAAATAAAAGAGTAAAAAAAAATATAGGGAAACACACGAGGGCAATCTTCGTTTCTCGACGATTTACGAGCGCCCATCGGTGTTTTGAAGGCACCGTTTGCTCTTTTCTCTCGGCACGTTTCTGGGAAAGAAAATGGAGTGATGTCTCGAACGAGTAAAAGCCGAGTAAGGCAATGAACGCAGGGGAGAAACGTGAGGTTGAATGAGGGGTAAAGTCTTCAATTTTTTTCCTCTCATGTCATTTTTCTTTTTGTCTTATTTGGCTCTTTCCGTTTTGTCTTATCATCTCTACTAGCTATTGCGCGGTTGGATCCGAGTTGGGCGGCGAAGGGGGGGGGGGGGGGGAGGAGGGAGGCAATTTTTGGCACACTGCGGCAACGCCAGGTGAATACAAATATTTGCTGCATTCGAGCGCCTTAACGCCTTCCTCAAAGGAAATGATTTTCTTATAATTTTGAATGAAATTGATTTTTACTTTGCAACTTCGCGATTTTTGGAGAGATTTTTCTTCCTCCCGCGACTAGTAGTTTAGGTACTAAGATAATTTTCGAGGAATTCTGGCGCGGTGTACGTGTGTGTCGGTGTGTGTGTGTGTGTGTGTCGCTGCATCTTCTTTCCAGAAGAAGGAAATTTCTTTATACAAAAATTTTTCCTATTCTTAATTGAATTACTAAAAAATCTAGTTGTTCACTAAAAAAATAACCTTTTACCCAATGAAAAGTCGTTCATTTCCACCATTTTCCCCTCGTTCAATAGAAGTACTCGGTGAAATTACATCTCACATTACGAAGAACTCGAAAGAAAACCAAAAACTTTGGGAATTAAACTTTTACACTGTAATGAGAATTTACTCTTACTGTTTGATTGCTGGACCGGTGATGCTGCAACTTAGTAAGAAGATTGCACTTCAGTCCTATGAAGCACCAATACTGAGAAACTTTTTTGCGAAATGAAGAAATGTCGAGACCCATTGATGACCAATGTACCCCCGCAGACAATATAAGTCTCATTTTTTTTCATGATTCACTAGAGGCGCTAATCTCAAAGAATAGCAGGAAAGAGATAAGAAGAAGGGAAACACAAACATAACTTACCTCATCAAAAGTTTTTTTATCCACTTTTCATAGACTCTTGTCTGTTGGTGTAAGAGTTTGGAATCTCTCATTGCCATTTTGGTAGACCCAAAATTAAGTCAGCAGTTTACATCAGTCAAAAATTCCTAGTATAGGACAATTCATCCACACATCTATCCACCCACCCATTCACCCGCCCAGCCAGACCCACACTTACCCACCTATCCATTCAGCCACCCATACGCCCAGCCAGGCTGACGCCAACCTACCCGCTCAGCCAGGCCCACGCCCCCCTACACGCCCAGCCAGACCCACGCCGCCCTACAGGCCACGCCCACCTACCCGCCCAGCCAGGCCCACGCCCACGTACTAGCTGGACCTACGCCTCCCTACATGCCCAGTCAGACCCATGCCCACGTACCCGCCCAGCCAGACCCACGCCCCCCTACAGCCCCATGCCCACCTACCCGCCCAGCCAGGCCCACGCCCCCCTACACGCCCAGCCAGGCCCACGCCCACGTACTAGCTGGACCCACGCCCCCCTACACGCCCAGCCAGGCCCACGCCCACGTACCCGCCCAGCCAGACCCACGCCCCCCTACACGCCCAGCCAGGTCCACGCCCACCTACCCGCCCCATCAGGCCCACGCCTCCTACCCGCCCAGCCAGGCCCACGCCCCTTACCTGCCCAGCAAGACCCACGCCCACCTACCCGCCCAGCCAGGCCAGTACCCACCCACTTAGGCTCACGCCCACCCACCCGACCACCCAGGCACACACACGAATGCGGGTTACTCCCACCGACTCCATCTATCTATTGAAGTTTTATTTAAAATTTCAAGCTCTTCAAGTAACTTGTCATCCTGTTATTTCTTTCATAAATGATTTCAAGCCCCTAGAAATAATTATTTTATTCTGTTTTTTTTTATTCCTTGTTTATCTCTTCAGAACTTTGCATTTTCTAAGACGTCGAGGATTAAGTCAAGATGGAAGGAAAATCGAGAGGGATTCGAGTTCAGTAACGACAACAAACCTCCGAAACCCAAGTGGAATAAGTACTGAGGTAGATATATATCTGTATAACACGGTTCAACCTAATCCAGGCAGTTATTCCATTCGCTGAGACAGAGACCCAAAATTTTCGTACACAGAATTGTAGATGTGACGGGGAGTATAGCTTGGTTACAAATGGAAATCTACGGGACTTTATGGACCAAACGTAGCTTGAAATTCACTGTCTCACTTGCACTTGTACGTTTCTAATGCCAAATGGCTTCCTGGGATGTCTTATCATTCCCATTAGGCGCCTGAGATAATACTGAACGTCTTCGTTTACTTGGACCATATTGCCAACATAGCATCGTCGAAAAATTAACCATTGAGGGGTTGCGCTACAGTTTCTGAGCCGTCAATGGAGAGACATTTGACATCAAACTTTTTCAAGATTCTTCAGAATTTAAATTCTAATATCCCTTTTTAGTTTACTCTTGCATTTCACTTTCTCGATTAATTCTCTATTTGAACAAGTGGATTTAATTACAGATTCATTTCTATTTTTTTTTCAAATTCCTCTAGTAGAGAACCGAAAATTGATGGACCTCCATAGCAAAATGACGCGCTTTGAAGCATTGCTAAACAAGTGGGTAATTTTCAGTAAATTTTTCCTACCGTTGACAGTCAATTGCACCTACACATATCGCAATAACCCTTAATTCACCTAATTTCTACTTTTCCTTAATAAAAGAAAAAAGTTGGCTCCCTTAGATTTAAAGGTTGCGGTATGGAGCCACCGTGTAATTGAACACGAGAGGGCGTGAAATATTGCTGCAAGTGCGGGTAGCCTCTCCGTTCAGTAATTAGCGCGTAAAACATCTGGCGATGTAAACCACGCAGACAAACCCAACAAGATTGCTATATATCCTCCACACATTTGCTCTGGCTATATTCTCATCGCTTCACTCAGTACTATCTGAGTCACAGGTCTAGGCCGCTGTTTGACATGATCTATATGGAGAAAAATAGTGGGGTAAATCAGTATGATCCATGTGGGACACAATGAAGACTTTTTGATTTTCACACACACACACACACACACCTACTCACTCCCCCACCCACTCACTGAGCCACGCACTCAGCCACCCACTCACTCTCGTACTCACCCATCCACTCACTCACCCACCTACTCACCCACTCACCCACTCACTCACCCACCCACTCACCCAACCGCCGACCCCCCACCCACTAACCACCCATCCACCCACCGACCCACTCAACCAACCAATCACCTCCCCTACACCCATCCACACTCATATACCATAAAGACACAATTATAGAGTAAATACACAGGCACCCAAGCATGCACCCCCCCCCCCCCGCCCCCCCCCCCCCCCCCCAAGCAACCACCCACCTACCCACCCACCCACACACGCACATACCACAAAGTCACAATTATAGAGTAAATACACACAGACACCCAGGCCGAACCACCCACTCACCCACACACACATACATACCACTTCGAATGATTTTCAAATGGTAAATTAATTCGAGTTTTTCTTTGCAATGGTATTTGACCCATTCACACTTTGCGTGGGAAGTAATCACCCGCTCACCTACCCACTCACTCACTCATCCACCCACTCACCCACCCACTCACCTACCCACCCACTCACCCACCGAACCAGCTACCTACCTACTCACATACCCACCTTCTCGCCCACCCACAGAAACGCCTACACACACACACACACACCCACACACACACACACACACCCAGATATGCACCCATCGACCCACACACAGGCACACGCAGGCAGATCATCGTTGACCCTTCAATACACAGTACTGTGTAAGCTCCAAAGTAACTGGAAGACCCGGGTTCGAACCGCCCCTGCGTCTATGAGTATGTGCTCTTCGAATTCTTTTCACTGTATGCATAGCTGACGGTGGCGTTTAAATTCGAGAAAAAAGAATTTCCATAATTCCGCTCAGTTAGAGAGACCCGGGTTCGAATCTAGGACTATTCTCAATTTTTTGGTCGTCTGTAATTTAATTTATCTTAATATCTTTTGCATGTGGGTCTAAACTTTTACTCTGATAGTACACCTTGCTCTAAATTACCGTAACCCGAGAGTGGGTATCTCTGTGGACGCAGAAATCGATTGTAGGTTTCCTCGACACTGAAATACCTAATCCAAGTCACTCTCCTAACACTGTTGTCTCGATTTACTTGCTGCTACCTAGATTGCTCAAAATAGCTGGTGCCGAATTTCAAGGTGAAATTGCTGGGGGTTGCAACTGATTGAGGTTAATTTATGTTTATTCCCGTGGTGATTGAATTCACTGGGAGTCAAACTAATTGGGCGAATCGATTGAAGCATGGTAAACTTTATGATACGATTTAACATTGCTCGCGATTGCTCATATCTAACTTGAAATTATTTTTTTTCGAAAGAGATCCAGTGGAATACGAAATTATGAAACGGCACGGAAAGAAATGGGTAGAAGAACTAACGGCCTGCATAACTTTGGAGATTTTTTCTCCCTTACGATGATAAATATCGGAATTCTGAAAATTTTCCCATGAAGTACATGAGTTCGCCAATACAATGCAATTAATTTTTTTTCAAATTATTTTTTATATTTTTTTTCTAATACATCAACATTACGAAACTAAATTTCATGTCGGATGCATTCAAACCTCTCGTTTATCGAGAAAATTTTCATAAAAAATTCTGAATTTTTTACCGAACATTCTGTGCAAGTCCCTCTGTCAGATGACGTGAATCAAATTTAGATTTAATGAATCACTGATTTATTATTTTAAAAATTCTGACAATCCCCGATTTCGGTAATCAGTTGGAGTAGTTAATTAAAATAGGTCTTAAAAATTCTAGAAAAATATGAGTAAAAACATACCGTACTTTAAACCACTTTTTGGTGAAGGGTCAAGATCATCATTAAATTTTACTTCATAATTTTCTGATGTTATGTATAGAAGTTATCGTGTATTGAAGAGCGCATTCGAGTCGGCGGGAGGCCGCCGGCCGATGCGGACACATCGCGCGGTATGGGCGCCGTACTTGAGGGATTAATAAGATAATAGGCTTTTTAGAAGAGTTTAAAACACGGAATATTTTGGATTGATTCCATAGACAGAAAACGATCCTCATTTTTGCATAACATTATTGTTTGAATTATAAAAATGATAAACGTCAAACGACAATCATTAAATTCTTTATGATCTGAGCGTCCATTATTTACATGTATGTGTCGAAGCCATTAATAACCTCTAATTATCATTTGCCACTTTTACTGCTCCTGAAACAGAAATATATGCTGATGTTAAAACGTTATCATTTTGTTCCCCTATTTTTCGCAATTTCTTTTTAAAGTTTTCTTTCCAGTATTATCATTATTATCGCCATCATGTCATATAGGAAATCTTAGGCTGGGAAATCTCAAGGGTGCCAGCCACCCGCCCACCTAGAGCCACGCCCACCCCCACCTACCCGCCCACCTAGGGCCACGCCCACCTCCACCACCCGTCCACCTAGGGCCACGCCCACCCACCCGCCCACCTAGGACCAGGACCACCCACGTAGGCCCACGCCCCCCCCACCCTCCCACCTAAGCCCACGCCCCCCCCCCCCCACCTGCCCACCTAGGCCCACGCCCACCCCCCCTCTCACCTAGGTCCACGCCCACCAACCCGCCTACCAAGGTCCACGCCCACCAACCCGCCTACCCAGGCCCACGCTTTCAACCCTTCTTCCATCATTCACAATCCCTCCATAACTTTGTGGTTCAACATTTTCATACTTACTGGCAAACACATGACTTGGAATTTGGAGAGAAGCCATAATCAAAGTCGTTGTGACGAAACCTTTTCGCACATTGGAACTCACAAGCAGCATCGTCGGCCGCTTTGGTTATGTACCAGCTTAAGGCAGAAGAACCTATGGAATTTGACGACAAATTGGAGGGGGAAAAGTCATTTCGAAAAGCGAATTGACATGAGCCTGGGTTCACAAAATTCATACGAAACTTAATGGGTTTTTTCAATGTTAAATTCCGCTGATAACGTCATAGTGGCGGATGTAAATTACAGGACAACTTTGCACCATTAGAAAACGGGAAAATGCTCACTCACTCTTGCCTAGGTGAATTGTATGGAACATAACAAGCAGGGCACCGATGAAGTACAGAATCTCCATTGCACAAATATGTCAGATTTGAAAGCGCCTGGAATTTTGTATATATATAGCTAACGAACCGGGCAATATAGTAATTATGAATCTATATATATGCTGAATGTGCGTTAGTCTAATTACATTGAGACACTAAATCCGGTATCATTTATTGCTCATTATTGTCCCGGAACTGTAATCGATCATTTCTATGTGAAGTGAGTCGCTGTGATGTAATTGTTCGATGAATCACTTTGCGAGTTAATGACCTCAACCTCAAATTACCAGAATGTTGCCGGACGAAGCTAGAGAGAATGTCCGGTTGCCCGTATCCGTGTTTTTTGGTCCCCCTCTCTTGCACTAGAGGTAGCGGTGTTCAGCATTTCTCTGGTAGGGACTACTGGACACCCATCCATGTGGCTGGGGCCAACTTTCGCCATCTAGGCCATCGTATTGATAAACACAGGGTAAACCCCCAGAAACCGCTGTTACGATAGCGGGCGCCTATGATGGAACACCCCCCCCCCCCCCCACGTCGGGTTAGGTTCCCGCCCGGCCGTGCGGTCTCATTTTATGCATACCGCCGATAGCACACACGAGAACCCCCGACTCATATCTAGGTGTGTGTGTGTTCTTCGCGTAAAAGAATGCGTTTCAATTTTTGCGTTTTTTTCCTAACTTGACTTGATGGGATCTAACTACAGGGACATTTTTGGAAAACCATCTCAAGTGGAAATTATAGGTCGGAAATTTTACACTGACTCAGTCGACGGAAAATAGGAAAAATCCTTTTTCCAGGTCACCCTGCTCTTAATGAAGATAGGAATGTTAAATTGAATTTTCTCATTGCTCCCCGTTCTTATGGAATACTGATGATAGTTATCGATAATTGCGCCCCGTAACCTTTAAAGTTCACTGATAATTCTGAGGCCTGATTTTTTTTATTACCATTCTCAAAGCTTGATTATACTTCGTGCAATTTTTTTTTCTGCCAATTTCCTCCCCTCGGCCTCCAGTGGAGCGTATATAGCGGATGCAATCCGACCTCATGAGTCTCTTTATCGAATCTACCGAATTGCACATCGGCGAAATTGCCAGTACACATACGACGATTTTCTTTTTCATGCAATTTTCCGCACAATTGAGGTGTAGTTTCAGAAATTATTGGGCATTTTCCGAAAATTTTCCCAGGATTTTCCCTAGATTTCATGGTAATTTTTCCCTAACTTTCGCGTGATTTTTCCGACAGTTTTTCCCAAAAATTTTCCAGAGTTTCTCGCGGAATTTTTCGATTTTCCTCACAATTTTCGTAGTTTTTCCAATCAGTTTTCCACGATTCCTCTGACATTCCAAAGATTTTCCAAAGGTCCCATCAATATCCGAAATTTTCCCTACATTTTCCGAGATTTTCTCAATTTTCCAGGATTTTCCTCAACTTTCCAAAGTCTATCATTGTCCAAAGTTTTTTTTTTCAATTTCCACATTTTCGCAAAATTTTCCAGGATTCTCTGCAGATTTTCCGGACTTTTCCCACAAATTGAGTTCCATAGAAAATTTTTCCCAATTTCACCCTCTCATTTTACATTGCAGCGTACATACTGGATGCAATCCGACCTCATGAGCCCTTTATCGACCTCACAGAATGTCAACTACGACGAGATTCTTTTTTTTACCCCCTATTTTCTGCACATATATCGCCGGCATTTTTCTTGTGCCGAGGTTTGCCCTGTATCTAGAGTTAATAGCGATTTTTATTTTCGTATTTTCGGCCTCGAGAAAGAGGAATTTCGGTCTGTTCATCGACTTTGAATAGAATTAATTGAGCCGGTAGTATGAATAGCGAGGGTCATTAATTGCTGCTTATCAATGCGTATTGTTTGGTATTAGCTGAAAATAATCCTGAATGGGAAATTGCCGGGAAATTAACTTTTCAATGGTTCAAACCATAATTATTCGCTTTATCGACTAAATACCGACTTTTTGCAGTTGGAATGAGTGGTTTTTGAGATATTGATGGTAAAAATCTCACGAAATACGATGTCGATTGACGATTTTTGAGGACATTGATGTGTGTTTGTGTGTGTGGGTTGCAGATTTCAAATTTCTTCATGAATGGTGTAGTGGGTGAGTATGTGCGTGTGTGTATGTGTGGGTGGGTGGGTGGTTGTATGTGTGTGTTCAGGTAGGTGGATGAGTGGGTGGGTTGGTGAGTGGGTGCGTGGGTGAGTGGTTGAGGGAGTGGGTGGGTGGATGCGGGGTGAGGGGGTGGGTACGTGGCTGAGTGGGTGGGTGGGTGGGTGAGTGGGTAGGAGGGTGAGTGGGTGGGTGGGTGAGTGGGTGGGTGGGTGGGTCGGTGGGTGCGTGGGTGAGTGGGTGGGTCGGTGAGTGGGTGGGTCGGTGAGTGGGTGGGTGGGTGGGTGAGTGGGTGGGTGGGTAGATAAGCTGGAGGGTGGGTGGTGGGTGGGTGAGTTGCTGAGTGAGTGGGTGGATGGGTGTGCTGGTTCGTGTGTAGATGGGAGGGTGGGTGGTTGGCTCTTCAGCATTTCCTCGATAAGGACTACTGGACACCCATCCAGTTGAATGGATGGGTGTCCTCCCCGCTTATCATAAATTTTACCCTAATTATTTTTAAGCCTCGGCAAATCTTAAATTACCTTTCGTCTTCGTGAATTTTTACAAACTCAAGATCTTCTTACAAACCTATTTTTACAAACAAACCCAAGACTCGAATCTCACCTTTTCAGGTATTCCCGCGTATTTTTACGCGATATCTACGCCGAGAGCCCCTTCAATAATCTCTCAAGAGTTTGATTCATTCACCTTCTCATTGCATACAGTTCTAGTTTCACGAGTTCATACTCAAACCGTATCCTTTTCAAAGCACTCGTGATCCATCTTATGGGCCATCTTATCATCGGCTCGACCTATCGACGAGAGACTGGCTTTCCACGGGCTATTCCGAAGCCCTCGTAATTCAATCCAACCACCGAAAAGGAACTGCCCAATTAACCTAGAATTGGACTATTCAACATTGTTTTTTTCTTTTTTTTACAACCTTTTTGGTATTTCATGCACGAGCAGTTTCGCTCAAGTGCGCAATGGGGATCTTGCATAATTAAACAAAAAAAAATTTCACTCAGCGCACGCGCTCCGGACAAGACATCTCTCATCAAAAAATACGTAAAAAGTTGTCCACTAATTTATAATTCCCAATTATAACAACCAATTAATTTTTCAACCGAGTCCAAATCGCCTTCTGACGTCACCGGAATGACTACTTCCCACTTCCGGTATGAGCTCCATATTTTCAGTTTTCCCAATAGGCACATTTTTTGTAATGGATCGGATTTGAAGGGGTCCCAAATTCATCATATCTTCACGTTTCATGACCCTCTGAATCATTTTGGGGCGCTCTTGGTATATGTATGTGTGTGTGTGTGTGTGTGTGTCTATATGAAATAATCCGAGGAATCGATTTATCATTGGAATTCTCAGTAAATTGCACAAGCATCCCAACTTTTGAGAGATCGCGTTCGTCTCGCGTCTGTGCTCGCGCGTATAGCAGTTCGCCGCTTCCACACATTTCTCAAATGCGCAATTCTGAAATATTTGAAACTCACAAATTGTTATCAAAAGTCAGAAAGATCTCGCTATGTAATTCTCAAAAACCCATTACGCCCAGAGAAATAATGAAGCCATGGTTTATTCATTCGCAAATGGAAATTGCAATTTCGGCGGCTTTTTCCCATATCATATATTATGCAATAGTCACGTCACCCGACTAAAATTATTTAATTACGATAATCAATTAGTTCCCTTTTCCTTTTTTGTGGTGGCTATGCCATCAATATCCATTGCAAAATTTAAAAAGTCCGGGAGATAGGATTTAGGACATTCGATAAAAAGAAATGATGTATTACGTCATAAGGCAATATTGAAGTGATCGTTTGATGTTTGCATTTAGTAGAATTTGTCGATTTTTATTGAACCTATCGATGTAATTTTGGAATGGAAAAAGTACTGCGTTTAAAAAGTACATATACATATATACATATATACATATATACATATATACATATATACATATATACATATATACATATATACATATATACATATATACATATATACATATATACATATATACATATATACATATATACATATATACATATATACATATATACATATATACATATATACATATATACATATAGACATATATACATATATACATATATACATATATACATATATACATATATACATATATACATATATACATACATACATATACACATATATACATATATACATGTGACATAGAGTTGAAACAGATGCAAAATATTCCCTCCACCGCAAAGTGCAGTTTTGGAACGCCCTGTGTATACCAACGCATATCTCTGCCCGATCCATCGGATAGTGTAGTGGGTAAACTATCTGCCTACTACGTTAAAGTTCCTAGATTCACGTCCAGTCTCCGGAGAATGTCGCACATGATGAAATATTTTCTCATGGATTTCGAGCGCTAGCAGGAAAATGATAGGGGTGCTATCGGTGGTATCCATAAAATGAAATTTCACCCTACGGCCGGGCGGGAACCTAACCCGACGCAGGGGGCGGGTGACATCATGGCGTTCGGGATGGTAGCACAGGGGTTTCTGGGGGTTTACCCAGTGTTTAGAAATACGATAGCCTAAATGGCGAAAGTCGGCTCCAGACAAGTGGATGGGTGTCCAGTAATCCCTACCGGAGAAATGCTTAAGGCAGATGCCGCCGGCAGTCATTTCAATATCTTAATACATCTGTTATAATAACATTTCTAAGTCCGCAAATTGAAAAATATTCAACATTTTACATTTTTGTTTCATCAGTACTTGAAAAAAGTGGAGGAAAAAAATAACGAAAAACCACACTTCTCCCAAGACTATGGTGCAGCACAGCTTGCAAGCTCCATTGTTTCTTGTGTGTCTCACATGTGGTACCGTATGCACTTGATGACCCTCCATTTGGCCTTTCCCAGTAAATTCCCTGGGGTGTATTTTTTTATCACTTAACTTGGCCGATATATTGAACAAAACTTATAAGGAAGAGGAGAAACGATGGAAATCGCTTCGGTGAAGTAGCAAAAAGAACGTTGTACCTTGGAATATGCCCTCGTACGAGAGCTTCAAAATTATTGGAAATTTTCCGATAAGGTGGATTGGAAAAAATGAACAAGTCAAATTTTACAGGTTCAAAATTTTTTCCAGTTGTCTGCAGGGCACATTGAGGACAATTTTGGATTAATTTGAAAGCCCATGACATTAAAAGAAAATTCAATTTAAATTTCGCGGGAGATAAATTGTATTCCATCGCGATATATGTTGAATAAATACAACTCTATGTGGAAATCAATTTTTCATTTGGGATATTTTTTTCTATGTATTTTCATCCAACAATGTACGAAGTATTAATACATTAAAATTGAATTTTATTCGTTAATCAATAAGTTCTAGTTGGTTTCCATAAAATTCCTTGGATTAAATATAAATTTTCTGGTATAGATAAAAGTGATAACAGATAAAATGCAGATGGTGACGTCGATAACAGATTTGGAAAAAAATCGAGAATGCTAAAATGCAAATATTTTTGCAATATCAAAAATTTTGGTAATTAAAAAAATTCAAAAAAACTGATTTAACATTTTTTTCAGTTTCTCTAATTTCCAAAAAAATTGAAATGCACACTGAAATTTTTTTTTCTGCCAGTTTCTAAATTTTTACAATTTTTTTACAATTCATTGAATGTTTGAAATTTTAGCATGTTCGTGATAGGTTTCATAAATCACAAAATTTACGAATGGCGAGTTCGCGGCGATATCGCCGTTCTTCATGCAAATTAAGCAATGATTAATTGGCCAATCTATGCGATGCAGAAAAGAACGCTGATTAATTGACTGGAATAGACAAGTGTTTTTTTCCTCTTCAGAGAGGGAAAAAGTTTAACAAACAGTGGTGAAATTTGTATATGATATTTTTTGTATTTTTTTTTTGGTGCAACTCGGAGATTAAATGTAAATACACCTCGTCAGATGTCCACATCAGAATGCAAACGAGAGTAGTAGAATAGGAAAGGTTATCACGTTTCATAAAATTCATGACCAGTGACCACTGAATTCATGGGGCCCATGTGTTTCAACCCAATGAATGTCAGGTAATTGTTGCTCCACATGTGTGCATGTGTGTGTGTGTGTGTGTGTGCATGGATGAAAATGATCCTAATTTTTCAAGAATCAGAAACATCAACCCTGTACTCACACTCACCCACTCACTCACCCTTTCACCCCCCCCCCCACCCTTCCACCCACCCACCCACCCAAGCCATTCTTTCACCCATCCATCTACCCACCTACCCCACCCTTTCACCCACCCATGCACTCTTTCACCCACCCACCCACCCACCCAACCACCCACCCACCCACCCAACCACCCACCCACCCAACCACCCACCCACCCAACCACCCAACCACCCTTTCACCCACCCACCCAACCACCCTTTCACCCACCCAACCACCTCTTCAGGTACCCACCCACCCTTTCACCCACCCAGCTACCCTTTCATCCACCCAGCCACTCACCCACTCACCCACTGACCCACCCACTCACCCACCCACCCACTCACCTACCGACTCACCCACCCACCCACTCACCCACTCACCCACCGACTCACCCACCCACCCACTCACCCACCCACTCACCCACCCACCCACCCATACATCCTTTCTCCCACCCGTCCACACATACACACGCGCGCGCGCGCGCGCGCAACCACATATACGCATGGAGATTTCTTTAAGCAAGAATGGCATCAAACATCGAGAACGCCAAGATTATATCTTTAACGTTTAATAAGTTGCACAATAACTTTTTCAACTCAAAAATTGAAAATATAAATTTATCAGTGTTAACTAGACGAGCGTAAGGTCATTTACTTTATCTCTTGAACTCACTACACCAAATCCTCCAACTTCATTTTTTTTTATTCCCTCAAAAAACCAAAACACAAACACAGACAACCGCTACCTTCACCTATATATTCCTCCACAAGAGGATATAAAATGAACACAGTGTCGCGCGGTGTCACAGTATCTCATCTCGTACGAACTTTACTCTTCTGGTTTCACCTATTTTCCACCCTATATTTCTCTTTCACTAGTTTTTTGTCAAATTTTTTTTTTCACCCTCAACTTTTTTTATTCTCCCTTTTTATCTCTTCACGTTCTCAAATCCCTCATCCCCTCACCCTCTTGTCACCTTTAACCCATTGCATGTTTCATGTATACAGGGTACTTTAATGGTATGCACATGGAAAAGAATATATTACAAAACTCGATTCCGGTATATTATATTTCCACTTTCCGGCTAAAATATCCTCGAACGAGTAGGTTTTAATCGTTGAGACTGGGGATAATTTAATCCCCAAATGCGGTATATGTCTATCCCCCAATTGGGGATATTTCGATCCCCAAATTGGGAATATTTGCAGCCCCAAATTGGGGATATTTCGATCCCCAAATTGAGGATATTTGCAGTCCCAAATTGGGGATATTTCCATCCCCAAATTGGGGATATTTGCATCCCTGAGTTGGGGATATTTCCATCCCCAAATTGGGGATATTTGCATCCCCGAATTGGGGATATTTCGGGCCCCAAATCGGGGATATTTCCATCCCCAAATTGGGGATATTTCGATCCCCAAATCGGGGATATTTCCATCCCCAAATTGGGGATATCTCCATCCCCAAATTAGGGATATTTCCATCCTCAAATTGGGGATATTTCGATCCCCAAATTTGGGATATTTGCATCCCCAAAAAGGGGATATTTCCATTTCCGAAATTTAGGTATATTTGCATCCCCAAATTGGGGATATTTCCATTTGCGAAAGTTAGGGATGTTTGCATCCTCAAATTGCGGATATTGCCATTTCCAAAATTTAGGGACATTTCGATCCCCAAATTGGGGATATTTCTATCCCCAAACTGGGGATATTTCGATCCTGAAACTCCGGATATTTCCATCCCCAAATCAGCATCAATCTATGCCTCAAACTAAAAAAATAAACTCCCGTCCTTAAACTCAGGTGTGAATGCCTCACATTAACATTTCGAAATGTCTTAAATTATCCCTCTCAAATGTCTCAAACTAACTTCAATTCTCCAAATGCCAACAATTTAAATTTCTGCCGACAGAACCAAGTTTTGCAGATGGAGCGAAATAAATTTGCCAAAGAAAACTTGAGGTCTCTTAAGTTAAGTCCACTTTTCTTCTTCATGTACATAGATTTTTAGGTGAAGATCGGTGAAAGGGTTAGAACGAGAGTGCCCGTCGATTTGTGCTATGAGAATTTACAAGTTGAGCTTGGGAAACACGATGAAAACACACGTGTACATAACAGTGTACATTAAGTGTACATAAAGGGGTACGGTCCAAGAAGAGGGTGGGGTGGGGGGGGGGGGGGGTAGGTCGGTGTTTCTGGTAATAAACGATCGTAGTGGGGTCCCTAAGAGACTCTAAAGTTTGTTGCGGCAAACCGTTACTTCAATGCCCCAACTCGCTGGGTGTCGGATTGCTATACTGAGGAATAGGCAGAAGATGGAGTGAATTATGGGGTGGGTTATTGTACTGCATAATTCATGGTGTGAGGGGTAAATCGATCATGGTACACATGAAATTTTCTGGAAAGTTATGTCGTGTTTGGCAGAAAAAAGGTGTACTCGTATCTCGTACACACACACCCACACACACACACAAAGACACGTTATACCGAAGTCTCGGAGCCACATCCAGGTGTATGTGCGGACGTGCAGACATATCTGTGCACACGCACATGGCTGTGTGTGCGTGTGTGTTTGATAGATGACGATAGTCCGACAACCGAGATCCACCTTTTTAATGTCTCATCTCCAGAACAATTACACACCCGAAAAAGTCCACAGAAAAATGTTTGGTCACTAAAATTACGTATTTTAAATTTTTCAAATTTGCAACGTGATATAAGCCACTTTTTTCATTTTACGGCTCATTATAATACCATTTTCATATCGGTAATTTAATATTAAAATTACCAATCTTGTTCTGAAGAAGCATCGTAAACTTGGAAAGCCATTAAAATTTTGATGACCATTTGAACTGCTTGGGGCAACTTAATTGTCTCGTCAACTGTGTTTATTTCTCATTACAATCACTAACAAATCTTGAAGAAATTTTCGAGTACATCTATCTCATTCAAATTTCAATAAACTTCCTTTGGAGAATGTTTCATTATGAAAGGTAAGTGATTTTCATTATCTTCAGGAGTGGCTCTCTGTTTATTTCATCTCTTCACCGGCTTACTGGACCGGCAAATTACTTGAAGTTCCATCATTAAGTAATTCTTGTTGTCATTATTCAGGCTAATTCCCGATAATTAATTGAATGAATTGAGAAATTAGACGTTTAAAAAAATTCGGTATTTTTTGCCATTTTTTTCTCCTCACTTTAGCCAACAGTAACAAGAATTGTTCCATGTGATGAGTGGATTCTACATGCTGTTCCATGCAGAACTTCGGTTCCGGGCATCGTTCCAGGAAGGGTTCCAGCTCAAAGTTCAACTTCGGGAACTACTAAAGCTTCACCTGGAACGGTTCCCGGAACGGACCCTTCACGTGGAACGATTCTTGGAACCGTTCGTTCCCTTGGAACCGTCCTTGAAACTGACAGCACTGGCCCAGTGGCCTAAGTACTGCTGTAACTGTTTAACTTCAAACGTCAAGAACTTCATTACGGGCGTCATTCAGAAATGCTGAAGAGGAACTTTTAACCTGGAACTCTTTGCACTCTCAAAAGTCAGCAGTTCCGGGAAGTCATGTCTATATAACGTTCTAGCGCGGGATACTGGGCACAATTGTGCGCGGGGGAAATATTTATGGCTCTGTTACCAAGGATTTAGTTGCTGTCAAGTGACGGTTCCATTCAGAGAACGGTTCTAGAACTTCTGGGAACTGTTCAGTCTAGAACTTCTGGGAATCCCACAGATTTGATCACGAATCTACTCATGGGTTCCGATAGATATTAGAAACATTTCGTGTCTGCCCCCCGCCCCCTCCCCCCATGGGAACCCGACCCGCCGCGCGCACAGGGGGGGGGCGGGGGGGGGGGGTTCCATCGCTCCCAAAGCAAGGCCGCGCGGTGGATGCTGCAAGTGAATACGAACTTGAAGGAGTAAAATAGAAAAAAAACACCATCGGGAAGTTATTGGTTCATTATAGGGATACTTGGGTGCAACAGGTGGGCTTAGGTTTCATAGCTACAGTAGCTTGTGGCGAACAAATCGTGCGGCATAACGGCGAAGTCGATTGAACACTACAGAATTACCAGGTCCAGGGTCGGATATTTGGTTTTTTGGTCACTTGGTGGTTGTGGATACAGCATTCAACGTTTTCGGGGAGGGGGGGGGCCGGGGAGGGGGCCGGGGGGGGGGTGTAGAAACTCTAGTTGCCCAGGAAATCGATTTGATTTTTGTGCCGTTGTTCTCCATGGAGCAAATAACGGCGAATGCAATTCAATTTCGTTTCAAATATTTGTATGTAAAAATAGAACAATCTATATTTATATTGAGCATTTTATATCTTATATTTGCATACGAGAATTCAGAATTTTCTGAGGTTGAGCAAAATAGCCTGGGCTATTCACATGAAATAAATTGAGAAAATCAGTGGAGCTATCCATTTTGTTTTAAAATTAGCGGGATCATTCCAGATATGGGACATTTTAACCGCAAATGAAGTTACACTAGGGCTGTGAGCATGTATGTGTCCCATTCCAGGACAAACAAAACAGATTTGAGAATTCTAAACTGACTCATTTATGAAGCAGATAATTATGAATATTTGAGTAGATGCATGGTGAGCATGAGGATGAGACTTATGCGCGTTACTTGAGTGGGAGTGAGACGCCAATAGGGGTGCGGCCGCAATGAAGACGATAACTTTAATATTTTACCCAGTGGAACAGTATAAACAATTGCAATTGTTAATAACATTGAATATACTGCACGAATGCCATCCAAAATGTAATCCGCTCGATTTTGCATGGAAACGCTTCAATTGGGAGTGTCGTGACAGCGCGGGGTGCATTCCTTCACTTATTACATACATAATTGTTGAGACGGCCATACCTCCTTAATTATGCAAATTATCGAAAAAAGTCATTCTACATAACATACGTATTTTTATACGGGGAACAACTTTTCTTATATGAATTTTGCGCTAACTCTGACACTTTATGCTGTAGAAATTTATAAACACTTGAAATTGTTAATAACAATATATGTGCTGGACCAATTCCATTGAAAATCTAATCACATCTAAGTTACGTGAAGACGCTTCGGTTGAATCATTCAGAACCTCGATCGCACAATTCAGTCGCGACAAAATTGACCGCATACATACCTGGCTACACACGAATACACACATACATACACACACACACATATACACAACAGCCGAAGTCGGGGCTTTGGCGTAGTGGTAGAGTATCTGCCTACTACTCCGAAGGTCCTAGGTTCGCGCCCGGCCGCCGGAGAATATTTTTTCAAAATATTTTCTCATGGATTCCGACCGATGCAGGAACTTCCGTGTGTGCTATCGGCGGTACCCATAAAATGAGACCGCCCGGCCGAGCGGGAACCTAACCCGACGCAGGGGGGGGGGGTGGGTTCCATCATAGGCGCCGGCCATCGTAGCACAGGGGTTTCTGGAGGTTTACCCTGTGTTTAGAAATACGATGGCCTAAAAATGGCGAAAGTCGGCCCCAGCCGCATGGGTGGGTGTCCGGTACGCCCCCTGAAGGAATGCTTACACGACCGTTACCGGGGGCGTACAAATGAGAGGGACGGAGGAAAAAAAAAAATACATATGCACACACACATATACACATACACACAGACAGACATTTTGTTTAAAATAGCCTAGAAGTGTTAGAGAAATCTTGAAACGTGAACATCCGATGGAAAAAAAAATTGTGATTTTCGGGTGCATTAAAATAACGTCCGTATATCGGGGGTGTTCAACCCGTTCAATGATTCCATACATTTGGAATTTTGTAAGTTTTTCAGCAATTTTTAATCGTCGTTCACCCTCCGAATTTTCTACTTTGAAAAATTTGACAGATTTATTTTTGACATTTATCGGAAAATTGTTGATAATCTTGAAGCTCACTTGGTATTACAACTGAATATTTATGGGCTGTGTGATTTGTGAATCGATATTCTTGAAAGTTTGAGGGAAATACAAGGATGAACTTTGTGGCAATTTCCCTTGGAAATTTTAGATCCGAATTTTCGATGGCATGAGAGCTTTAATCAGAATAAGAGTTTTTTAAAAATCGAAACATCTTTGCAAGATTGACTTACCTCCGGCGAAGTTGGCTACCAATGAAGTACAGGAATGTTATATGAGGATTAAAATTAGGTTAACTTATAAACCCAAGCTAAGTGGGGAGGTTCCCCTTTTTCTACATAGCGTGGATTTGTTAGGGGATTATTCAAATAAATTTGCATCCAAGTTCGATTATTTCAGATTTCGCAAAACTCTTTTATTAAATGACGGAATTAAAAAAATAAATAGTAAGTTTTGGTTAACTGACAAGCAAAAGCAATTGTATAAATTGCGGACTTTCAATGACGCCAGGTCAAGATACGGAGACTCATTGAATAGTAAATCCGAATAGCTCCGTGGTTTACATAATATTCTATTAAACAGTAATATATCTATGGCTAATCCACTTTATGTCGGCATAAACAGCTCTTGATTTTTTCAATGAAGTGTGATTCGTAGTTCCATCTCCAAAATGGTGAGCAGTGCCATTCGCAATGTTTCGCGTTGTTTGCATAGCCTATGAAAGACCATCCGCTCGTGGTACCTGTAGAGCACCATGTGAATTTAGTTACGATACAAGTTCTCCTAGAATATCTTATCATTAAGTTATGTTCATGGAATCTCCAATGAATACAAGGCATATCCAAGAAGTTTGAGATATACAGAGATGTATGTGTGTGTGTGCGTGTGTGTAAGTGGATGGGTGGGGGATTGGGTGGATGAGTGGGTGGGTGGATGAGTGGATGAGTGGGTGGGTGGATGAGTGGATGAGTGGATGAGTGGATGAGTGGGTGAGTGGGTGGGTGAGTGGGTAGGTGGGTGAGTGGGTAGGTGGGTGGGTGGGTGGGTGGGTGGGTGGATGGGTGGGTGGGTGGATGGGTAGGTTGGTGGATAGGTGGATGGGTGCGTGAGTAAGTAGGTAGGTGGGTGGCTGAGTGGGGGGGTTGGGTGGGTCGGTGGGTGAATGGATGAGTGGGTGGATGGGTGAGTGGGTGGATGGGTAGGTGGGGGGGGGTGGGTGAGTGGGTGTATGGGTAGGTGGGGGGAGGGTGAGTGGGTGGATGGGTAGCTGGGTGAGTGGGTGGGTGGATAAGTAGGTAGGTGTATGGTGCGTGGGTAGGTGGATGGGTGCGTGGGTAGGTGGATGGGTGCGTGAGTAAGTAGGTGGGTGAATGGGTGGGTGGTTGAGTGAGCAGTGAAGAATCTTACCTATTTAGGTTTTATAGAGACATATTCACTCACCCTCACCCAATTGAATCATTCCCATCACAAGCAGCACACTAATGCAGTACAGCAACTTCATGTTTTACGCACCGAAAACCTTCCAGTTATTCCTATTGATATTACTTCGAAGTAAACCGTGTCTCCCGTTACATGGAGACACTTATATAGTAGTTACCACGGTGTATGGGGGAAATGCATGACTACAAATCAGTTCCTCAAGTAAATATTTCGGGGAAAAACCGATTTCAGGATATCAGAGGAATTGATAAGAAGCTTATTTTATGAGGAAACTATTCTATCACTAAGCAGTAATTGCACCTCTGCTGAATTGAGTGGGCCATTAAATGAGGAAATTTGATTATGACATACATATGTAGATTGTATTGGGGATATTTGTATCTCCTTATAACTTATGACGATTTAGAACTTTTCTGCCAATTTTGGAATCTGCCTGCAAATGGCCAAAAAAAAATACGCTTAGAACTTATCAAATATTTGACAACCGGCGATTCGATGTAATTTATAGCCATTACTTATTTATCCATCAGCAGTTCCCGAGGCTTGCCGATCCTACAATGCATAGCAGTGTACATATTACGTGGAACCGCAATCGCCCAGAAATATCCCTTAAGACCGAAATACGAGCTCATTACTTCATTAATATCCCAAGTTATACCAGTTTTAGTGATCATGTACTCGAAATAAATACCTGGACATAATATCGATTTCCAGTACATAACATCAGGCGCTAACATGATAAATCAATTGGCGTGGAGTGGATTATCGGATAGGTGGATTATATGCAAGCAGATCGGAGGTGAGAAACATGCATGCCTATCCAAACATGCATTTGACATCCTATGCCATTCCATGCATTGCAGCGCAATCCATTTGATCAAATCTGCAAATTCCTATGTGTGTCTGTTTCAAGGTGACGTCTATGTTGGAGAAAAATTGGTTCACATGCCCACAGTATCTTTGCCGAGTAGACACAAGATAAATTTGTCTGTTAACGTTGCCATTACGAAAATCTTAGTTTCGGTATGTCTATAGTATAGTAAGTTTGTTGAAAAGATGTCCAACCAATTTCGAGATAACGTCTGTGTGCGTATGTGTGTGTGTTTGTGGGTGTGCAAGTGTGTCTGTGCACGAATGTGAATTAGTGTGGGTGGGCGTGGGTGGGTGTGGGTGGGCGTGGGTGGGTGTGGGTGGGTGTGGGTAGGTGTGGGTGAGTGTGGGTAGGTGTGTGTGGGTGTGGGTGGGTGTGGGTGGATGTGGCTGGGTATGAATGGATGTGGCTGGATGGGGGTGGGTGTGGCTGCATGTGGGTGGGTGTGGGTGTGGGTGGGTGTGGCTGAGTATGAGTGGGTATGGGTAGGTGGGAGTGACTATAGGTGGGTGTGGGTGGGTGGAAAAAAATGGCGGCTCTAAGACTATAGCGCTACATCTCAATGGTTAAATTTTTTTTTCCCTTCTTCAGTTAAGCTACGGTGTGAGACAAACGATTCTCCATAGAAAGCGTCGATCAAATCCTCCATCATTGAATAATTCAGTGGTAATAGGTAAGACCAAAGAGATGGGAATGTCAATAGTATAAAAGAGGGTGAATTGAGAATAAAGGAGCTATTGATTCAACGAGAAAATGCTCCGAGGCTATTGTCGATGTCTCAGGCAATTAGTAGCTCGCCTAGCGAGTTGGATTAATGAGCCACTCACTCAGATGACCCCCGCCACCCAATCTCCTTCCCCCCCCCCCCCCCCCCCCCACCACCTCCAAGGCCCACCTCTCGCATTTTCCTAGGTGCTCTCCATTGACTTTCGTTTCTCGTGTACCCACAACGACGGAACGATCCTCTTCTGACGTTTATAAAGTGTCCAACGTCTACCGCGCGTTATGTCGCTCGATTTTCTCCTGCAATTCAAGTGCCTTTTAAGTTTTCTTTATGACCCGTTCATTTTCTTCATCTGTCGCAATCTTCCGCTCCTTGATTTCTGGCTCGCTGTTTTTTTTTCTTTCACACCCAGTTGGACACGAGATTTATCATAGACTTGGAAAAAATGAGAAAACAACTAGTGCCAGTAAATCATTCTGCTGTGGGTGTCACATTCCATGATGAGATTTTCCATGAAGAGTCAAACATCTTGTTGACCCGTCTTGATGAGCGGAGCGCCTTCCATGTATTTCCCATAGCGCTGTTGCCGCAGCGCTTTTTCGCTGTCCAACTTCCATTGCGAAATAGACAATTTGTTTTTTAATTACCTGAATTAGTTATCTCGAAAATATCCCATGATAATATCACAGACTGTCACCGGCCCGGCCTATCCGCCATTTGTGGCGCGACATTTCAAAACAATACGACGCGCGGCAACAGCGCTTAGAATTTTTCTACTACGCATCTGCTAGCACCACGAGCGCTGCGCCGCTTTTCTCCATTCGCACTTTATTTAAAAATTAATAACTAATTATTCTGCAATTGTGTGAGCATGGAATCGTCATTTCTGGATAGCAGACATATCAATTGAGGATGTCATAAATTGTGATTACACAGTGCAGGATATGCTTCCATATCTCCAAGACTTCACCTTAACCCATATCCTTTGCATTTAGCACAATGTATTTTTGTCCTACACCAAGATTAAATCATAGAGATTCATTGACTTGCGGATTTCGATAATGAGAACTGCAAATTTCCTTTTCTCGATGTCCTAATCTTAGAATAATTACTGAGTACCCTGAGGACCACCGAATAACCCAGTTTTGGGATGTTACGAGCGGAATGACGTCATTGCACCAGTGCAGTGCGCAATCCAGGTGAATTTACCTGTCTCACTTTCCATTTAAAAAGCTTTTAAAGTAATACGGTCATGAATCGATTTCCAAGATTAAAATTGTAAGTAATTTTTTTTAGGAGAGTTTATATAATATCCCCAGCTCGGGGATATAATATCCCCAGTTCGGGGATGAAATATCCCCAGTTCGGGGATTCTATCCCCAGTTCGGGGATTCCATCCTCACTTCAGGGATGAAATATCTCAATGCGGGGATGGAATATTTCCCGTTCAGGGATGAAATATCCCCCGTTCGAGGATGAAATATCCCCTGTTTGGGGATACTATTCCCAGTTCGGGGGTGAAGTATCCCCCGTGCGGGGATGAAATATCCCTCGTTCAGGGATGAAATATCCCCAATCCTGGGATATTATCCCCAATTCGGGGATATTATCCCCAATTCGGGGATATTATCCCCAATTCGGGGATATTATCCCCAATTCGGGGATATTATTCCCAATTCGGGGATATTATCCCCAATTCGGGGATATTATCCCCAATTCGGGGATATCATCCCCAATTCGGGGATATCATCCCCAATTCGCGGATATCATCCCCAATTCTGGGATATCATCCCCAATTCGGGGATATTATCCCCAAGTCGGGAATATTATTCTCAGTTCGAGGACATCATCCCCAGTTTGGGGATATTATCGCCAGTTCGGGGATAAAATATTCCCATTCCGGGGACAAACTATCCCCAGTTCGGGGATGAAATATCCCCAGTTCGGGGATACAATATCCCCCATTTGGGGCTCCAATATCCCCGGAGATAGAATAGACACACACACACATAGAATCTCAATCTTGGTTGTCCCACACTATCGGAACATTTTGAATGCCACTACAATCCAATATATGTTTTTCCATGAGGGGATACCCGCCTACTTTTAATCAAAGTTATGTATTCCTCTTCATTCTGTTGATTTTTATCAGCCGCCCCATTTGTCGGCATAGGTCAATATCGTGTTTCTACGACTGCTGTTTCACCATTTTAATTAACGCCATGAAACTTCCCTATGAGACTTGCCATTGGTAGCCCCATCTTGTTTGTTTTCATTATTTTTTCCCCCGCAGTGTACCCGCATAAACCCACATTCAGGGATATTCTTGAATTTCTCCACCTGTGGTTAAAACACCGATTATTAAGATAGAATCGTACACATTGCCGCACAAAATTAAAGTGGGAAATTAGTATATAAAAATTATAATTATTTTTCTGCTAGAATTAGAATTATTGCGATAAGATATTTCCTCTTCATATTTTAATTTTCAGATGCTATGAAGTGCAAAAGTTGGAAATTGTAAGAGAGACAGATGTTGAACGCAATTCACAAATCCGGAAAATTTAGAAAAATTGCGACAATTGCATTTGAAATTCGAACCCGGGTCCCGCCATTACGCGCCGCTCACCCTCTACTTGGAAATTACTACCTTCTAACATGACAAAAAATGTTGAAAAAAATTTCACATGATCCAATCAATCTAAAGAACATCCTCCATAAATTTTGAGGCCTATCATTGATATTTTTCGCATTAAATCCCTCAAATTGAGTCATCTCTCGTTGCCCTCTGGAAATTTAGCGCAGTGGCTCAATGCCTTATGAAATTAGTCTGTGTGCGCATTTTCCCTCCCATATGCACGTCAACCACAGAATTAATTAGTACGGTAATTAACAATTTGCCTTTAACCTCAACAAAGTCATATTGAGGCATGAGGATCGCACACACCCAAGTGGCAAAATTCTCTATTCACTACCGTGCGTTTGATCATTTAAGCGTCTTTGATCCGGCGTTTGCCAATTTTCAATAAATTTACCATCGATTAGTTCAAAGGGTTGATTAATTAATTTCAACGTATTAGCAACAGTGGTTGTTAGGAGTGCGTGGTGGTAGGGAAAGAGTGGGTGAATGGATTGGTGGGTCGGTGAGTGTCTGGGTTGTGGGTGGTTGGGTGACTGGGTTGTAGGTGGGTGGGCGGGTCTGTGAATGGATTGTGGGTCGGTGAGTGTCTGGGTTGTGGGTGGGTGGGTTGTGGGTGGCTGAGTGGGTTGTGGGTGGCTGAGTGGGTTGTGGGTGGCTGAGTGGGTTGTGGGTGGGTGGGTGGGCGAGTCTGGGAATGGGTGGTGGGTGGGCCTTTGAATGGGTGTGAGTAGGTCTGCAAATAGATAGTGGGCGGGTAAGTTGTGGGTGGGTGGGCGGGTCTGTGGCTGGGTTGGGGGTGGGTGAGTGGGTCGTGCGCGGGTGAGTGGGAGGATGAGTGGGTTGTGATGGGTGGACTGGTGAGTGGGCGCAGGGGGAGGGGCAAGGGGGTGTGGGTGGATGAGAAGGCAGTGTGGGGTGGGGGGAAGGAGTACAGGGGACGAACAAGTGACACAATGACTTAGATTTGCTTTCATCTAAATTTCATTTTGAAAAGCTCAATTTTTTTTCTCTCAAATTGAGAAGAAATCTTTGTGTATCCAGCATCTCCATATTCTGAAATCAATATTTCTGGCCTTCTGGCAACATACTAAGTGAAAGAGAAAAAAAAATCGGAATAAATGAATTGAGGAAGGGGGAAAACCAGTTTTATCTGGCCATTTTATTTTTTGAGAATTGGCAGAGACTATAAAAAGACATGTTATGCTCTGAATTCACGAGCTGTATCGTGTAATGCTCAATCCAGCCACCCCCCTCCCCCCCGCCGCCCCCAATACTTCGATGCTCTTCTTGTACTCGTTTCAAATATCCTCAGGTTTTATAGATTTTTTCAAGCGGAGAAATACCGTATGGATTTCATTGATTCGATCGAACAAAATAGGTTTATCGTATTTGCGAGTTTGCGTTATGGGACTTTTTCATGTTCTCCAGAGGTTCAACTTTCCTTGGTAGTCATCAATAATTAATTATAATATTGTTTCAATTGTTACAGGTTAAATAAAATTGTTGATAAAAATATATACATATTTTTCTTTTTCTCTGATTTGGGCATGAAAATATCCCCATTTGGGGATGAAAATATCCCCATTGGGGGATGAAAATATCCCCATTGGGGGATGAAAATATCCCCATTTGGGGATGAAAATATCCCCATTTGGGGATGAAAATATCCCCATTTGGGGATGAAAATATCCCCATGGGCGGATGAAAATATCCCCATGGGCGGATGAAAATATCCCTATTTGAGGATGGAAATATCCCCATTGGGGGATGAAAATATCCCCATTTGGGGATGAAAAAGCCCCATCCGGGGATGAAAATATACTTAAATATCCTCCGGAAAACTTTCCTTTCTTCCGCCTAAATCGTAGATCTTTTCTCCCGAACCAGGTTTTTTTTTATCCTATATATCTATATATATGTATATATACACGCGACAATGAGCGACTCCACATGGGGAAACTGCGATGCACTCACTGGAAAATTGTCCCGTAAAACCCACAAAAGGGTAACCAGTCAGTAGTTCAATGCTGGGATTTCACGGATTTCCCCACGGAGAATAATGCCCGGTGAAATTTGACGAAAAAAATCATTGAGATTGAACACGGGTGGTTGCAAATTTATGTGAACAGCTTGATTGCACATGTGAAAACTTTAATTTTATTGCAATAAGAGGAGTTATCCAAAACTCTTTGGAAGACTTAATTTTAATCTATCAAAGTCAAACTTTACAGCTTTTCCGATGTTTCTTTTAATTGATATCTTCCCAATTTCTAGAACTACTGGAATGCCTGAAATGTGGTGTGATAAAAAATGGGGAATCCGCAATTTACGTACACCAATCTATGTAGAAGGGTTATGGAGAACGGACTGGAGATTGTGAAGTACAGTAGTGAAAGGGGTAAACGTGCAAATATCGTTCAAGATCAATCCTTTAATAGGATTACGGTGGAATTCAGCCGCGAGCAAGGCGATTGAAGAAGGGGGCGGTAAGGGAGGAAGGCACTAGAGAATGTATTCTGTGTTTTTATGGGGGATTCCAAGAAGGCATGATTACTTCCTGTTCATTGATGCTAAAGTGTATTTCACGCTGTTAAAGCAATTGAGATTGTTTTTGCACTTTCGTTTTGGACTTCGTATGCGGGGTCTGTGTGTCCGTGTCCATGTGCAGGTGTGGGTGGGCGTGGGTGGGTGTGGGTGCGGGCCATTGTGCGTGGGTGCGGATGGGTGTGGGTGGGTGGGTGTGGGTGTGGGTGGATGTGGGTAGATGTGGGTGGATGTGGGCGGATACGGGTAGGTGTGGGTCAGTGTGGGTAGATGCGGATGGGTGTGGGTGGGTGTGGGTAGATGTGGATGGGTGTGGGTAGATGCGGATGGGTATGGGTGGGTATTGGTAGATGTGGGTGGGTGTCGGTATGTGCGGGTGGATGTGGGTCAGTGTGGGTAGGTGCGGATGGGTGTGGGTGGGTGTGGGTAGATGCGGATGGGTGTGGGTGTGTATGGGTGGGTATTGATAGATGTGGGTGGATGTCGGTAGGTGCGAGTGGGTGTGGGTGGATGTGGGTCAGGGTGGGTAGGTGCGGATGGGTGTGTGTGGGTGGATGTGGATGGATGTGTTCGGGTACGGATGAGTGTGGGTCAGTCAGGGTAGGTGCGGATGGGCGCGGATGAGTGTGGGTGGGTGTACCGAGATAGGTTTTCGACATAATAAAGATAGTAAAAATATTTTTTAAAAACGCTGCATCCAAATCATTCCTATGTCTAATTGGTCGAGTCATTTCAACGATTTCCCCAATGAAATGTTCACACTTTATTGAATCGATCTACTCATTGGATAGCACATAATATCAGGAGTAAATACAGGTTGAAGATAGATCCGGAAAGGAGAGCAAGTGACGAGACGGTTGGGGAGGCGTCGGATCTCGTTCGAGTTATTGGGTTTCAGGAATCCATTTAACATCATCAGGGTGCTTTACCAGGTGAAATGCCAGAGGGTATGCGGAGTTAGGATGGACCAAAGTGGGAGGCTGGGAGTGAAAAAGAGAGAGACAATGTGATCGTTAAGTTTGTCAGCCAGTGGTTTACCAATGTAGCGCAATCTACTGATGGTAGAGAAAAAAATGTTCAAATAAGTATTAGGCATTTCCAAAAGCTTAAAAATGTTTTGTGAATTTTTAAAAAATTTCGAAATTTTGCGGAAAATTTTTAAAAGCCCTCAAAATCCTCTAACATCTGCAGAACAACCAAAAAACTTATACTTGAAAAATTTCACGCACAATCACAAAATAACATCCCATCAAAAATATGCGAACCAATCAATCACTCACCTCCATATTTATGAATGAACAATTTGTTTGTTTCCGTGCTGTATCTATCAACTTGACCCGATCTTCCAAATACCACAATACAAATTCCAGCGAATAATTATGCTCAAGCCAGGAATTATTTGCAAGCACTTGAGTGCCTCCTGTGACGTAACTCCCCCATTTTCGATGGTTATCTTTGCGTGTGAAACTTCGCTCCCATAACCGGAGTCACGATAATCCGAACCAGTCCAATTGTCACCCCAACTCCCCCTACCACCCCTCCCACTGCCACCCACCCACCCCCTTTCCACCCGTTTCCGGCCACCTCCTTCCCTCCCCCTCGTCCCGCCCACTTCATTTGCGCCCCCTCACCACGGCCATTCCACCCCATTTCCGCCTCCCCCTCCCCACTCCCCCCGCCGTCCCCCCATATTGCCGCCACCTTATGCCGAAAGGCTCGCGAAATCGCGAGTTTCTCAGAACTTATATCAAAATGACTTTTTATCATTAATGCGGTTCACTACCCTGGATTATTATCCCAATCGTTGCCACATTCTTTTTTTCATCTCACGAAACTTTTAATTAAACTGAAATCACTTTAATCATTCACCCTAGCGTAATAAAATAAATTACGGGGTGGAAAATAAAAAAAAGGGGGAAAAAAAAGAGTTAGATTGAAATCACATGCGAATCAGCAGTCCAGTGAAAGAGGGCAATAATGGTTTTTCGAGGAAGAAGATAAAAAAAATGTTTTGCATTTTTTTCCGGTACCGCGTGCATTAAAGCTGTTGAAAAAAGCTCTTGAATCTGGAAATTATTTAACAGATTTTCCAACATTTTTTGACCTTTGATATCTTGCTTTTTCGTTAAGATTTTGGTGTTTCCAAAATTTCAAAGCTTTTTGAGCTTTTTTTGGAAATTTCAAGTTAGAGCTTTTTGCAAGCTTAATTTGATGTTTATCACCCACAACTCAACGTCTTAACATAAGTTGAGCTTTTTGAGCTTTCTAAAAATTTCGAGTTGAGCTTTTTGCAAGCTCAACTTGCATTTCATGAAAATCGTAAGTGCCCGTCAATAGCGTAGGTCGAGCTTGTGAAGAGTATTGAATTTGAGAAAAAAAGCTTAAAGTGAACTTTTCAACCGTCTCAACTGAACACTCTTCTTCACTGTAACCCTTATCCAGCGCCAATCCCTATCCAGGATTCCAGAGCTTTTTGAGCTTTAAAAAAAATGAAGTGAAGCTTTTTGCAAGCTCATCTTGCAATTTCATGAAAATAGTAAGTGAAGGTCAATAGCTTAACTCGAGCTTTTGGAGAGTATTGAATTTGAGACAAAAAGCTTAAAGTGAGCTTTTCAACCGTCTCAACTGAACCTTGTTCTTCACTGTAACCCTTGTTCGGGGAATTTCACTTGGAATAATTCACAATCTTCGTTAAAATAAGCCGTTCAATAGGGACATCCAACACTATTGTTTCACCAAGCTTGTAAGAGTTGTCTCTCCCTTCAAATAAAATTCTTCACTTCACTGTCTACCTGTACATAGACAAGAGTCCTCCATGCAAACGCTATTGTCTCGACCTGCTTTGATTCACCGGAGCCTCCTTAGTCATCGAGTAGGTCGCAACCCCACTTGAACTCATGGCCAAGTGATTTTGAGATATGTATCCTGAGGTATAGAGCCACACGACTTTCCACAGGGCTTTGCACGTTTTATGTTACATGATATTATTTTTTCCTCGCGATCTCTCACGAATACAGCTCGGTCTTTAACTTTTTTATGATGTCTGGCGACAATTATTTGAAAGATATTTTTAATCACACAATTCCAGCAAATTTCTTATGAACGTTGGTCAGCCAATATTGCGCCAACGTTGGTGAGCCGACCTTATGCCAACATTGATCAGCTAATGTTGGTCAGTCAATGTTGGTCAGCCAATGTTGGTCAGCCAATGTTGGCCAGTCAATGTTGGCCAGTCAATGTTGGCCAGTCAATGTTGGCCAGCCAATGTTGGCCAGCCAATGTTGGTCAGCCAATGTTGGTCAGCCAATGATGATTAACCAATGTTGGTCTACTCACCTCAACCGACTTTGGGCACCTAAATCCGCAAATCCGGCTAGCCAACGTCGCGCCAACATTACTTCTCCAGCCAAATTTAATCATTGCAATACACTGTCAGAAAAAGTTGTTAATTCCAGCGCACGGTCAATGATCAACTGAATTTACTTGCAGCAAACAAAGTTTTTTTCCGGAAATGCTTTTACATGTTTTTTTTTACTTCAAGATTGACTATATCTTCAAGTTAAGTGCAACGAGTTGGGTTGTGTTTTCAGACATTTTATTCACTAGAACTACTGACAACTTCACCCGTATCTTCAAAAGGAGAGGGACTTGTGAGGAGATATTTCTCGTCCTTCAAAAGACGTCCACCCGAAACTTTTATCTCCATTCGTGACTCCGTTGCTTTCGACTTTTTTTTCTGGTGAAAGCATTCGCAGTAACGTGATTATATGAATATGTGGGCTTCGCCGAACATTGAGGTGTAATTTGCAAATTTTTGCATATGGCATCTATCTACGATATTCGTGGATGAGAAATGGGCGATGATGGTCTGATTAGCACTGATACTGGCTTTATATCAGGAGTGTATGTGTGTGTATATCTGCCGATATGTCTGCCATGATGAAGCAAGGTTGACGCAATGTTGGCGCTATGTCGGCGCGCTGGCACTAGATTAATGTTGGACGATAAACGCTAATATAACGTTGGAGGAGTAGCGTTTACACAAGGTTGGCTGCGCAATCTTGATGGAACGGTGGCACACCGGTGGTTAATGTTGGCTGGGCAATGTCGGCTGGTTAACGTTGGCTAGTTAATGTTAACTGCCTGTTATGTAATGACAGCTGGTTAATGTTGGATGGTTAATGTTAGCTGGTTAATGTTGGCTGGTTAATGTTGACTGGTTAATGTTGACTGGTTAATGTTGGCTGGTTAATGTTGGCTGGTTAATGTTGGCTAGATAATGTTGACTGGATAATGTCGGGTGCTTAATGTTGGCTGAATAACGTCGGCTGGTTAATGTTGGCGGGTTAATGTTGCATGGATAATGTTGGCTAGTTAATGTTGGCTGGATAACGTCGGCTGGTTAATGTTAGCTGGTTAATGTTGGCTGGTTAATCTTGATGGGATAATGTTGACTGGATAACGTTGGCTGGTTAATGTTGGATGGATAATGTTGGCTAGTTAATGTTGGCTGGATAACGTCGGCTGGTTAATGTTAGCTGGTTAATGTTGGCTGGTTAATCTTGATGGGATAATGTTGACTGGATAACGTTGGCTGGTTAATGTTGGATGGATAATGTTGGCTGGTTAATGCTTGGCTGATTAATGTTGGCCAGCTAATGTTGGCCCATTAATATCGGCGCAACTCCATCAAGAGCATTGAAGCTTATCTTCAAACCTTACTCCAATTCATTTCAATAATTATTTTCCCTTAAAATCATGCTGTATACTTGAAATAGCTTTTCTTCGAAATATAACTCGACCTTCAAGCAATACCCAATAATTTCTTGATGATTTCAGCGAATATACCGAGTGGGAATTGTCGTTAAAATTTTTGGTATGCTGAATACGCTCCTAGAGGTTTTTGAAACTTCCACATATTCCTCTTGGGAAAGATTTTGAATCTCAACGACTTTACGACGTGCTATATATACATATAAATGGATGGCACCATCAGCGGTTACGTGAGTTTGTTCGGTGCGAAATTTCAGGAGTATGGTCTTGGTGAAACTCAGTACCCAAGAGGCAAATCAATTTTTATCGATTATGGAATTTCTGGAATAGCAATTGGTTCAATATTTTCAAAAATTAATCACACAAGTCTGGATTTTTGGAATAAAAATTATTGAGTTTGCGTGAAACTTTTGGTAATACCAATAACCAGCCATGCAATTTGCTTACTCGTACAGCCCAGAAATTTAGGTCAGTTCAGCCCGCCGTCTCTTGTATAGACCTGTTATAATGGAGCACCGAGAGGGATGATTTAATTAATTAGTATTCGACTTTGAGTGCATGCTGATTTATACATAGCGCCATGTATTTACGGCTAAAGAGGGTTCTTCCACTTGACGGTTTGTTCGACTTCAATTCAAGAGTTCCCTCTCTCTCCCTCCTCACCCCCCCCCCCCCCCCCCCCGCCTACCGCAGGTTAGTTTAAAATATCTACCGAGCCGTGCTGCAGTGATGAGGCCAAAGTTTGTTGTTATGGAATATTAATAAGAGCAATTTCATGACATCCATTCAGGACTTCATGAATTCCATCCATTGAATCCCTCAGAAATGGTAAATTTACACGCAGCAATGCCTCAATAGAAATTGCAAAAATCAACTCCCAAGATTTGTTCAAGAATGATTATCTCGTTAACGAGTTGGTCAATGCCAAAATGTTACTCAATACTTTTTATAGATAATTAAATTTTGAGTGCAAAATGTCGTATACAATCTTTCTCTAAACCGCTCTGCTCACGAGATATGTTGTGAAATAAGGTGAAAAACAAAGTTTTCATGGAGAACCTCATGCGAGATTCGAAAGAGGATGAGGTAAATATAGCCAAGCACACAAGTAAAAAATTGCACTTCAAGGACTTTAACCATTAGGCAACAGACGAAAGTTGTGAAGCGAAATAGTGTGTATGCGGAAATGAAAAAAATTCTCGAATCAAGGAAAAATATTCTCAATTCAACCAGTCTGCGAGTTTTGACATTCGGTGATAGTCCTAGAGACTTACTGCGGGATTTTTTATGCACGATAGCACATGCTGACCCGGCGGGAAAATTGTGAAACAATTAGCTTACTATGTTGTGAAGTTAGCTTAATTTTTTCGGGTATCATATACGATGTTACATAATTGTGAATTTAGGGGTGGAAAGAGGGTGAAATTTGGGGACGAAAGTTCCTTTTCCATTTTTCTGTCCGAGGCCCCCCTGCCGACTTATTCAATTTTCAAGTGAGCCAATCAGAACGTAGCCCCGCCCCCTCGACCAGTGGTTCTCAACTTGATCGCTTGAAATTTTTAAAAACTGATATTTTCCGTGTCCAGGCCACATAATAATGCCAGATTTGGCCAGTTATGGTCTTCCAAAGTCGTAGTTCTTCCCAATTTGAAGGAATTGAGTTGAGAACCACTGGTCGAGGGGGCGGAGCTATGCTCCGATTGGCCCATCGGAAAACTTGAATAACTCGGCTAAGGCACCTCGGAGAAAAAAGTGTAAAAGGAACTTTCGATCCCAAATTTCACCCTCTTTCCACCCCAATATTCAGAATACCCAGTTATGAGACATCAACTGTATATAGCATGAAAATTGTAAACTGTGGAAAAGTGTTGTAATCGTTTAGCAATGTTGATGAGTTAAATTTAGCAGTTGAGGTAGCTGTTAATGGCTCGTTTTTTGTAAGGCTTTTTGCTGGGGCCAGTGGTAAACAAGTCGGCAATGAGATGAATAATTACAAGGGTGAGAGGAAGGAGTTTCATTGAGTTAAATTACTCTGGATAATGTTTCTCGACTCTGGAGAGGGTGGCACTGAGGTGCATTGTTGTGATTAAATGAACTGTTTTCGGAAAATCTTAAAGGAGACCTCGTTTTCAATAAAAGATGAGATCTCCTCTAGATCGTTATATTTTAAGTCTGCACAATTTATACTGACTATATCTGTCGCCCCTTGAATATACATATATATTGGACCAAAAAAAAATTGGAGTGAACGAAAATCAATTCCCACATTATAGAATGTGGATCAAAGATTCTGTCGACGCAAACGATATCCACATTTAACCCGTTTCCGGGTCCATGGTCTGATACAGCTGGTAAAGAACGTATTAAATTCTCATAAAGCATCTATAGACATATACCGTGTATGAAAAGTACCATGCAAGTGATATCTAACGCGGAAAACAACGGCACGCCTGGTTAATATTTATTTATATTTGTACGTGTATTTGCAACAAATGCAATTGCTTCCTGCTAGTGGATATTTTCGAACCAATTTCAACCATGGAAAAGAGTTTCTGTCTCAGTAATTTTCTGTTAGGCAGTATGTTATTGATTCTCTTTATATTGTATGGTCGGGTAAAAAATACTATACTTTCCTGCACCAACGTAGAAACGAGATGATACCGACATGGAAAAATATCTAGTTTGGGGTATATTTTATCAATGGTTGTGTGAATAGGTGAGTGAGTGTTGGTCTCTGTGGGTGGGTGTATGGGTGTGGGTGGGTGGGTGAGTGGGTGGGAGAGTGGGTGGGTGAGAGAGTGGGTGAGCGGGTGTGGGCGAGTAGGTGACTGAGTGTGGGTGGATGGGTGGGTGAGAGAGTGGGTGGGTGTGAGTAAGCGGGTGGGTGGGTGTGGGCGAGCAGGTGACTGAGTGTGTGTGTGTGTATGGGTGAGCGGGTCGGTGTATGCGTGTGGGTGGATAGGTGTGTGGGTGGGTGAGTAGGTGTGAGTGAGTGAGTAGGTGTGGGCGAGCAGGTGAGTGAGTGTGTGTGCAAAAACATAGCGCAAACGCCGGCTTACATATTGGAAACGAAGCACTTCAATCAGCTGCAAATTATTCAAATATTTGGGAAAATAAATTGAAACTCCAAGCGATATTACCAAACGAACCAGCAAATGAAACGAGCACATTTGATCTCCACTCATCATTTGGGGAATCGCACTTGTTATATTGGAATATTTCGAGAGCGGTTGTTTGATGATAGGGCATATATTCACCTTTATTTACTTATATTCACCATTGGATAAATTAGAATTGGATATGAATACTCGGGACTAGCTCCCCCATTCTGATCATATGAACACCTCACACATTAGTGAGCTCAACCAAAAAATTATTCCCAAGGCTTTTTGGCAACACCACTTACCTGCTTAAGCTCTCAGGGGAAACGATCAACCTCAAGGCATGCATTGAATTCACATATGAAACGTCTGAATATGTAAACCCAGTATCAGCACTACCATCCACATGGTATCGAGTGCGGAAGTAAACAGCACGAATAGTAAAATATTCATTTAATCCATGCTTATATATGCCAGAAAATCAATTACCCCGGCGACAGTGTATATAACTCACCAGGTGAACACCAATCCCCTTCGGCATGATCAGCTTTCATTTAGTCAGTTTATGGCCGATACTTTGGACCATACATGGTAAATCAGCATTACTGCACATAATTCTATTACAGTGGACTTTCCATAGCTCTCCAGTTTGTGGCCTGAGGTTTCCGCGCACGAGGAGTTACAGAGTGCCCCTTCCACGCGCGCAGTGGGCATGTCCGTAGAAAGAGAGAGACAATGTGAGGACACGAGCGAAGCCCCATATTGCTGTGAGCGCTACCCCCTCCAAAACGTTTACATTGCATCGCCTAGGAGCGCATGCACGGCGGCAACCAACTAAACGCCCATACCCCTGAAGCGCCATTCCAAGGTCACGCGTAGTGGGGACGCACTCCCCTCTGCTCGCTTGCGCTGGAAGTGATGCAAATTGGAGAGGGCCGGGAAGTTCAGTTATACGTAAGAATAATAAGAACTGATTCAATTCTTTTGTTACTGACCCGAGATGAAAAATCTAGAGTCTTTCTTAGTACGAAATACTCTTCGTCTCCGTCTCTCTCTGCACCACCGCAGAGAATATTCGTGAGACGCGGAGTCCAACGCTCGCAGTCTTCAGCGGAGAGATGATCGTCGCCGAATGGAGAGTCTTCTGAATCTCTAGATAGAAGACCGCTCCCCTGAGTCTTTAGGCCAGAGACTTCGCAGATTACCGTTATTCAAATATATAATTAATTAATTATGCCATTAAATTTTGATATTTAAATATATGATTTATTATGATTATTATTATTATTTTCATCATTACTAAACAACGCGACAATTTTGTTTTTAGAACAGTTGTTTTCCCATTGTTAATTGAACAAAAATAGTGATATGAATATTTTACTTTACCATATATTGAGAATTAAGTGAAAGTTATCAATACGTGATGAGCGTTTTCTCTAAGTCCACGTCTTTCATTCAGTGATTTAGAAAATGAAATAAACTATCAAAAATTCGAGTCGCGCAGCGAAGACTGCCAGAGACTAGGGGAGACTTCCAATTCCACTCAGAGACTGAAAATGACTAATTGCAGTCTCTGGCCGTCTCCAGAGACTGGAAAATTTCATCTCGGGCGAGTTGAAGCAAATCGTGAACAAATGTGGAACGTGCTTTGATTCAAGTTCCAGAAATTGACTACGTTATTTGTTCAAACGGTGGAAGGAAAGGTCCTTTTTTAACTCATTGCACCTACAGTAATGTACCACTACTTTGCTCTGCTAACATAACCAGGTACTGTGTTCTAGTTCCATGTGAAGATTCAAATCCAGTTGGACCAGGGGGAAACGGCTCCACACCTGTTCCTCTTCCTGGAACTGTTCTCCTACCTCTTCCTTTACCCGGTTCGGTGTTCGAACTTGCTGCGTTACCTGGAACAGGTACTGGATTTGGATCTCCAAGTGAACCTGTTAGGCACCCTAATTGAGCAAGTGATCGAAGCGAAGTGGTAGGCGGCTAACACTAAAACAGCATACTCGTCTGATAATGATAGCAATGAACTTGTTACCTTATGGTTTGAAAGAACATCCCATTTGGCCAAATTTGTTTCAGTTCAGTAACGGACTGGCTCAAGTCGAAAATGAGTTGAATCAGGTCGAACTGAATCAAGTAGCCACTTCAATTCCTGATTGATCCAGTTCAATCGTGCGGATTCATTGATGACGAGACATTCAGACTGATTCAGCATTATTTTGTTTGCATTCATGGCTCTTCAGATGTTGAAAGCATAATTGGTGGATTCCCAGCTCAACCAGGCCAATTCAAGTATGCTGTATCACTATCGATTGATTTTATACCTATATGTAGTGGAGGAATCATCGATGAGACGCATGTTCTCACTGCAGCACACTGTGTTGTGGGAAAATCACACCAGTATCTCGATGTTTTACCTGGAACGTGTTCCTTATGCGTTAGCTCCGGTCACATACCTGTACAAAATATAGTGATACATCCAGGATATAAAACGTTCCGCAATATGGACGAGCAGAAAGGATTATACATCGATAATGATATTGCTGTTCTAAAGGCACGTGGTTCACCCTGCATTTCGCAGGTTACTGAAAATCGTCAATGAAAGATTAGCACAGAGAAAAATAATAATTTTCGATTGCCCTTTTAGCTTCCCATCACTCTGATTATGGGGGAACTTATTCAACCAATTCCATTACCAACTATGTATCGTATGGATACCTGCGATATCTGCCAAGTAGCAGGTTGGGGTGTAGTATCTCCAATGTCTACAACAGCATCCATAAATCTGCAGTGGACCAATGTAATATTCACGGAATCTAAATATTGCAATAACATATTTTTGGAGAATCAATTCTGTGGTGCTTCTCTAGAATTGAACTCCAATTTGGCATATGTGAGTTAAATTTTCTTCACTAAACACGAACAAATGAGTGTGATAAAAAATATACTTCTGTTTGTCGAAGCTGTTGAAATCAACTTGACTTAAGTTGGAGTCAACTTAACTCAAATTTAGGTCAACTTGACTCAAGTTTTGGTCAACTTGACTCAAGTTTAGGTCAACTTGACTCTAGTTGAGGTCAACTTAACTCTAGTTGAGGTCAACTTGACTCTAGTTGAGGTCAACTTGACTCTAGTTGAGGTCAACTTGACTCTAGTTGAGGTCAACTTGACTCTAGTTGAGGTCAACTTGACTCTAGTTGAGGTCAACTTGACTCTAGTTGAGGTCAACTTGACTCTAGTTGAGGTCAACTTGACTCTAGTTGAGGTCAACTTGACTCTAGTTGAGGTCAACTTGACTCTAGTTGAGGTCAACTTGACTCTAGTTGAGGTCAACTTGACTCTAGTTGAGGTCAACTTGACTCTAGTTGAGGTCAACTTGACTCTAGTTGAAGCCAACTTGACTCTAGTTGAGGTCAACTTGACTTAAGTTTAGGTCAACTTGACTCTAGTTGAGGTCAACTTGACTCTAGTTGAGGTCAACTTGACTCTAGTTGAGGTCAACTTGACTCTAGTTGAGGTCAACTTGACTCTAGTTGAGGTCAACTTGACTCTAGTTGAGGTCAACTTGACTCAGGTCGGGGAGATAGATTTACTCTTTAATTCAATTTCAAGTAGTGCTGTCACATTGAATCCAAATGTTTTTCTGAGACCATATCTTCTTTCACTAATCAACATTTTATGTTCACAGGGAGACAGTGGTGGATTATATGTCTGCAATGGTGTCGCAGAAGCAATATCAATTAGTGTAACACGTCATTATATAATATTACTAGAAATATTCCCTTATCTTAAATTCATTAAATCAGTGATTGCATTAAACTAGAGTAAGTAGATGTAAAATATTCATTGTAGTTACCCATAGTATTCAAGAAAGTCAATTTCTTCAATAAAAGTCAATATATTATTGAAGTATCAATACAAATCGTTTTCCAATCAGTTATCGAATACCAAGTTGGAGCCAATGATCCGTGGGTATTTAGGCCAATCACACCAATTCAATGTAGTGGTGTATTGAGATAGCGTACAGGAATTATGTGACAAAAAAGTTATTACAGTTGGCTATACCGTTCTGGTAGTATCATCCAAGTGACAACGTAATCGAAAAAGACGATAATATGTCCTACGATTTATTTGTGGTTGTGCTTATATATGCAAGTGAATTGAGGTTATCGGAGGTAGTGAATATAGCCGTTGGCGCTCATTGGAAAACTATCGTTTCGTTCACAGATCTAGTGCTCTTTGCAACTTCATTATCGTGAACGAAAGGGCACTTTTTGTTCTGTGAACTCGACTACTCGTATCGCCATCGACTTTTCACTTGCACAAGTTGATGCCACGATTGCCGTCGGAGGTGCGCATTTACGCCGCTGCGCGGCGGGTGGCACTAGTCGCTGGGATGTCGTCCAATGCGATGTCTCGATTACCGAATTTAGTAACAATTAAAAATATAGGCTATCTCAACTACGATTTGTTTATTCAATTAACTTCCCGATTTTTCGGAAGCTATTGTAATGACCCCTAAATCGATTTTGTTTATTTCGATTCGTAATTAGGATTTTAAGTATACTGAAATGCTTCCGGTCCGTTGCATACTCAAATGCTTCTTCGTTATCCGTTCATAATTAATTCTTATTCTGTACTGTATCATGTGACCCTGAAGAAGGAATGAATCAGAGAAAGAATGAAACCTCCAGTGGCTATAACACTGCTTCTGATTGCAACTGAGTACGCTGTCGTATGATACAGGAAGAGCGTCGCCGCACGATGTCGCGACGTAGCGCACCATGCTAGAACCCAAGGCAGCTTATCCCTTGCACAACAATGACCCATAGCATACAGTAGGAAAGTAAAACAAATTTTTCGTGCACAATGTATGTGCATAAAGTTCGGTAGTATCAACAATACCCTGATAATGGTATCAATCCCGGAAAATCGTGTGATAGTTCTATATTTACTGATCTCCCTGCATAGATAGGTAGTCTGAGACTTCTTCCTATACTCAGTAGCTCGTAACTTCGAGCAATACAACACACCTTCGGCATGTTCAAGATTTTGTTCACAGGCTTATCGTTTCTAGTGGCCGTGCAAGGTATGACATCATAGTTGTCCAACATATGTTCCTCAGTTGACAATCCTAACGACACCAAATGTCAGATGTAGCCAGCATAGTGAATGGATACCCATCTTCTCCCGGCCAATTCAAATATATGGTATCAGTGTCGCTCTATTACCGGCACACATGTGGTGGAGGACTCATTGATACCCTCCATGTTGTCACTGCAGGCCATTGCATAGTAGACAAACCACTGGAACATCTCCGCGTAATGGCCGGTTCAGTTTCTTTGGACATTCCTACTAGCTATATAGCTGTGCGGACTACAATCTTGCATCCACAGTATGTGTCATTAAGAAATATGGATGAACAGCGAGGGGATTACTTAGATAACGACATTGCTGTCTTGAAGGCAAGTACAGTGAACTCTCACATAAGGTCACACCCGGTTAGGTGGAAGATCCCATCCGTCCACTGAGTCGCGCTCTTTCTACTCAGGTGAGGAGTGACGATGGAATGAGGATTGCATCAAGCGATTGATCAAGACTGATCGAGGCTCAAAAACCATGAGGGAAATAAGTGGTAATTATCAAATAGAAGAAGAAATTCCAGCTATAGAAAATATACGCCACCTACCGGAGCAAGGCTCTGAGTGGTTCGCTCTGCGCTAGTCATGTGGGACGCTGAGTGGCCCTTTCACCATTCAAAACATACGCGTAACGATACGTCTTCCAAAACCATAAAATTAACACCAGCTTTTCCTTCAATTTTGGGGTAGAAATCAATATGTTATGAAATTTTTTAGTTTTTTGAACTTTTTCGATGAAATTTCCGCGCAACCTCTGGTGGAAATCGCGTCGACAGATTATGATGAATTTTCTCATAAAATGTCGGATTTCGACATTATCTATCAAACACAGACGGATATACACGTATATATATGCACCTGTGACATCATCCACGTTGGCCATAGATAATGTTCGCATAAAAATTTGTTAATTTAAATTCGTCTAATGAAACTGACGATCGTACAGTATGCATTCATGAGAATTGAGTAAAGAAATATAGATACAGCATCAACTACTATTTATACAGGATGACCCAGTTAGAACAGCGCACCCGGATAACTCCTGAAAAAAGGGCTAAATGAAAAAATGTTTCCTATGAAAGTTGTAGGGTTGTGAGGGGGACATCTGATACAGTTTTCACTTTGAGCTTGCAAGCTCAGGCTTGCAACCTGCAAGACCAAAGTGAAGTTTGTTAAATGGCATCCACAATTTTGTGTCCTACAAAACTTGTTTCTCTGGACGAGGCGTTTCCAGTCATATGGTTATGTATGCCGATTCCTCTGATTTTACTGTTAAAAAACACTAAAAACTAACTCCGTAGATCAATCCAAAAGTTACGTATCTAATACGTCTTCAAATCATGTCATTAAAATAGGCACAGAATCCAGGTAGATTTTCAATGCTAGCCCAATTGACTGCTTTATGTTGAGCTTGCAAGCTTGAAGCACAAAATGCACTGACAGGAGCATTCAAGTCAGAGCTTGCGATATCTAAAGGCATTCTTTAAATGTTTTGACCATCAACTACTTTATCCAGAGCTTGCAAGCTTATTCTAGTAAGCTGCAAGCACGAAGTTCACTTTTTTTCATGGCAACTACATTTTCCTGCCTGTCGGTCCTGGAAATCCTCGCGTCATTATCATGCTTACTATGCTGTATATGAATACTCCTGTCAGTGCACTTTGTGCTTGAAGCTTGCAAGCTCAACATAAAGCAGTCGATTGGGCTAACATTGAAAATCTGACTAGATTCTGCGCGTGTTTTAATGGCATGATTTGAAGACGTATTAGATACGTAAATTTTGGATTGATCTACGGCGTTAGTTTTTAGTGTTTTTTAACAGTAAAATCAGAGGAATCGGCATACATAACCATATGACTGAAAACGCCTGGTCCAGAGGAACAAGTTTTGTAGGATACAAAATTGTGGATGCCATTTAAAAAATTTGACTTTGGGCTTGCAGCTTCCAAGTCTGAGCTTGCAAGCTCAAAGTGAAGACCGTATCAGATGTCCCCCTCACAACCCTACAACTTTCATAGGAAACATTTTTTCATTTAGCCCTTTTTTCAGGAGTTATCCGGCTGCGCTGTTTTAACTGGGTCACCCTGTATATATTCATATATATATATGATATATATTCATATAATATATATTCATATATTCATTTGACTGTATATTGATTCAGACTTGAATCCACATTGAATGTGACACAGAATGAAGCTGGGTTCCATACTGGAGTGTTCAAAGAATACACGCACCTCGATGCAGCCTCGATGATCTATCTTGAATCAGTCTTGCTTCCATCGTCAAGATGGATCATTCTCCCTTGGGTAGGTGGAGCCTCCTCAAACGCTCTGTCCCCACCCCATCGAAAGTTCTCGCGCCTCATTGTAAACGCCACCTCATTGCGCACAATATGAGATACGAGGCTGTTTGCGTCAAGAGTCACGTAACATGCGGGAGTGGGGGAAGTAGGGGGTATAACCTAAACGGAGCGCTGAAAAGTGGCTCGGTCCCAGTCCGCGATGGTCTCCCATGCCCCGCATCCCATTACCCCCCCCCCCCCCCCCATACTCACCTAATTATATTATTATTATGTCAATAGCTCGCAGAACATGTGACGCTATCTCAATACGTTGCAACAATCCCACTATCACATGCCATCGATGTACCCAGATGTGAATTGTGTGCCATAGCAGGATGGGGTATAACATCTTTTACCGCTCCGATAGCGGCTCGTAATTTACGATGGATGAATGCTCTATTTGTCCCATCTCAATATTGCAATGGTACGTTTTTGGAGAATCAATTCTGTGCTGCGGCTCTAGACCTAAAGTCCAATGTAGCTCAAGTGAGTTAAATGATGTGTGGATTTATGCAGAAGGTTCACAGATTATTATGGTAATTAATATGTTGCTTTTGCCAGGGAGATAGTGGTGGATTAATGGTGTGCAATCATCAGGCAGTATCAATAGTAGTTGGCTGTACAATTCCTTATATGATATTATTACACATATACCCATATCTGGAGTTCATTCGTAATGCTGTGCAGATTTAGGTTCTTATTCTTCTCATTAAAACTGTGAACATATCAAATCAGTCTTATTGCAGCGTTTTATTTTGGAAGAGTCTTATTGAAAATTCTGCAAATATGATTTATATATGTGATGCAGTGATGGCAGAAAAAAGGTATGTGATGGAAAAATTGTTATACTTGCCAGATATTTCCGGTATCATCGTGCAAATAATATTGAAACTGGAACTATGCTGCACATGACTGTCACCTATATTATGTTCGTGCCTTTTATCCGCAAGTTGCAAACTTTCATTTTGAAGGTAATGAAAGGGCTAAAATTTCAAGGCGAAAGTTCCTTTTCAACTTTTCTGCCTAACCCGTCCCCCCCCCCTCAATGGAATTATTGAAGTTTGAAGTTGAACAGTTACAGCACCGCAAAACCCACTTGTTTCCAGTGCTTTCAGTTTCGAGAACGGTTCCAAGGTAATGATCGGTTCCAAGAATTCGTTCCTTCGGAGAGTGCTTCCTAAGAACTGTTGCAGGAGGAACTTCAGGTAGAGAGACCGCTTCTTCTGGCACTTCCAGTACTTTCAGTACCGAGAACGATTCCAAGGTAACGAACAGTTCCAAGAATTGTTTCCCTTGACGAATCCTTGCTGAGAACTATTCCAGGTGGAACTGCAGTTACAGAAACCGTTCCTTTTGGCACCAGTGCTTTCAGTTCCGAGAACCGTTTCACGGTAACGAACGGTTCCAAAAATTGTTTCTCTCGAAGAGCCCTTCCTAGGAACGGTTCCTGGTGGAACTTCAGTTATGGAAACTGTTCGTTCTGGCAACAGTGCTTTCAGTTCGGCGAACTGTTCCAAGGTAACGAACAGTTCCGAGGTAACTAACAGTTCCAAGGTAACGAGTAGTTCCCAGGTAAAGAACAGTTCCAAGGTAACGAACAGTTCCAAGGTAACGAACAGTTCCAAGGTAACGAACAGTTCCAAGGTAACGAACAGTTCCAAGAATAGTTTCCCTCGAAGAGTCCTTCCTAGGCTCTGTTCCAGGTGAAATTTCTGTTATGGAAACCGTTCCTTCTGGCACCAGTGCTTTCAGTTCCGAGAGCGTAGTTGCCATCTGAGATGGTTATTAAATCTGTTGATGCACCTCGAGTAATTCCACATCTAGTACCATTCCCGGACTCGAAAATTTATGTCGAACCGGCCCTTGAACGGCTCCCAGAACTCAAGTTCCACCAGAAACTCTTCCCAGAACCGACCAATTCACGTGAAACAATTCTTGGAATCGTTCTAGGACCTGCAATTACTGCGTGAGCCTGACTTCTGCCCACTTTATCAAAAATATCAGTGGCTCATAGTTCCAATTGCAGATAGGAGTGGGGGAATGAAAACTTCACAAGCTGCTGCCCTCACCACGTTCCACGGTGACGTTCAGGTGGAAGCTCATGCGATTATTTGATATACTATAATTCCAAAATTTACTATATATATATACTATGATATACTATGATTCACATTAGTCGTACATTAGCCGTTACGCGTTAATCATTAGACGGCAATATTCAGAGAAATCAAGTGAATCACCGATAAAGAAGAATGGATTAACCTAAAAAACAGTGTAGAACTGTATCAAAAAACGCGATCAAAGTGATAAGTGAATAACTTCCTGAATATTCTGATTTTTTCTCAAATCTTGTCAATTTCCAAAAACTCGAATTCTTTAACTATAAACAATTGTTTTTTTCGATTGATATTCTTATTCTTTTGACAATTTCGTAATTGCGTTAAATATTGCAATCTTTTTGGGCTTTCTACAAATTTCGAATTTTTTTGGCAACTTTTCCTGTTGGTCAAAATTTCAGTTCTTAATTTTGAAATAAAGATTTTGAAAAGTGGTGTCCATCGGATGTAGACCATTGAATTCCGCAACGATGCTTCATTCACTGTTGATCAGTTCATTACCAATTCTCTTCACCATACATGGTAAGTTAGCATCTGACGTCATTGCATCTTCAACCTACCTGCAGTCTCCAATTGTGATCTCATGTAGTAGATGGCATGGTTTTCAGGTGTCGACAGCATCATTTGCGGATCGCGAGCTCATCAAGGCCAATTCAAATACGCTGTATCTATCTTCAGCTGTGCCGGGCACATATGCGGTGGAGGACTCATCGATGCGATTCATGTTCTCACTGCCGGACATTGTCTTGTATCATCACCAACAAGAGACCTCAGGGTCCTACCTGGATCGTGTTCCCTGAATGTTGACTCTGGTTTCATACCTGTGCAAAAAGTCTTTCTGCATCCTGATATTATATCATTGCCAAATTTTGGAATGCGACGTGGGCAATACGTTGATAATGATATCGCAGTGTTGAAGGCAAGTGTTTTCACTCGCTACACGTTGATCGGCTTGTGAGTTATTCCATGCGTCAGAATGACTGACACCATTAGCAATCTTTCCCGATGTAAAACTTACGTTTTCCTTCAGTAGTCCTTTTCGGCCGTTTTCCGAGGCCTAGGTATAATCAATCGTTTTATTATTCGAATTTCGACAGATGTTTCCTCATTCATAAAGAATACCTCAAAAACTTATCCCCCACTACTTCTCACAAAAATATTCATTTTCCAATGCAGCTCCGAGAGAGTGTGACAATGTCCGCAGATATTCAACCTATTCCATTAGCAAGGACATCTGCCCTACCTTGGTGTGATATATGTCAGATAGCAGGATGGGGGCTTGCTAGTACCACTGTAACAACACCATCCACCGATTTACTCTGGGCCAATACAATATTATTGCCGACTGAATTTTGTAATCATACTTTTTTGAACAATCAGTTATGTGGTACAGGTGCAATTCTGATGACGAGGGCAACGAAAGTGAGTTAATGTTTTTCCTGATAGAAGCTCTTTTTTGTTTTTTGTTTCATTGTGTTAACGAAAAATTTTACTTTCGTAGGGGGATAGTGGTGGAATATTGGAGTGCAGTGGTATAGGTGTAGCCATCTGTGTTGGTGTGACACCTGTTCATACGACGTTGCTGCATCTATTCCCTTATGCAGAATTCATCGATGATGCCATACATGGTAGGGTTCCTCAATTTCGTAGGACTTGATGATGTTAACGTATGAGCATGGTGACGATCAACAGAAGGAGCCAGGAAATTCATTTACCAATGTATCAGTGCGAGCGAATAGTGCATACTCCTTCCTATGTGCTGATTTGGATTTTTATTGATAGACTCCTTTTGGATGACCAAAGATTCGGAATAATAAGGGATACAATCACCATATTGCTAAAAATATTTGTTTTATTGATCATGATTCCTTCACTGCTTCACGTAATTAGCAAGCCCGTTGGTATTGATACTATGGTTTTCGACAACTGATGTATCCAGACACGAGCACACACTTTACGTTTAGGTACTGCATCATGGAGATCGGAGAATAGTCGATGCAATCGTTCTCCCTGTCAGAAGGTCAATTTTGTGGGAAGGTTTGTCACAATGGCAGACATCGCTAACTCCACTGGGTTACGATGTGTACTCCAACTGAATACCGGAAGCGACGTCGACCAACGGCCATCGATCTCTGTCAAGTCAAACAGCGTCGTTACGATGCGCGTATCGTTGGGCAAATATGATAGTGGTCTCCAACTTGGACTCGACGGAAGCAGCCTAGGACACATCACACGATCAAATAGTAATCGGAATATAGCCGACGTCCACTCTCATAGTGTCCTATTGGGGGGGGGGGGGGGGGGGGGGGAGGGGGCGAAAGATGATTTGGTTGTGCGGATGGGTGTCTGCTTGCCAAGTCAGAGGTTTTGGATTTGCATCCAACCTGCTGAGAATAGTTTGTGCTAAAATAACATAGGGTTAATGAACCCTCTATTATACAACCCTTCAGACATTTAGGACCAACAAATGGCATTGTAGATTCTGTGCTACAAAATACCTCGGGGCAGAATCGATGATTACAGGGAATTTTCAATATAAAAAGTCCCTGACGGCCTTTTATTACTTCATTATCTAGAAATCATTATCGATCACTATCTCTGATAATTGAGTTGGCATTATTTCGTCATCCATACACCGTGTCCCAATAGTGTGGACTTTATTTTTGAGGCAGAAAAGAGAGTAAAGCTCCGGGTCAAATGTTCCTCATCAACTTTTCTGTGTGACGTCCCCGCTTCTCTCTGGAGTTATTCAAGTTATAGATTTTCAGTACTGCTTATACACACTGAAGTTCCTGGAACAACTTCTGGAACTGAAGTTCCACCTGGAACATCTTCTGGAACTGAAGTTCCACCTGGAACATCTTCTGGAACTGAAGTTCCATCTGGAACATCTTCTGAGACTGAAGTTCCACCTAGAACCAATTCTGGAACTGAAGTTCCACCTGGAACAACTTCTGCAACTGAGGTTCCACCTGGAACAACTTCTGCAACTGAAGTTCCACCAGGAACAACTTCTGGAATTGAAGTCTCACCTGGAACATCTTCTGGAACTAAAGTTCCACCTGGAACATCTTCTGGAATTGAAGTTCCATCTGGAACATCTTCTGAGACTGAAGTTCCACCTGGAACAACTTCTGCAACTGAAGTTCCACCAGGAACAACTTCTGGAATTGAAGCTCCACCTGGAACATCTTCTGGAACTGAAGTTCCATCTGGAACAACATCAGGAACTGAAGTTCCACCTGGAACAACTTCTGGAACTGAAGTTCCACCTGGAATAGTTCCCAGAACAGATCCTTCACGTGAAACAATTATTGGGCGGGTTGCTTTCAAGACGTTTTAATCTCTTAACACGTCATTATCAACTGAGTCTTTGACTTAATTACATCGCGCAATATTGGTAATTACCTTAAACCATTGGTTGTTTGCCCTGGGGACATAATCATTTTTCGATTCTGTTATTACAAAGTCTCCAAACCTAATTACGCCTGAAGCTCTATTGATTGTCAGATAATACGTCCAGCAGTTTGATTCTGACCATTGTAGCGTGAATGCGATTAAATCTTGACAGTGTCCATGAGATAAATGTGATAACGATGTCATGGTGAAGCAGTACCATCCTTTCGTCCTGGTTTCGCAATCATAGTTGCATTAACCCTCTTCAATGGTATTCAGATGTCCTGCGCGGACAATCAGAACATGATCAGCTGATAGAAGACTATGCAAATCTGCTTACATATGCGAGTACATTGAATTCCTTGCAGGCGGTTAGCATAGTTCTTCAGAACTTGGAACCGGAAGAAGATCAACATGATCACTTATTCATTCATCGGTTTAGTGTCGATGCTTTTAGCGATAGATGGTAAGACAACACATGACATACTTGTTACCTCTTCAGCTATAAGTGGCGATTAAATTGAAATGGTCCCATGGTCCAGGTGTCCACAGCATAATTCATGGATTGCCAGCTCATATAGGCCAGTTCAAGTATGCTGTATCATTGAAAGTTTGTCATCAGTTTGTATGTGGTGGAGGTATCATAGATACGAATCATGTACTCACTGCGGGACACTGTGTTGTGGGAAAACCAAAAGAGGTATTTTCGGTTGTAGCTGGAACTTTTTACCTGAATGATACATCTACAATGACACCTGTAAAGGATATATATTTACATCCCAAGTATACAACATTGAGGAATTTAGACGAGCAGCGTGGTGATTATTGTGATCATGATATAGCTATCTTGGAGGCAAGTGTATTAGTGTATTAAATGGTCTCTTTATGTACGGTTCTAAGAATGGTTCTGGGAATGGTTCTGGAAATGGTTCTGGGAATGGTTCTGGGATTGGTTCTGGGATTGGTTCTGGGATTGGTTCTGGGATTGGTTCTGGGAATGGTTCTGGGAATGGTTCTGGGAACATTTCTGAGAACAGTTCTCGGAACGGTTCTGGGAACAGTTCAATCCAAAATGAGTACGTTAGTAATCTTCCAAGTCTTGCATATAGTATATGTGCTCAAGATTCCCCAAAAGTTTTCTATTGTACTAAATCTCTCACTTTGTTGAAATGCTTATTTCTTTTATATTATATTTCACACCTGAATGAGAACCGACGGAAGACGAAGGGGCACGGGAGGGGGTTCCGGGGGCGGAGCCTCCCGCGGGAGGGGGTTCCGGGGTCGGAGCCTCCCGCGGGGGGGAGGAGGTGAAGACCCCCCCCCCCCCCCCATTTTTACTCCTTCACTCAATTATGTTCACATGCCTCTACTCTATATGGCATGTAGATAATCGTTGAATAGTCAGTGCCAAATGATGAACAATATAGACCAACAAATCAATCCAAGAGAAATGATAATTGATCTCTCTAAAATAGATCGAACTACCTTTGAGGATGTCTGAAAGCATTCAGCCAATCCCATTGGCGCGTACATTTTCTCTACCATACTGTCACGTATGCTCCCTAGCTGGATGGGGTAGGACATCGTTAACTTCCAACACACCATCACCAGATTTACAGTGGATGCAGGCAGTGTATATTCAATCGCGGTATTGTCGTACTATTTTGCTAGAGAATCAATTCTGTGCTGCAAATCTAGCCCTCATAGCCAATGCAGATACTGTAAGTTAAATGACTCTTATCTATGCAAAAGCTACTCACAGGGTGATGCTGATCAATATGTTATTTTTCACAGGGAGATAGCGGTGGATTATTCGAGTGCAATGGTAATGCTGTAGCAATATGTATCAGTGTATCAGGTCGTGCTACGGTATTCCTTCAAATATTCCCGTATATGAATTTCATCGACGATGTTGTGCATAAAAGAATATTACCGTTCAATCAACTCCGATGATATTTGACCTTAGAATGTGGTAATTTTAGTTTCTATTTGTGCATGTATAGTGAATAAGTAAAAGAGCAGAATAGTCTGAACCTCGTTCTGGCCTGAAATATTTTTTCCGTTGAGTTTGCATCTCTCGTTTGTACCTGCTCTTCAGTATTTCATCGATAGGGCGTAGTGGACACCCATCCATGGGCTGGGACCGACTTTCGCCATTTAGGCCATCGTATTTCTAAACACAGGGTAAACCTCTAGAAACCCCGGTGCTACGACGGCGGGCACCTATGATGGAACCCTCCTCCTGCGTCGGGTTAGGTTCCCGCCCGGCCGTGCGGTCTCATTAAATGACTGTCGCTGATAGCACACTCGGAATGTTTCTGCTTTTATCATCAGTCCCGGTGTGCTAATTCAGCATCCCGCTGCATAATGCCAGGGTAAAGTGGACCACTTGGTGCTTAGGTTCTCCCTAGCAAGTGTGGGTTGGCTATTGAGGTTGTTCGCCACCTTGGAGACGGTACTGATGGGTTGAATATATCTGATACGATATTTGTATTTCAGGATATACATATCTCCTCTGCCGTCAGTTCCAAATACCATCACCAATCCCATCATCCAACACTAATTTGTGCTAAAGACAGAGTGTTTTACACCGCCTCAACTTGGCAAAACTTGGAACCACGCGACACTTTATTCTTGAAACCACGTTATCCTAGCCTGACATGTACATTCCTGTAGATAGAACCAGTAACTTTGCAGTATGAAGGGAGGGGGGTGGGGTTTATAGCAAGTAGCTCAGACGACACTAATGGGACTTGTTCAAGACTAGAGCTTCACACTTCAGTAGAGGTCCCTCTGTCTCGCTCCGCTGTACACTCATCCTGGTACCTCTTTCTGTTTCATGCGTCTGCCTCGGATTGTGAGATTAGATCTCGATATTCCAACCTCAGTATCTGATTATCGAGGAGGGACATCGATACGAGAAAATTCAAAGTGACGTTCTCCATCCGACAGGTCCATCCGGTATGGGAGTTCTCCAGAAGGTACCGAATGGGGAGACCAAAAGTGTCTTTCACTGCAACAAGAGAACCTAAGACTGTGATATGCTAGAAGTGTCCAGACTTCGGTTTATCGAAGAATCAGATCCAATGTAAGGAGACGTGTTGGTGACATGATGACGAAGAATGAAATTGAGTGTGTCACAGAACTGTGTTTCAATCTCCATAAACTACGTCAATGAATCAATCAATGAATCAATCAATGAATCAATCAATGAATCAATCAAGGAATCAATCAATGAATCAATCAATGAATCAATCAATGAATCAATCAATGAATCAATTAATGAATCAATCAATGAATCAATCAATGAATCAATCAATGAATCAATCAATGAATCAATCAATGAATCAATCAATGAATCAATCAATGAATCAATCAATGAATCAATTAATGAATCAATCAATGAATCAATCAATGAATCAATCAATGAATCAATCAATGAATCAATCAATGAATCAATCAATGAATCAATCAATGAATCAATCAATGAATCAATCAATGAATCAATCAATGAATCAATCAATGAATCAATCAATGAATCAATCAATGAATCAATCAATGAATCAATCAATGACTCAATCAATGAATCAATCAATGAATCAATTAATGAATCAATCAATGAATCAATCAATGAATCAATGAATCAATCAATGAATCAATGAATCAATCAATGAATCAATCAATGAATCAATCAATGAATCAATGAATCAATCAATCGATCAATCAAGAGTCCAGAATAGTGTACCGGGGGCACGAATCTTGGAACCTTCTCCATTTTTTGAGATAATATTGAACTCTCTATCATATCACCAATCGGCTTACCCTCTCTTGTGTGTATGTTTTTTTTTTAAATAGCACAATTCGTGCAATTTATCGTTACCCTCGTACCGCATTATTGTCGAACCTTATCCTTGGCAGCAATCTCGAGCAAAAATGGCAGCTTATGCTCAAGAAGTTGCTCTGGCGCATCATTAAGACATGTAAATTGCCTCTACGTGGGTGTGCGATAAGATCTTAGGCTTTGCTCACACGCAATATCCTGATTGGCCCCATAAAGGACGCTAGGGTCACTTGGTCCCCACTTGGTCCCGCACTTGGTTTTTCTTTGGGTTTCTTATTAACGCGAGGAAAATCTTGCAGCACTCTGGTACGGTAAGGGGATTTGCTCATACATTGTCATTCCTACGGACACAGGAATGCAACCGGAAATCACGGTCTCATGGACTTATCACCCAGATTTTTTTTAGATTTTCGGGAATTGTTTCAGAATTTTAAATCGGGGGGTATTTTTGCTACAGATTTTTTCTGATTAAAAGAAAAAGAAACAAATCTGAAAAAATTTGAGAGTCCTTTTTTTCATGGTAGATCCTCAGAAAAAAATCGCCATCAAAATCTGAAGAGGTAAGGGCCACGGGTTGTCCAAGTTTGTATGGAATACCCCATATACATGGCCAAGACGGTCTGAAGATGTTTGGAAGGATGATAGAACTATATTGTTGGGAGTGAATGACATAGTTGCCATGGGTTGGGTGTGTCGAGAGCAATCCCGTAGGGCATGATGAAGCTGACCTAGGGTGACCACAGTTACATTGGGCAGATTCAATTAGAGTCTTCCTTTTGGGAGAAGTTGCTGAGTGATAGTGGTCTGCAGCAGCCCTATTGATTTGTACTACATCATGGTGTCCCACAACTGCGCACTCCAAAAGTGAGGGTGGAATGAGCCGGAAATTTGGGGTGGCGAGTTCACCTCCCGTGTGTCTCGCCGAGGTGGTCCGTGGAGCTATTCAATTCTTAACCCGGCTAATCAGGACATACCTCCCCCGAGTATTCAAACATAGCAAAAAATACAAGAAAAAATCCGAGCTTGGCCAAGTTGACATTGGGACCTTATGAGGAGGCAAACCTAAATTTTTCACAATTTAATTTTTGGCCCCAAGTTGATGGGTACTATTCAATTGGACCCCCAGGGAGATATTTTCGTCGATTTAGGAGCGAAAAATTCAAATTAATTTGTTTCGATTTTGGAAAATTTAACATTGGGGTCTTATGGGGAGGCAAAATTAAATTTTTTTAAAATTGAATTTTTGGCCCCGTGTACGTTGATACTATCCAATAGGAACCCCCAGAAGATGTTTCCGTCGAATTTGCGTCGAAAAAGTCAAATTAATTTTTTTCGATTTTGGCCAAATTTAACATTGGGACCTTATGGGGAGGCAAACCTAAATTTTTTAAAATTGAATTTTTGGCCCCATGTGCGTTGATACTATCCAAGAGGAACCCCTAGAAGATATTTCCGTCGAATTTGGGTCGAAAAAGTCAAATTAATTTTTTTCGATTTTGGCAGAAGTTAACATTGGGTCCTTATGGGGACACAAAGTTAACTCTTCTAAACCGCTGATTACTATCACTCGCAAATGGAGAAATTAATAATAATCATAATAATACTAATAATAATGAGTGAGGTCTGTCCTCAATTTCAAATATTGAACTACAATGTGGAAGGAAATGAATTAAATACTAATTATTATGCTGTGATTTTTCTTCATAAAAATTAACTCGGGAAAATTAATTCAATGTATACTCATAACGATATTGCTTGAGTGCCTGTGTATATGCATGTGTCCACACATGTGCATGTATATCACTGTGTCTATATATTTGGGGTCATGTGTGTGTGTATGCTCAATTCTCAAATTACTTCTAGACTCTAAACCTTCCCCTAAAAATTCCGAAATGATTTTTCAGACAATAATATTTAAACTGTGCGTTTTACATCTACTCCCTCAACGGCCAATAGAGATTGCCAGTTATACACTGCCGAATAAAAGCCCTCTTATAACAAATGTTGATCTAGCCTGGTATCTATTCATGTACCACATTCAATATCAAGCCATTGTATACAAAATTCAGACTGAAATACTGCACTGATTCCACATCACTCTAATTCACATTTCATTCATGAATTGAATTGTAAAGAGCAAAATCGATAACCTAAATATTGTTTCGTATCGGAGATTATTGTAGCATGGAAAGAAAGAAATGAAACTTTCGAGGGATTACAACAGTGATTCATCCCTTATAAATGTATGCAGGAAATCCCCAACAGAAGTACTTATTGATTACACTGGTCATTATTTGAACTGGTTATTTTAAACTTTGTCGAAAATGCTCATTGTTTTTAGAAACAGAGATAACAAAAAAATGTCCATGTTGTCTAGCCATCGATGAGGAATTCTTCGATACAAAAAAATCATGGTCGCATACACACACACACCCACCCACTCATCCACCTACACCCCCCCCCCACCCATCCACCTACATCCCCCCACCCACCCATCCACCTACATACCCCCACCCACCCATCCACCTACACCCCCCCACCCACCCACTCACGTACACCCCCCCCCCACCCACCCACCCACTCACGTACACCCCCCCCCCCCACCCACCCATCCACCTACACCCCCCACTCACCCATCCACCTACACCCCCCACCCACCCATCCACCTACACCCCCCCCCCCACCCACCCACTCACCTACACCCCCTAACCCACCCACGCATCCACAATCACCCACTCGCCCGCCCACAATCACCCACCCACTCACCCACCTACCCACCCACCTTCCCCCTCACCTACCCACACTCACTCACGCACCCACCCACACACACCCTGCGAAAGACGGCCCCAGCCGCAGGGATGGGTGTCCACAAGTCCCATTTGAAGAAGTATCGGAGAGGAGCTGCCTTCGATTCTACAAGAGAGAAGGACGGAGGAAAAAAACCATACCCACAGATAATCTAAGCCCCATGATATCATTTCTGGCACATGTGATATCATTAACACAAGCGCCCTGGGGGCAAGCTATATCCGGGCTATTAAGATTCCACAAATGGTCAATACTCACTTATCTTCGTACTTACCTTTGCAAAAATTCAACGACTCCTCACATATCCATCATCCGTCCCATGTCTTTCACTCTCTCAACAATCTTCAACATGACTAACTCTCGGCTCGTCAGCGTTCTAGCGTTTCTCTTCACTCTACATGGTACAAAGTGACAAATTTTCCTTCCAAAAAAGTCACATCTCCGATGTTTTCAATTAGTTATTAATTATTGTCAAATCGATATCATATGACTTGCAGGTGTTGACAGCGTAATCAATGGAATGGTAGCTTACGAAGGCGAGTTCAGATATAGTGTGTCATTGCGATTATGTCACGACCACATATGTGGAGGAGGTATTATCGATACAACTCGCATTCTCACAGCAGGACATTGTGTTTATGACAAAGTTAAGGAGGACTTGAGTGTGATAGCTGGAACAGTTTTCATGGTTGAACGACCGGACCATTGGATACCAGTTAAGGAAATATTTGTGCACCCAAATTTTACCACCTTAACAAATCTGGATGAACCCGTGGGAAATTACGATGATAACGATATCGCTGTCCTGGAAGTAAGTCTAGTTTTGATTGAGATAATTTGATGGCGTTCCCTGAAATAGAAAAGTCTGCAGTTCGGAAATCATAATTTTTAAATGTTGTACAGAGTCTAAAGTGTGATTACCATCTATATGACACATCCGCAGTGTTTGATAACCATTGCCACGTGGCGCCACCTAGCGGTTCCGCACCGTGCGCGCAGTCGGTACCGAAAATTTTGTTAACGATTTCTCATGAACGCATCGAGCGATCTGGGTCATCGAGGTCGTAATCGAAGTGTCTTCATGGAACTCAGATCGAACTAGTGTTTGGTTCAAATTGACCAAGCAGTTTTTTTGTTATTAACAATTGAATTGTTCACAACGCTTTATTACAAAAACGGTGAGAGATACGGCAGAAAGTGTTAAACAGAATTTGCTCTGTAAGTGGAAATGCACATTTGATTTCTTATGACTTTTTTCCATAGTTGTCATAGTTAAGGAGGTATGACGGGTTCAACCCTCGACCGGTCGCACCCCTATTGGCGTCTCACTTCCACTCCAGCAATGCGCATAAGTTTCGTTCTCACGCTAACTATGCGCCTAGTCAAATATTGACGGGTTACATTGATTTACTCACACTAGTGTTTTCTCTGGAACCAGTTTTTAAACATTTAATTGGCGTGTCGGAAAATGTAGGAATGACAAAAAATGTACAATATAGGGTCCAATTGACAAGAAAAATAATTAGATTTCCGAATGTAGCTTCAACTACCTATGATGGAAGGTGCAACTGTGCAATTCCTTCCCTTAACAAGCACATCGGCACTACCTTACTGCAGCACGTGCTACATAGCGGGATGGGGAAGAGTGTCAACATCTTCGGTAACTGCATCCCAACACTTGAAGTGGACAATTCTTACATTCATACCCTCCCAATACTGTCCTCTCATATTTTTGGAGCACCAAAGATGCGCAGTGGATCCAACTGGATGGTCTACTGCTGCTGAAGTGAGTTGAATAATTTTTAGAAATAATTTATAATATTTTTTTGAATCTCCTGAAATTTTGGAAATCCGTCAAATGGTGCAAAACTGACGCTCGACCTCGAAGAGATCCGTCCGAATGAGTTCTGTGCCTTTACGCAAAAGGTTTTCGCAATTATGCTAAATAATATTTAATTTCTATAGGGAGATAGTGGTGGCATTCTGGTTTGCGATGGGAAAGCAACGGCAATATGTCTTACTGGTAATGGCGGTTTCTCCATATTACTAGAGATATTTCCTTATCTGGAATTTATCAATGATGCTGTGAATGGTCGAATTGCTCCGATGGACGAGAATCGGTGAGGTGGAAATTTTGAGTGGTAAATTCAATTTACTCTAAATTGACCTTTTCTGCATAAAAGTATGAAATCAAGAAAAACATTGAAGTACCACCATTCAAGACATAGGTATACACATAAGTTGCAAACACGAATTTTGATGCGCGGAGAAAAAAACCCGAAGATAGTCGTTCCAGTGATACCCAGGTAGTGCTTAAGCAACTAAGACCTCGTTCAATAAATTAATTATTACTGTTCCTGGAAATATTGTCATTGCTATTTTTCCTCCCTTACTCTCTTTTGTACTCTCCACGGTAGCTGTTCTTCAGCAATTCTTCAAGAGGGCCTACTGGACACCCATCCTTGTGGCTGGGGCCGACCTTCGCCATTTAGGCCATTGTAGTTCCAAGACAGGGTAAACTTCCACAAACCTCTGTGCTAAAAGGGCGGCCCCCCCCCACGCTGGCACCCACCCACTCGCCAACCTACTCATCCACCCACCCGCCTACCTACTCATCCACCCACCCGCCCACCTACTCATCCACCCACCCGCCCACCTACTCACCCATCCGCCAACCTACTCATCCATCCGCCAACCTACTCATCCACCCGCCCACCTACTTACCCACCCGCTCACCTACTCACCCACTCGCCCACCTAGTCACCCACCCACCCACGCGCCCACCTACGCACCCACCTACCTACTGACCCACCCTTCCACCTACTTACTCATTCACCCGACCACTTCCCCACCCACCCTCCTTTCCAGCCACCCACCCACTCACCCTTCCAGCCACCCACCCAATCACTCTCTCAGCCACCCACCCAGGCACTCACCCACCAACCCTCTCGGCTACCCACACATCCACCATGGAAGGGGGGGGGGGGGGTTCGAAAATGACTTATCCCATAATCACTTTCAGTTATCTCATATGCTTAAGTAGATAAATCTGTTCTTTCAAATTTTCCGTCCTAATATCTGGCGCCTTAATCTGTCGAGGTTATTAACCTGTCAGTCGGCGTATTCTCCATAGTTTACAGCGTGGACACAAGTGATGCTGAATGATTGTGACACTTTGCGGCGGGGCGGAGTGGGTGGGTTCCATGAGCGCAGAGACACCGTAAGCACACAAGTCCCTCTTCGATTCCTTATTTCCAATATCTTATGTTGCATGCATTCTCTCAATTTCTGACCCATTTAAATTGAAATGACTCAGCCCAAAGTTCTCTGTAACTCCGTTTAAAGCACTCCGAAATATATGGATTATCCATTTCTTGGATTAGTCATTAGCAACACCAATTAGGGCGCTTACGCGACATGACATAGTTGACGTCATCACAAACAACTCTGGTCAAAACTATCCTAATCATCAATAATAGAGCTATGAGCGTATCATAATCGGCCGCACATGTAAAGAATTATCAGAAATAGCCTACGGGCAACTGATTACGAAACCATTAAAACCGCCTGAAACCTCGTCTTTCATTATTGTCCTTCAGATCGATTTCATTTTCAATAGATTCGTCAATATGATCAATTGTCTGTCAGCGAGTTTCCTGTCCATTCTCTTCACGATACACGGTAAGAGCTGACAAATTTCTTTCCTAGAAGTGATACTGACAGTTGTATAGAAGGTATTGTCTGCAGCAAAGTGGCCAATCCCCTAGTAGAAATTGTGAGAAGAACCGCGATGTCATAAGCACCTTCGTCCCAGTTTACGCCCCAAAAATGTCGCCGCGATGTCGCCGCTGTGTCGCCGCGATGTCGCCGCTGTGTCGCCGCGATGTCGCCGCGATGTCGCTGCGACGTCAGTGCGAGTTAACGCGATACAAACATCGCCGCGACCTTCATCTTCAGTTTTCAGGCAAGTTAGCCGCGGTACCATCTTCAACTTTCAGAGCAAGCCTTCTGATTGCTGCCCAACCTTTGTTGATTTGTCAGCTTCTCTCTGGACCAAACAGTTCAAGGGCAGAACGTTAGATATTTCTCTGTGGAGAACTTGCTTCGTTGAATTGTCTGCCAATCAGAGGTCCTACCCGAAAGGTTAACTTCCGCCGCGGCTAACTTGACTGCAACCTGGCGCTCAGTTTCTACCAGGGCCACGAGCGATGCCTGCTTCTTCTAGATCTTTCAGTGGATCTCTCGTAATCCAAGAAAGCTGGAGATGCTGTTCGAACATTTTTGCAATTCCATTATGCCCTTTGGCTACGAGATATCCACCGAAGCTAAAAAAGTAACACTGATCTGATAACATTGACCTGATTGATATCTTTGGCTCTCAGGGGTTGAAAGCATCATCGGTGGTTTGCCAGCTAAAGAAGGTCAATTCAACTATGTTGTGTCGGTGTGGTCCTGTCAGTTGCATATTTGTGGGGGAGGTATCATCGATGCAACTCATGTTTTAACTGCCGGACACTGCATTGATGATCTTCCAAAGGAAGTATTGGCTGTTGTAGCTGGAACAATTTCCTTGAGAATACGTAGAGGACAGTTGATACCAGTGAAGGAAGTATATTTGCATCCGGAATTTACCGTTCTGAGGAATTTGGACGAGCAAACTGGGAATTATAATGATAATGATGTAGCTGTCTTGGAGGTAAGTTTGGTAGAATTGATGACCGATTTTTTTATTTCGGAGTTGATCCAAGTTAGCACCAAGGAGAGCATGAAGGTTTTTTGGTTCCATTAATGGATTGAGATACATAATAACAAGAAAGCTTCCTTCTCCCATGCAGCTCAGCCGACCGCTGCTGGAAGGTCCAACCATCCAACCAATTCCTCTAGCACAAACATCTACCATACCCTACTGCAGCTCTTGCTATATAGCAGGATGGGGAAAAGTATCGCTATCCGCATCAGGTGCTTCGCCAAATTTACGATGGACAGTTGTCAGGTTTATCACACGTGAACAGTGTCCCAAGGCTATATTTATGGAGCATCAATCGTGCGCTACAGATCCAGCTGGATTCTCCAGCGCCGCTCCAGTAAGTTGAACAGGTTTCTGGATGATAGTCTTCTATCAGGCAGTGCATGCTGATGAGTGTTTATTTTTTGTAGGGAGACAGCGGCGGCTTATTGATTTGCGACGATACTGCCGTGGCAATCTTCAGCTCTGGTCAGCCTCCTTACCTCATGTTTGTACACATATTTCCGTACTTGAAGTTCATCGACGATGCCGTTAATCGTAGAATACCTCCATCCACTCGGAATTGACGAATTCGGATCAACTAGATACACGGCCTATTTAATGGATGTTCATGTCAATAGCCTGCCATGACCACGGACAATCACAATGTATTCCATTGGTTTTTATGTAAATATTTTAACTGTTTTAAGTGTTACCTGATATAAGCCAATTACTCAATTAATGCAAGTTTACGTGTATGAATAAAGATATGGACTATGTCAATGCTTCTTATTTTCAAAGGAATTGTTTATTCGGTATTTTCCCGGAATCAGCATGGACCTTTCATGCTGTAATGACCCCGATTTTGCAAATCCTAGTTTTACTATATCTGGTCTTGTGAGTATACTAAAAATTTGACTTGATGATTTTGTGTGTGTGTGTGTGTGTGTGTGTGTGTGTGTGTGTGTGTGTGTGTGTGTGTGTGTGTGTGTGTGTGCGTGAGTGGGTGGGTGGGGGCGTGGATGGGCGGGTGCGTGAACGGGTCGGCGGGTGCGTGAACGGGTGCGCGGATGGGTGGGCGGGTGTGTGGATGGGTAGACAGATCCGTGGATGGATGGGTGGGTGCATGAACGGGTGGGCGGGTGCGGGGATGGGTGAGCGGGTGCGTCGATTGGTGGGCGGGTGCATGAATGGGTGGGCGGGTCCGTGGATGGGTGGGCGGGTGCGTGAAGGGGTGGGCGGGCAAGTGGATAGGAGGGCGGGGGTGGGTGAATGCATGGGTGGGCGGTTGCGTGAATGGGTGGGCGGGAAGAAATCAAACTTTTTTATTTTTAATCTCTTTTTCAAATGTTCGATTCGTACCAATGTACAAAAATCTTAAATCGAAATCAGCAATCGGAAGCCTTTTTGGGAAAACACACCTCAAGTTAAGGTTAATACTGGGGAAAAAGACACAGACCAGAAAAGTAGCAGTTTATCACTTGAATAATTGATAATAGTGATAATAATAACAACAGTGTTAACGGCCTACAGATTTTTTCAGAAATTTTGTGATGGAGAACACAATCTGGGAATAAATCATCTGTCATAGGCACTAAGGTCAAATGATTAAAATAATAACTTCCCTTCTACTGAACACATCGCATATATTCTGCATCGCATTAAAGGTTTCGCTAGGGAATCACGTGAGTCACGAGAGAAATTGTGCGGATGACTCGCGGCACGCTCATGGAAGAAAAAAATGGCAATTGGTCGTAAGTCATACCCTTCCTTCATATTTGTGGCTCTTTTCTTGCCAGCTGCTCCATCGGTGGATACAAGAAAATCATGAAGTTGCATAATTTTATTATGTGTACGCTTCTATTTTCAATTTGCTCACTCATATTAGAAACAAATCATTAATGCAAAAAAAATCTCAAAAAGCCAAAAATTTTACAATCTGTTGAATTTTTGAAATTTAAAAAATTTTCAAGAATTGAAAACTTGTCAAAAATGTAAAAATAAATACTTCTAATATGAAAAAAACCAGAACAGACAGATAACAAGGAAGAAAGGAAAAATGAAAATTCGAAATATTGAAAAACAAATCAATTCACAATTTTTTTTTCTACTCTTCTAAGTTTGAACTCCCTCAAAATCGCAAATACGAAAATGTCGTTTTCTGGTTTATAACCTTTTTCCCCTCGATAAATTTCATTTTCCTCTGATAGTCAAAGAAACATACATGTTGGTATCGTGCCACCCAGTTTTCTGGAACAGGTAGCTTGATTGATACTTGGATTGCGTGGCGCCTGCGAAAAGGTTCTCGCTAGAGACCCACAGTGGTAGATCTCAACGTCTGGGTTGGCCATTACTGTGAAGGATCGAGGGAATCCTGTTGAGCCAAATGCTTTCAAATTTTTCATGTCACACAAAATTTCAAAATTTTACAAGTTTCCTCTTAATTTTTACCACTGACCACGCTCAAGATTCCGTTCATCTGTGTGTGTGTTTCTTTTCCTCCGTCCGTCTCTCGTGTACTCCTCACGGTAGATGCTCTTCAGCATTTCTTCCAAAGGGAGTACTGGACACCCCTTCATGCGGCTGGGGCATGTGTATGGGTCGATGGGTAAGTGAGTGGGTGGGTCGATGGGTGAATGACTGGGTGGGTGGGTGAGTGACTGGGTGGGTGGGTGAGTGGGTGGGTGAATGACTGAGTGAATGACGGGTTGGATGTATGAGTGGGTGGGTGAATGGTTGGATGGGTAAGCGACGGGGTGAGTGGGTGGGTGAACGAGTGATTGGGTGGGTGGGTGGCTGAGTGAGCGGGTGGGTCGATGGGTGAGTGGGTGGGTGGATGGATGAGTCACTGGGTAGGTGGATGGATGAGTGACTGAGTAGGTGACTGGCTGGATGTATGGGTGGGTGGGTGGGTGAATGGTTGGATGGATAGGTGGGTGAATGGGTGGGTGAATGGTTGGATGGATGGGTGACTGGGTGGGAGGATGGGTGAGTGACTGCGTGGGTGGGTGAGCGTGTGGGTGGGTGAGTGAGTGGTGAGTGGGTGAGTGACTGGTTGGATGGACCGATGGACGGTAGTGTATTATCATTATGTTCATGATAATGATTGAAATTAAATTTTTCGTAAGGATACTAATGATATCTTAGTTGAAACCATCAAAATTATTCAACCGTATTACTCATATGAGTAGTTCCGGTGGGAGTTACTTAACTCAACTTATCGGTTTTTGTTGATTCTGTGGATGTAGGATGGGGAAACTCGGGGGCTACGTGATTTTAGGGGAAAATCAATGAAGACGCTTTTGATTAGTTGATAGTGTGGGATATTAAATACACAAACTTCGATCATAATGGTATTCAAGAGGTCAATGAGCAGCTAGCAACGATTATGCCTATCGAAAAATTTGAACTAATGAAGGAACAAAATTTGGGTAATTAAAATTGAAAGGTTAATTAACACAGGCTGTGTAGCATAACAAACTTTAATTATTTAGGAACTTTCCGATACAGGGGAATTACATTATAATGATAGCCAACATGCAGAATGATGAATTGATGACACATTTTTCGAGGTCTTCAAATTTACAAAAGTGTGTTTGCATTCCTTCAAATTTTTTTTGCCCAAATTTTTCAGACCTTTTGAGCATTTTTGAATCTTTTGACCAAAATAAACATCTTTTGAATTTCTCTCCAAAGTTTAAAATTATCTCCAATTTTTTGGAATCCTTCAGATTTTTTATTTCTTTGCCGATCCCAATTTCCGTTGAATTTTCGAAAAGTTTAATATTGTTTAAATGTTTGAATTTCAATAATTTTTCAAATTTGCCAAATTTAGGAAACTATATCCCAAAATTTGCAAAATGTCCAAAATTTTTTAATAAACAAAATATCTTCAAACATTACAAAATGTCTAATATATTTGAACCCTTTGAATCCCTTGAAATCGCTCAAAAATTCGAACTTTCGAAATTAGTTTAAACTTTTAATAGGCCACATAAAAAGCTTAAAGTGATATGACTTTTTCCCTCAACCAACCCAAGCCTTTACGTTCTGCGTGAGTTGATAGGCACTCATGGGGATAAAATATCACCCTTAATACCACTCTCAAACTTTACAGTCATCCCCTTTATTTCTATCCACCCTGGTAATTTACCATGACAATCAGGAAAATGGCAGGGTAATTTAACCTTTAGGCTTATTTTAGAAATTCGTTTCCGAATTTGCCATATCAACTGTTGTATGAAAAAAAACACCCACTTACCCACCCACTCACTCACGCACTGATCCTCTACCCACCCAGTCACCCACCCCTCCCCCCCCCCCCCCCCCCCCCCTACTAATCTGCCCACCTCTTTACTCACTTAGTCAGTTCATTCATGGAGTTCGCTCTCATTTTTTCGGAAATTTTCCCACCTCCCAGGCTATCGTCAATTACCCTTTTTAGCAAATATTGTTCAGAATTACGGAGCCATTCGTTATAGCATTATTTGTGAGCTATTCTTTGGCAGCACTGACGTAGTTTTATGGCCGACTTAGAAGCAACGTCTTCTTGCGTGTGCAGCTGTTCTTTACGAAGTGGAGGATTAAAGGAATTTTGAGTTAATTGCCTTTTCTGGAGTGATATAGCGGCTTCGGTATACGAGGGTCGTGATTCTAATACTCCAAGCTCACAATTTACTTCTAATGGGATTTTATGATTTTCGTCTGTAAACATTTGTGTCATACATTTTCAGCTTTATCATTTTCCAATATGTTATTTACAGTGGTCTCTCGTCCAAGTTTCTTCTAGTTGTTTATGGATGAAGCATGAAAGTTGAGAATAAAAAAATAAAATTCATTTAAATTGTTACATATATGAATTCCAGTTTAAGTATCTGCCATGGGACCATTTTCTAGACCCTTCTTAAATTTTATATGATTTTTTACACTTTTCTAAAACTTTCGCGAACTTTCCCAAAACTTTATTACCTCGCTAACATGCAGATGTTTGCTCGTTTGGAATTTCATTTATCGCCCAAAAAACTCATCGACACTCCTCCGATAACAGCATAAACTTAAGAATTATCATTTATGTCGAATGAGAGACACACACGCCCACCCACCCGCCCACCCACGCAGTCACACACACGCCCACCCAGCCACCCACCCAGCCACCCACCCACCCAGCCACTCACCCACCCACCCACACACACCCCCCACCCACACACACCCCCCACCCACTCACATCCACACACACCCATACATATACATACACGCACATCATTAGAGTTTTGGTGTAGTGCCTCATCATCCACCCATAGAGTCGACCCCCTAAGCCGGACGGGAACCCACCCCACCGCGGGGGGAGAGATGGTCTAACATCCACCGGTGGAGAAGAATGAAGAACCAAACATTGAGAACCCGAAAAAATCACTTCTCATTGTTGGTATCATTGCAATAATTTCCAGAAATTGCTTCACTTCAGTGATTTATATATTAACGTAATACATATTTGTGGTCTCGAAAAGAAGGAATGAAAAATAAAGCAGCGGAATGAAAATATGGTCGATATTATACGGACGGGGAGAGGAGGAGGGGGGGGGGAGTAAGGAGTTTGAAGGTAACAGCCATCAGGTTATTGGCAGAAAATTTCCTCGAGCGAGGAAGTAGAACCATGCAAAAGGGTGAGTAAGACGCTCGACAGGGCAGGAAACTCGCGTTTTATGGTCCGTCGCAAACCACCAAGCATCTCTCACGTCTGCGTAAAAAATCACCGCTAAGCCATTGCCGGCTATCGACGAGTCTTGCCATCTTTTCACTCCTTTAAGTACTTGGTTTTTTTATTGAGGCTTTCTGCTTTTGTATACATATCAAAGTCCCCCAGGATTCCCATAGTCCGGAGCGTATCCTGTAAAAAATTCGAATCTTATTGATAGGGAAAATTGTGATATTTCGTATACCGCCTCAAGTACGGGGTCTACACCACATATAGACCGGAGCTTGTCCCATCGGCCGGGGTCTATATGTCATATAGACCCCTCCCATGATTCATAAAAATTAATTTTCTCCCTTACTATGATAGATATCGGAATTCTGAAAATTATCCCATGAAGCACATGAGTTTGTCAATACAATGCAACTTGATTTTTTTTTCTCAAATCATTTTTTATATGTTTTTCTAATACATCCACATTACGGAACTAAATTTCATGTCGGATGCGTTTAAACCTCTTGTTTATCGGGAAAATTTTCATAAAAAATTCTGAAATTTTTACCAAACATACTTTGTAAGTCCCTCCGTCAGATGGCGTGAGTCAAATTTGGATTTAAAGAATCACTGATTTATTATTTAAAAAATTCTGACAATCGCAGATCTTGGTAACCAATTGGAGTATGTAACTGAAATAGGTCTGAAAAATTCTAGAAAAACATGAGTAAAAAAATACCGTACTTTAAACAACTTTTTGGCGAAGGGTCAAGATCATCATCAAATTTTACTTCATAATTTTCTGATGTTATGTATACAAATTATCGTGTATTGAAGAGCGCCTTCGAGTCGACGGGATGCCGCCGGCTGATGGGGACACGTCGCCCGGTAGGCGCGCCGCACTTGAGGGGTGAAATTCAATGAGTGAGTGAAGTTCTGTAGTGAAGTTGTCTTTGGACTGCAGAAAAGAGCAATGCGTGCCTCCCTACATGCTCTACTATACTTGTATTATTTTTCTATAATTGAATACTTCTTTCTGGACAAATCTGTGCTAACAGTCATTTGGTTCAACATAGATTTTACATGAAAATCGTGAAAATTGGGGGAACAATTATGCATCCTTACCCAGTCAACTTTCACATAGTTATCTCCACCAAACGTCTACGAAAATTTAGAATAATTATGTAATAAGATTGTCCTCAATGTGCATTGACGTGAGTATATCGAGCCAAGGCAGCCAGAAAATTGGACTCGCTTCGATTAAGTAACTCGTTACGCCATCACCTCTCCGAAGATCGATATTTTCCTACTCTCTAACGAAAAAGTTTGACAGCTTTTTCGGGGCGTGACTGGGCATACAGAAAATTGGAAATAAATCCGAAAAGTCCTGAAAATAGCTTCCACGAAGATAGAAAGTGGCGCTTCAATTCGATTTTACTCAGTTGACCTTCTTCAAGAATATACTGACATTTTGTAGAGATCGTTTCGCTTACGGTGGCACCATTAATTCATCAGTTTTATCCATTGAAAAAAATTCAACAAATTTTCTTCGGTATCCTTTGAAATTTTATTCGTCACTACTCCAAACATTTTGGGACTCCCTACCCTATTTTTCAAATGTTATTAGACGGTTAACCACGAGAACGATCGACTCATCCGTCGAATTTATTGGTCATGTTTAACTTCTCGATAAGGGATTTCTTAACATATCTCGGTGTTTCGTGACATTTCTGATCATTTTACAGCATTTTTAACAACATGGATGTGTGTGTGTGTTTGCCAGTATATGTATGTAGTCAAATTCTTTCTTCAGCACTATTTCTCACCATCAAATGACACGATCGAGATGCTGTATGGCGCAATCGAAGCGTCTTGGTGATCTGCACAGCTGATTAGATTTTGGATGGAATCGATCCAGCACATATATTGCTATGACCAACTTGAATTATTTATAATGTTCTACTGCATAAACTGTTAGAGTTAGCGCAAAATTCATATGAGAAAAGTTGTTCCCCATATGAAAATACGTATATTATGTAGAGTGACTTTTTTCGATAATTTGCATAATTAAGGAGATATGGCCGTCTCAACAATTATGTACGTAATAGGTGAAGGAATGGAGCCAGTGCTGTCATGACGGTCCCATTCGAAGCGTTTCCATACAAAATCGAGCGGATTACATTTTGGATGGCATTCGTGCAGTATATGCCATGTTATTAACAATTGCAATTGTTTATACTGTTCCACTGGGTAAAATATTAAAGTTATCGTCTTCATTGCGGCCGCACCCCTATTGGCGTCTCACTCCCACTCAAGTAACACGCATAAGTCTCATCCTCATGCTCACCATGCGTCTACTCAGATACTCATAATTATCTGCTTCATAAATGAGTCAGTTTAAAATTCTCAAATCTGCAAGTTTTCATTATGACACTAATAGGGTACACACTGATTGGCCGGGGAAATTGGAGAAGAATAAATTTGGTACGTTGTGCTGAAATACCAAATCGGGCAGTTTTGTTTGTGCTCCGAATGGGGCACACACGGGGTTACACCACTAGTTATATTTCTAGATCAAGACAGAGATACTCCATGTAAGCCATTCGCTCCCTGGAGAACGTTTCATATCTACCACTGTATGGCCTGGTATCCCTAGTTCTAATCGATAGTTTGCACAACACGGCAACTGAAACAAGTCAGTTCCACACCTCTTCATCATTTGCTCCAACGTTCAAATCTCTCTTTCCGATCCCTCTGTATTCCCACACTGCAATCACTCATTGACCATTCTGACTTGTGTATAAATTTGATACTACGGCTATACATTATCAATCACGGCCGGGGAAAATTCCCCTGGGTGACACTACTCACTGCCTCGCTTCATGCGGCATTGGATTCAAGTTGTGTCATAGGTTGCTTCATGTTAGAGAGTTGACGAGTACCGCGGAATGCCCTTGGGGCGCTACACTAAAACGCCTTTCATCTACACTTTTCTTGTAGTTCCTCATGGATTTCAGTTTGCGACCATGCTACGAACTGCAATGATAATAAAATGGAACCCTTAGAAATTTAGAAGAGTTCGGATGTTTGGAGAGGATCCCCTGAGTCAGCTTCCTGGAGCAGAGAGCAAACCACTCCAAAATTCGAAAAGGTAATAACCTCAAGTTCTATCTTTCAAAAATTTGAAAGTATAAAAGAAAATAATTGAATACACGAGGTTCGGGAGGTCAAATAAAAGTGTATCATAGTTCGGTGTATGCTAGGGACCTGATGACTACCTCGAAAAGCCGATGCGGATCTACACTAAAACCTCCTCCTACACTTTTCCTGTAATTCTTCGGGACTTTCAGTTCGCGGTCACCATCGTCGAACTTGTAAACCTGTTATACACCCCGCAGCATCGTAAGCACAGAAGTCACTGGCTCGTTTTGATGGTTTACTTCTATGACCCGCATGGTAACTTTCCAATTCTGCCGGATTGTCGTAGTGGATTCCCAACTAAGTTTATAACTGCTGGTATTCGTGTTTGTCGACGTTATGGAGTCTTCGACGGATTGATGAGATAATGTTGAAAGCATGAGCAGAAGGAGCATTTATCTATACCACTCGATCCTGGGTAGGGAACTCCAAGCCTCAACTGGGGGTGAGCTGTGGGGCCTCATATAGCCTATCATACCGAAGCTTGGAGTTATGATCTTCGGTAAAGGTTCTTCCTATACAGGAATGTTAGGTTATATCAACCTTCGTCATATCAAGGACATCTAACCTTTGGTATCCAAGTTGCTGTCAACCTTGATCCAAGCTTGGACTCCTTAGTTTCGATCCATGAGCTGGAATCTTGTTCTGCTCAATATTAGATACCCCAACGCCAGCTCTACAATTGCCTAAGGCTTCACCAAGCATTGAAATCCAGGCTTCAGTACCAAGATTGGACCGAGGATGATCAGAGATATATGCAGGGCTAACAACTGGCACGAGTGGTTTAACAAGTTGATCAAGTTTTTCTTTTATAGGTCGATCGATGCTAAACCTAGCAGCAATTTAAATTCTTTATCAGAAATTTCAGGTAGTCTGTATTTAGGTCAATTAATGGATTATCGTCATTCCAATATTATTCAGACTTGATTACGATCATGAAACGGATCATCCGAGTACTTCCAAATGTACTCTTGGTGAATTTATCAACTTCACTTATAATTAACTAACTGAATTTCGCTTGCATAGGAGATTTAGATCGTACCATCGAGGAAACCATTTTCATACTAGAATATTCCGACAAACTATTGGAGTTTCTGAAAAATACTTGGATATCACGTTTTGTGGAGCAACGAGTCTCTGCTGAGATGGGTGGAGAACTCTAGAGAACAATGACCTGTCACGCATGATGTGCTTCTTAGTGAAGTTATTAGCAATGGGCAAAATGAGTAGTTTCTTGCTTTGACGGAAATTCCATTCCCGCGGAATTTCATTAATTCCACAGTGGGAGAAAGTGCACAGTCTAGTTATGATGAAATGAAGTATTGTGGAACCAATCAGAAAGACGACGGCAAATGTCCCACCGTAGTGATGGGACACCCGAAAATCCTGAAGGTGATCATTGAAAAGGCTTAGACTATACTTACTTGTAACACCACTGATAAGCTGCACAGCTGCGTATGCTTCAAATATTCCCACAGAGCCTTCTTCCTAGGCAGTTTGATGTACCAAATTCAGCAATCCAGAATGCTCAGTGACTTGGCTGAACTCTTTGTGACTTTCACCACCACTAGGCCCCGTCATCAGGTACTAGCTCAACAAGCTCTTGTTGTGCCTGACTACCGGAGGGATACCTACAAGACGGCTATTGCGGTTTCTGGATCTAAGCTGTGGAACGCCATCCCCATATATATCCGCAACCTTCCGTATCTTACTCAGTTCAAGACGTATCTGAGCTCCAATCTTTGGAAATGTGATGACCCTCCTGCTTCCAGCAGCGCCTCTCGGTTGCGCAGTGATCATCACTACCATTATGAGTTTTTGACCTTTTCTTTTTTCTTTATCTTTTATTGTCATGGCTACATCTATCTTATTTTTTTACTGATCTTTAATCCACTTGACATCATTTATTGCTCTCTATAAAGTAACACTTATACTCACATATATTTCATTTATTTCCTCACTTATATTTTACGTTATTTTATGTAATAATTTCTAGGCTTTGTAATTACGTATACTCTTTGTTTAACTATCTGAACAATAAACCACGATATCTATCTATCTATCTCTTGATCTAGCTCCTCAATGTCTCCATTTCTGTTTGGCGATGATGTACCTGGAAATGAATTTAGAGAAAAGATTAAAAAGGAAAAAGAAAAATGATGAGCAAGAGGATGTTCACGCAAATCCCCTGACCAGTCAACAGTGCTCCCATTGGTCATCTTGTTAGGAAAAGCTGGATGGAAGTTAAGCAAAACCAACCGCAGACATGTTGAGCCGGATGAAAACCCACACTCCGGGAATTTCATAAATTCCTGGTTAGTCCATGCTTACTTCTAGCCAATTAATATCTGCAGCAAAATACGGAGGGAGATGTTTGTTAACTACAACTCTTACATTCCTTACCAGATTGAGATATCACTACAATGATATCTCCCTAACATCAAGCTTATGAAATTGCCCCTAAATAATTGTGGAATTAATGACAATGAATTTCTCGACGCGAACGGTCTGCACAATTTCATTAAAATTGAAAACCCTGGTGAGTTGATTTATCAGCAAATATTCACCGTGACTCATTGAATTCTGATTGTAAGTCTATATATGCCCTGCTTGCTAATCAAATCATTTCGCTTAGTGCTGTACATAATTATATATTTTCTCGCATTCTCATTGGGATTCGGGTGTGAATAAATAAATAGTTGAGCCGAGAAATAAAATATTTTTCAATACTATCTTTATTCGCACGAGGAACGAATAACTTAACTCGACAAAGGTTGTCCTAAAATTAAAGCTATACTCAAGTGAAAAACCCTCACAGGCTAGTGAAGAATGAAAAAAAATTTATTGCAGTAGAGGACATAGTCTTTCTTTGAATTTCAACATCTGGTTTATTTTAAGGAGTTCTCAAATTCTCTATAATAACACTAGCCCCTTTGCTGGAAACTTCTTAAGTCATGAATATGTCGAGTGATTTTTGCACAATAATACCTAGCCCTTGTGCTGATATTGGTGATAATGTATGTTGGACAACATCATGTACAGTCAACAGAAGTCGCCTGGTAAAGATAATGAAAAAGGGCTACCTTGATACCTTTTTCATGCATTTAAAAACTGCAAAAAATCCGGAAACTTCTAGAGGTTCATCTGTGCTCTTCGACAAGTCTCAAAAACTTCAGGTGAAACAATCGTGAGCTCCCGTTAAATGTAACTGTCAAGGTGATGACTCACGCAGTTCTACGAAACAAATTCTTTCTCTTGCCCTCTCTCCGCGCGCTTCCTCAGAAGTTTAAAGGGACAAGGCGGTAGCGATTGGCGAATAATGAACTCCCGCCCTCGTGATTCGTTCAACGCTCGAATCGAGTGGTCCGTGCGGACATCGTTGGAGAGTGGGGGATATTTCGATTCTGCGAAAATCGCTAAGCACCCAAAAACTCGCCGAAAGTGTACACTTCACCGGACTCTATTGTATATGAAGGTCAGGCTCATTTTAACCGATACACTACCCTGACGATTTGGGATCCACGATATTGCGTGAATGTCTATTTTCTGTTAAAAATATGTGAAAATAACCGTTTAGTACTTACTAAACATTTGAAAATGAACTATTTGAGTAATTTATAGCCATTAGCCACTCATGCATTGTCCATTACAAGGATTCGTTTATCCCACAGTGAATGGTAACGTGGATGTTGCGTGGAAGTTCAACCGCCAGGGTAGGAATACAATTTTCCGCAGATTTTTCTTATCATTAATTAGGTTAAGGATTGAAGAGTGCAGAGAACTGCGTAGAGATTGGGGACACTTTCAATACTGACAATTCCAAATTTTCCAGTAATCATCCAATCTACAAGAACCCAACTACCTCCAAACATTCCCAAATATAGCAATTCACAAACAATGTAGATGACACACGTACATGTCATTGATGTCCGATCACGTGGAGCTCGTTTGCTCATCGAAGATAAGTTGGAATTCGTGAATTTGGCCACGTGCCCCTCGGGTCAACGATAAAACTCTCAGACAATTCCACCCAGTTGTGTGCCCTCTTCTATCTCCCTTATTTTTTGTTTCCTTCAACTGTGCAAACTCTAGAGGGAGGAAATCCAGCCACCTCCTACTTATTTGTAAGTCGAAACACGTCTTGAATATACGATAAAATTTTCCCCTAGATTTGGGCTCGTCCAGCAACTCCTGACTTCGAGCTGCTGAATGCTTCTTCTTCCTTCTTTTTTCTGCTTGCTTCATCGCCCAGGGGAACTCCTCGTTTTTATTTCTTGCTCCATCCATATATTTGCGATTTTTCTATCACTTTACTGGGGTTCTGTACAATTGAAATATCCCGTTGATTTTTCTTTTAGGATTGCATATGAAATATTTTGTGGATAGCTTGTGTGTGCTAGCAATCAGCAATAACTATCAATCGTCCTTTATTTGTACCAAAAAATAAAAAATAATTCGTATTTCTTCTCATTCCTTCAGGAATTGACAGGAAAACCAATAGAGCAGAACCGCAACAGATCTAATCGCACCAGTTTCCAGACCCATTATTGTATTTGCTTAAATTATTGCAAAAAATATATATAGACTGATAAATGCATTTTGTCACTGTTTGAGTGAAAAAGAGACTTTCAAAAAATAAAAACTATAGCGTTTTTTCTTTTGTGCTATTCATATTTTGCCATGGCTGTAGGGGGCAAACGGTGGGGAGTAGGGGTAGAATGGTATTTACTTTTTTGTGCCAAATTAAATTGTCTGCAATTTACTATAAATGTTGTATACCTCATTATTCTCTATACTTGTAATACATAAAATAACGCCAAACATATATATTTCCCCATTTGCAGACTGTCTACTTGCCCAAATATAATAAAGGTACCCAGACTAGTATGTTTCCCCATTTACAGACGGTCTACTTTCCCAAATATAATAAAGGTACCCAGACGAGTATGTTTACCCATTGACAGATAGTCTGTCTATACGTTAAGTCATCCTGTACGTTAAGCTAATTCCTGATTTCCCTACTAACGATTTTATGATCCTTGCAATATATACCTTCTTGTAGACACTAAAGTTCAGTTCCAGTTCTAGCTCTCACCTTGCTAATAGCTGTGACCGTTGTCACTTAGCATTTTTGTACGCTTTGCCAAATTGTGTGAATAAAACTCTTTCAATTTATTTTTTCGATATCTGAGTTCAATCAATAATTACTCGGGTATCCAACACTTCGTTTACTGGACTAAGATACCTATCTGCTACAGACAGACCTTCTGTCTGCCGCTCGGACCCTACCCCCACTCTTTCATCGCTCCGCATTGTTTAGACTTCAGAGCTCAAAATGTAAACACAGAAGCCCAAACAAGTTTTGTTTTGAAAATACTTCCATTCGGTTTCTGAGAATCAGGGGCAGTAGGGCCGGCGTTGCCGCAGGAGTGGTACATCAAACGAATCCGCCGATAGGAACAATTCCTTCGGCGCAGAGCAAGGTCTAGAGCTGGTGAACAATGAGAGCTACAGAGAAATGTCATAAAATGTTTTATGTAGAGAATACCATTGGCAATAAAATAGTTGATTACCACTTTTCTCTAGGTCCAACGCTGTACGAGATAAATGCAAAAAATCCCAAATTGCTAAGCGGTGGTTTTCGAAGAATAGCCAAGAACCCAACTGGCGGGCGCTTTGTAAACTCCTCAACACACACAAACACACATCGGGAAGGTATTGGTTCGGCTTGTCCAGGCCCACACCCTGATCCCGTTCACTGATAAAGCAATTTCTTGAGAACCTGAATCTAGACAACTTCGTCCACCATTCCCTTGTATATGCTATCAGCAAGCGTTTTCAATACACAACAAATTCTATCGTTCGTGCAATCCTCCAAAGTATTACTTTCTTTCGTAACTCCTAAGAGGATGAGAGGATTCCAAAGAATTGCAATTGCCTTTTCTTATTTGTGCTTATTCGTATTTTTCAAGTGCGCCCTAGAGTAAATTTGAATATCGATCCTGCGTATGGAGACAGCAGTTGAAGTGGATGTGAGTGAAATCTCAGAAACTAGTATCAGCACAGTTGCCTTACTGCTTCAACTTTTTCTGCTATTCCTTCCTGGAACAGATCTCTGCTGAAAACCCTAATTCAATTTAAGATGTAAGGAGTTTCAGAATGAGTTCGTGGTTTTTTTTTTTAAAGTATTTCGACGTAAGCTAGTGCTGATATGATTCTTCTGGATATCGGTTTCGAAGGTTCGTCTCATCCGAGATTTTCTAGCAATTTTTAAATACAAAACTGTGAATGTAGAAAAGCAAAAATCTGAAAATTTTAATTTAAAAAAACGCTAATCGCGCTGTTTTTACGGGAAAGATTTTTTTCCGGATTAGATTGATAGTTTGAGCTCGTCATTTGTAACATACCTTTGAGAAATCGTTTCGCAGTACCCAGCAGAGTTATCTCACCTCAACAGCTAACTTCTTCATAATTTGGAGCACGAAGACAAGATTGATCGTTCGCGAAGTGGTGTCCGAACTTTTTATGTCGGATATCCGACGTACTGATATGTCATTGGGGCAGACATCCTTTTTCACCCCCATTTTTCGCCGATAAGTGACTTACTATGCTACTCATTGCCTTTTTCGTGACTAAAAGAAGAGTGTGGTTGCCGATTAAGGTCGACGCTCTATCATTGACGAGCGCTAGGTAATACTTATCATTGTCTCGTAGACCTTGAGGAAAAATGAGGGAAGAGCATGAGGAAAAAAATTGGATCTAATGACCTTGAGATAAAAACACTGTAGACCGTTCCAAATTATTTTTCTCCAGGATAATTTATTTTTCAAATAATCCTAAAAGGTTCAGGTGTCCACGAACTCCCGGAATAACAAGTAACGCAAGCTTGTCGTTGGCGAACGAAGGCTAGAGTTAGTTTTTGGTTCTACAAGTCATTATTCATGGATGAAAGCCATTGTGAATGCTGGTGGAGAAGTTATGGGGAGCTTAGAATTTTCATCCAACGTGTCACTCTTCGTTTAGTTCTGGATATTTGATAGCCTTGCATGTTCCGTATATATTTTGCGTCACTTGGAATGCCTAATGAGATACTGTGAGAATCGTTAGACATGTGACAAGTTGGATTACATCCAACAGTCCACACCCACAGATCGGAGCTTCGGTGGAGTGGGTATAGAATAACGTTCCACAAGATGAGAAGGCAGGGCCGGGCGGGAACCTAACCCGACGCAGGGCGAATGAGTTCCATCATAGGCTCCCGCCACCATAGCACGTGAGTTTCTCGAGGTTTACCTTGTGTTTAGAAATACGATGACCTAAATGACGAAAGTCGGCCCCAGTCGCATGGATGGGTGTCCATTACGCCCTACCGAAGAAATCCTGACGAGCCTACCGTGGGGAGTACAAAAGAGCGGCTTGTTAGTCCCTTGCCAGTAGGTGATTATCAAGCCCTTGCCATCCAGTGTCTCATACAGTCATTCATTCATATTTAATCCAACAACCCCAATGGTTAATTTATATTCGATACCCAACGTAATAACGTTTAATAATTCCGTAAATCTATTGATTTCTCAGCGAGAGCGCACACGATCATACCTTACCTGGGGAATTTGAGAATGTATGAGGTGCTTCTAAATCATTCCTTTCAAGTGAACTGGGGAAATACCCGGGGGGCATCGTTCAGCATAAGCCAACGATAGTGTGCGGGTCAAAGAACGTATGTCTGTGAGAGTTTTGCCGAGGTTACCTAAGACATGGAAAAAAGAAGCCGCGATCGGCCACCAGCAATTTTTTATTCTCTTTCACTCTGCAGTAGCAAATGGATCATCAAATAATAGTTGAGATTTTCCTTCATCCATGTCTGCATGGTTGCATATACAGGGTGACCTAGTTAAAACAGGCAATGTGGATAAGTAATTAAAAAATGTTTCATATCAAAGTTGTTGTTTTCATGAAATGAGAACGCTAGGCCGGATGAGAGCCCAACAGGCCGGGGGGGGGGGGGGGGGGGGAGGTCCATCACAGGGACCCGCAAGCACCGGTGTTCCTGGACATTCGCCCTGTCTTTGGAACCGTGATGGATGAAGTAGCGGACGTCGGCCCGACTCGCATGGATGGGTGTCCAATAGCCCCTTCGAAGAAATGTTCAGAAGCAGCTACCGTGGGAAGCCAAGAAGACTCGGAGACTGACCCCAGAGACTGGAAAGGTGCCAGAAACAAAACGTCTGGGAGGTAGCTCCACGAGTAATGATCGAACAGAGTTGGATCCGGCGAACGTGGTAATTCGACGCGTGAAATTCCCCAAACTGTTAGCCAATGCATGTCAAATTTTCTTGAAAGTTTTGGATAAGAAGTAGTGTATCGAATAGGTGGAAAAGCAACTGGCTGCTGGCTAGGTTAACAGTTGAAAACGTAACCGACAAAGTTTTCTCGTAACATGGTGTTGGGAAGTCGACAGTGAGGCATCTGAGTTGTCGACGAACCGACGCTGGTAGAAGAAGGCAGAAAAAAAATGAGAGGATGGAATGGGGAATAAAATAGAGAATATCGCATCCAAGTATTCCAAGTTTCGGAACTACTTCAACTCTTGTTTTATTTTCATTCGCCCTTTCATTCCGTTTTTTGCTTTGATATTCAAATATTGCTGGCCTAATTAAGATTTGTTTCCAACTTGATTCAAGCATAAAATATAATTGAGGCAATTTGTAATCTATTTGAATATGAAAAAAGTTGTTTGGTCGTTAATTGTACTGGGCATAAGATTCACCGAACTTAATCACGAATTGATCCTACTTGATTCAAGCACGATGTTGATGCCAGTATGAAGTATGCTCGACTTGAGTAGGAAATAGAGTTGATTCAAGTATGAATTATGCTTGATTTAAGTACGAAGTATGGAAAGTATAGCAAGTCTGGAAACTGTACTTGATTCACATCAGCTTGAATGAAGCATACTTGATCCAAGTATACCTAAATTAACACTACTTGGTTCAAGCATACTTACTTCAGCCATACTTGATTCAAGCATACTTGCTCCAAGCATACTTCCTCCAAGCATACTTCCTCCAAGCATACTTCCTCCAAGCATACTTGATTCAAGCATACTTGCTCCAAGCATACTTGATTCAAGCATGATTGATTCAAGCATACTTCTTCAAGCATACTTGATTCAAGCATACCTGATTCAAGCATACCTGATTCAAGCATACTTGATTCAAGCATACTTGATTCACGTATACTTGATTCAAGCATACTTGATTTACGGATAGTTCACTCGAGCCAACTTGGTGCAAGCATACTTGATTCAAAAATACACAAATCAAGTATACTTGATTCAAGTATACTTCACCTAATTCAAGTATACTTGAATCAAGTCCAGTTGTTTCAAATCTGGCAAAATTATACTTGATTCAAGTATCTTCATTCAAGTATACTTTGTACAAGTCTACTGGATACTTGAATGAAGTCACAATCTACTTTAAACAAAAAATCTTCGGCGTTCATTTTGATGTACCACCAAGGATTTTCCGATGAACATTCGTCAAACATAATCAATCTCCTACTTGATTCAAGTATGAAGTATACTTCAATAAACTCCTAATCTACTTGAAACAAAATTTTGGTGCCGCATCTCGATGCACCGTGAACAATATTAAAGGAAACAGGGTCAGCCCCAATCAAAAATCATTTCTACTTGTTTCAAGTATGAACTATACGTAATCAAAAATTGTGTGAGGCGCATTTTAACTGGCCGCTAATAATACTCGGCATGAAATTTGCCAAGCCTAATGTATAAAAAGCACAAATTCACGGGTTGAGCTTGCCGTGACTGCCGCCAGTGAGAAAAAGTTGTTGAAAAAGGAACAAAGTTAGGATAACAAAAACAAAAAGGAATGAGGTAGCGGCAAGTGGGCAAGAGTGCGTGCACGTGTGTTCCGGGTACGGGGTTGACTCAGTGGGGTGTGAGGGGTTGGAATGCTACACGAAGAGAAAAGTTTGATAGAAAAAAATACCCTTCTGTAAGGCTTGGGTAGAGTGAGCTTTTTCTCCCTTTATTTTTCATTGGGAAATAATAATGACTTGGTAATTATAATAACGTTCCGTAAAAGTCAAATTTCATGATTCGATCGATGAATTGTTTTCTCCTAAATATAGAACATTTTTGTTCAAATCTGCATACAAGATCTATTTGGGTGTGCCTGTCTTTTTTCCCTCCGTTTCTCCTGTATTTCTCATGGTAGCTGCTCTTCAGCACTTCCTCGAAAGAGGGTACTGGACACCCATCCATGGGGCTGGGACCGACCTTCGCCATTTAGGCCATCGCATTTTTAAACACACGGTAAGCCTCCAGAAACCCTTCCTACAATGGCAGATGTAACTCACTATGGGTGGGTGGGTGGCTGAGTGCGGGTGGGTGGGTGGGCCTGTGGGTGGGTGGCTGAGTGAGTGTGAGTGGGTGGCTGGTTGAGTGTGGGTGGGTGGGTGGCTTGGTGGGTGAGTGTGGGTGGGTAAGTGTGGGTGGGTAAGTGTGGGTGGGTGAGTGTGGGTGAGTGTGGGTGGGTGGGTGAGTGTGGGTGGGTGGGTGAGTGGGTGAGTGTGGGAGGCGTCAGATTTGACAGTTTTCAAAACTTTCGCACCTTTCAAAATTCTCAAAAAAAAAATTGCATTTTTAGATTTTTTCCCCCCCTACTCAATGTCGCCAAAACGCGTTTATTGAAGTAGCAGTAAAAATTTTACCTTCGTGTGCGTTTAGATTTTACTATGACGGCATAAAGTCACCTGGTGACAAATCGATCCCTGCACTGCAATTAAAGTCAACCAGGCGTGTGGCGCGTATACACGATGAGATGCTTATCTCCACTGTGATTGCCCATGTATGCTACAGCCTTCTCTTTCACCCTCCTTGGGAAACAAAAACAGTGGAAAAACAGCCCTTAGCACTTGACGCTTTGAGAGACTAGTCTGAAGTGCTTGTGTAGGATAAATTTTGAGATGTCTCGTGTGTTTAACAAGTTTTTTCCCCACTTCATTTGTCTCACAATCATTGAAGCTCCTTATTGCGATTCAGCAGCTTTCAGAATTTCGTGTAATCAACATATTTCTGGCATTAAGTCATTTAATCCAGATAGAATAGAATGAAATTTTTGTGGCTGTAAGGGGACTGTATGTTTAAACGACCCTAAAAATGTCAGAATTTTTTGGGGTTTAGGAATGGAGAAAAAAAATCATGTGTGTGTGTGTGCGTGTGTGACCAAAAATTTGGGCAACATGGTCGGAAAAGCCAATTAAACAATATGCTGACCCATATAGATATATATCTATATATATATATACTGGGGGTAGTGGACACCCATCCCCCATATATATATATATATATATTGGAATATGAAATGGGCTCGGGTCATATATATATATCCACATCCTTCCAGTCATTGATTCAGTCCAAACCATCAGCTACTGTTCCACGTTATCACCGATGATAACAATCCATTGCACAATGTTGAATCATGTAAGTGACCATTCGGACCCTCAGAATTTCATGATGAATCGATAATTGAAAATCAGTGTTCCGTATATCCATTTTAGCTTACAGGCTCCATCCTGCAGCTATCGTATTCCCCTCGTGTAACTTCCTCATTCACCCCCCCCCCCCCCCCCACTTCAGGATCGTAACTATTTACCCACAAATGCAAAGTATATGTAGCCACATGAAAAGGGCCCACTTTGTCGATCTCAACAAGGTGCCGACGTAGCCGATATTCCGAACTGAATATTTTCCCAAAATTTCCAAAACCACTTTTCAAGAACCCACAAAATTTCGAAACTTCTGAGATTCTTAAAGTAATTTCGAGGAAATTTTAAATTTTTTAGGGATTGCAAAATTTGGAGGCTCGGAAATGTTCGAAAATTTTGAAACATAAAATATTTAAAAAAAAATATTTCCGAATTACTCAATAATTTTCGCTATAACTAAAAAACTTTTTTTAGGAAAATTCTCGGGGTATTGTCGTTAGCTGTACATCAGAGTTGTGAAGATCGTATTCCTACCATGCGTCACTCCACAGTCGGCTATTCCGAGATCGTGATCATTCGACCGGTATATAAGCTCGCCCTGCTGCACTACGACACGCATCAAGCTTCCGTTTTGCGAATTGAGGCATTGACATCGCTCATCAGTTGTCAAGTCATTTACGCTCCACTACGCCCCTACTAGGGCCCTAAACCAATGCACATGTCGGCGTAATAGTGTCAAGTGTTACAGTGATGTTACCCTAAACAGAGGTTGTAATGTGTCCATTTGTGTTCGCAAACTCGCGAAGCACCGCTAGTTCGCCAATCTTAGTGCAGGAATTACTAACAAAAAATAGGAAAATGTTTGCCATCCTCAGCTTCGCCGTGGATGGCGATTTCGCGGAAGAGGGGGGGGGGGGGGTCCGCTCAATTTTTTTTTCATTTTTCTAAAAATGACGTATTTTTTAGCAAAACGTGTAATTGACCTCTGCAGCAAAAAAAATTGTTAACATACATATATATAGATATAGTCGTTAGTTATGGAGATTGGAACTGGCGAAAAATTGAGAAGTGAGCCTTCCCCATGGCGATAAAAATTTGAAATAAATAGAAAGATGAAAAAGTACAGATTGCGCCACAAAAGTGAATGTAATATATCATTAATATTTCACCACACAATCGGCCAATCGTGTTTCCTCGTCATTGTCCCTAGAAACTCATGGACAAAAAAAAAAGCTGCGAAAAAATTGAAAGCGCGGAATTGAGCCAGGGGGATCGCATAAAAGCGTATGTTGCCATCTGCTATTTCGATTGAGTTCTCGAATTCGCTTGACACGGAAGTTGTAACGAAAATAAAAAACAATTACACAGTGACAAAAATAGGGAATCGCGAGAGTGTAAAAAAGGATTGAGCTGGTTGAGCTGGGAAAAAAATGCCACTCTCGTTCCCATACATGAAACCGGTTTTTATCTATCCAATTTTTTTTTTCACGGAATTGGGAATTTTAAGAACTTATCCAATTGAGAGTATTGAAATTCAAATGTTGTGGTGCAATAAAAAAAATTTACTTGAAGTTTTTTACTGAACAAAAAGTTTTTCTTCCAAGTATTTTTTCATGCCATTTAAATGGCCTAATGTTACGTGAATTTTCAATTTGACAGAAAAATAATGGAATACTTTTTTATCGGGAATCAAGTTCTTAATATAAAACACCTAGTCACATGTTTCCGTAGGTTGACTCGCTAAGATAATAATTGTGTCTTTCATAAAGTTCAGAAGGTAATGAAGAAAATTCAATACATACATTTTTAATATTAATTACAATTTGATGAACGAAATGTGATTCGATTGCATGCCTTCATTACTGCAATGAAACTAAATATTCAATTCAATTGACTGAAAATAATTAACTTCATTGATATGACATATGCACACGGAAAACACACTTGAAATGAGTCATCGGTGATTATTTACGAGTCCAACCTTACACTCGCCGAATTATCCAAACTGTATTTATTCAACAATTATTGCGTATTTGAACTGGTATGGCGTGTACTTTATTTTCATAATTATTCCTCTATTAATATCTATCATTTGGAGGTCCGAATTTCCTTGTATAATTTGTAACATTCATTCATTATTGATTTGACCCATATATGAGAAATGCCAAAAATTTCCAAAATTTTTAATCTATTTCCGGACAGAAGGTTAGCGGGAGAGTGGGTGGTTGCCCAGTAGGTGGGTGGGTGGTTGACCAGTGGGTGGGTGGCTGGTTGTGTTCGGTGTGGGAGGGTGGCTGACCAGTGGGTGGGTGGCTGGTTGTCTTCGGTGTGGGAGGGTGGGTGGGTGGCTGCCCAATACGTAGGTTGAGTGGGTGCGTGACCAGTGGGTGGGTGGCTGACCACTCTGGCTGCCCCATAAGTGGGTGGGTGGCTGCCCAATAGATGAGTGGATGGCTGACCAGTAGATGGCTGGGTGGCGGACCAGGGAGTTGGTAGGTGTCTGTCTCGGGTGTGGGTGGTTGGGTGGGTGTCTAGGGTGTGGGAGGGTGGGTGGTTGGGTGGCTGTCTAAGGTGTGGGAGGGTGGGTGGCTGCACAGTGGGTGGGTGTCTGTCTTGGGTGTGGGAGGGTGGGTGGCTGCCCAGTGGGTGGGTGGGTGACTGACGAGTGAGTGGGTGGGTGGGTGACTGACGAGTGAGTGGGCAGGTGTGTGCCTTGGGTGTGGGTGGTTGGACGGTTGTCTTGGGTGTCTAGGTGGGTGGCTGTCTTGGATGTGGGTAGGTGTCCTAGCACGAACTGATAGTGCTATTCAGTTTATTCAGGCGGAAAACGAAAGGTCTCCATGAAACGTGCTCTACATAATCATCTGCCTCTATGACCAGACGAAACTGCGATTAAATTTTTCACAGCTTGTATAATACCTATGATAGAAAATTAACGAACTGCGAACGGAAAAGAGGAACTCGAGTTTAAAACTGGGTGTAATAAAACGAAATGATAATATTATTCTTCTGGTAATTGTAGTTTTTGGAGAAAGCGGAAAGGAAGAAAGTGGGATATTGACGCAGTTCATCGCGTTACCTATTAGGATTCGACTGGCGTGTTCGACAATCCCATTTAAAAAGTTTCAAGCATCACTTATATCTACTGTATCGAAACTCTATTGGATGAGTCAGGAAAAGTTGAGTGGGTGATTATGTTGTCATTGGAATCGATTACCTTTTGCGATAGATGGATAGTAAGTTGTGAGAAAATCTGTAAGGGTGGGTGGGTGTATGTGTAGGGGTGGGTGGGTGTACCTGTAGGAGTGGGTGGGTGGGTGTACCTGTAGGAGTGGGTGGGTGGGTGTATCTGTACGGGTGGGTGGGTGGGTGCATCTGTACGGGTGGGTGGGTGTACCTGTAGGGGTGGGTGGGTGTACCTGTAGGGGTGGGTGGGTGCACCTTAGGGGTGGGTGGGTGTACCTGTAGGGGTGGGTGTGCCTGTAGGGGTGGGTGGGAGGGTGGGTGTACCTGTAGGGGTGGGTGTACCTGTAGGGGTGGGTGGGTGTATCTGCAAGGGTGGGTGGGTAAACTGAAAATTATTCGTAGTTGTTGGTCACTCAAATGTCTGGACCAGGAGCCCCATATACTGTGGGCACTGAACATCACAACTTTATAGGTTAGCGAACGTTCCGTAATTAATTGCGGTTCACCAAGGGCTTCTTTTTATCGACCACCGTTCGGTCTTAGTACCTCGTAAAAATTTGTACGATACTTTGTGCGTGATTTTGCTTTTACGTGTATTGAATTCTTTTATTTTGTTCACGCATTCATAATGTTGCTTTGATCGGGGTAATATTTTGCCCAATGGAGAGATTACAAGTTTATGGCATATGCCGTAAACTTGGTTTGGTTTCGCGTTAGAGAACTGTGAACTCAGTGATTCTATTTTCGACGTTTCTATTGTAATAAACCTGCTGGGATATCCTTCAAAATTAATTATGAATATTTCGAAGATTTAAATAGTTTATTTATGTTGTAAATCGGAAAAAATTTTAATTTTATTTTTCAAAATTTTCGTTGACTTTGAAAATTTTCAAAATTTTCAAAATTTTCAAAATTTTCAAAATTTTCAAAATTTTCAAAATTTTCAAAATTTTCAAAATTTTCAAAATTTTCAAAATTTTCAAAATTTTCAAAATTTTCAAAATTTTCAGAATTTTCAAAATTTTCAAAATTTTTAAAATTTTCAAAATTTTCAAAATTTTTAAAATTTTCAAAAATTTTAAAATTTTCAGAATTTTCAAAATTTTCAAAATTTTCAAAATTTCTAAAATTGCCAAAATTCTATTTTTGCCAGCCGACAAAAAAGATCCCACTCCCATTTTTCCTGTTTTTTCCAATGCTATTAAATATTGTAATATCCGGTTGAATCTTTCAACTGCTGCGAGTCCCGACGGAATACCATTAAAAGAAAAGTCTAAAATGAAAAAGAAAATTTTAAGTAGCCCGGTTACTCAGAATTAAATCTTGTTGATGTTTTCCTTCGAAATTAGGGCGAAGGGACTTTTCAAGGAGTCGCAGATGTAGCTTTGAGTAATGAAGTGCAATTTTTCATAGATGCTCAGCGCTGTATAATTCCACTCGGGTGCGAAAACTTTTTCTCCACTCAGCTTTAATAAAGCGAAATGGTTTATCGCGAGTCTTAAATCACTGCAGGAGCTATTCCATCTATTTTTCTTCATTTTAATATTTGATGTATTTGAGATACTTTTACTGCGGCCCCAAAAAATCTGGAGTCTTCTCATTAAATATTTACCAATTGAAAAATTAAATTCACCTTGCTCACTATAATTATGATCAATACCTTTGGATAACAATCAATTCCACATGCTCCATGATATAAAAAAGTTATCTTTTAAAGTGCATCGTTGAAAACCCGATCATTCAGCGCATCGCGGGTGTCTGACACCCAAGTGACTTTGAAGGTTGATTACTCAGCCGCTATTGAATATTTCGTTACAAAAATTTTATCCTACATACTTTAACATATCTATTTTAGTATGCAAGTAGTATTTCAATCATTTATTTATTTTAATTGAATGGAAAAAATACGATTTTTTTTTCAAATTAAGTAATGTTTTCGAGTGCTCGAAAATTGGGGTGGGTGTGAAACACCCCCCCAGAAGCTAAACCACTTTGAAAGTTTTTGGAAGTTTTTCAGGATTTTTACATTCGAAATTGAATGTGTGTTTTCTTGCCTCGTCCCCCTCTTTTGTCCTCCCCACGGTGGTTGTTCTTCAGCATTTTTTTGATAGGGCCTACTGGACACCCATCCATGTAGCTGGTGCCGACTTTCGTCATTTAGGCTGTCGTATTTTTCAGCGCAGGGTAAACCACCAGAAATCCCTGAGCTACCCAGCGCCTATGATTGAACCCCCCCCCCCCCGGCGTTAGGTTCCCGCCCGGCCTTGCGGTTTTACCTTCAGGGTACACATGGAATGTTCCTGCTGTCGATCGGAATCCGTGATAAGATACTTCGTCATGTGAAACATTCGATTCGTGAATTGTTATACCCACAAGTTATTCAAGTTATTCATCTTCGAATTGACCTGGATCTGTTACAAGGATTGGAAAGAGATGAGATAAATTATTCGAAAGAGATGAACTTAGAGCTTTCGGAATAGTGAATAATTTATTAATACCGTTTTGAGGGACTTCCGTAAAATGGCCAATTCCGAAATCACGTATCTTACTCTATGATTTGTTAATTACTCGTCAATTATGTAATGAAAATAAAGTCGAGTGAGCTCTATAGTTATTACTATTTCTGATATTTCTCTTCAATCCTCAAGATTTTAATATTGCAAAGACATTGATTTTCGAAACAATACGTTTTCCAGTTTTCAGCACTTGTCAAATCTCTTCGGTTTGTGAAGTTTTTTATTTCTTTGTAACTAAACGGAAACTATATTTTTCCAAATGTTTCCCATTTCTCAAATTTGGTAAAATTACGAATATTTTAAAGCTTTGAAAATTTTGAAACTTTAAAAATTTTTAAAATTTGGAAATTTCGGAAATTTCAAAAATTTTGGAAAGTTCGAAAATTTTAAAAATTTTGGAAATTTTTAAAATTTTTAAAATTTTGGAAATTTTTAAAATTTTGAAAACTTTGAAAATTTTGAAAATTTTGAAAATTTTGAAAATTCTGAACTGAAAGAATTACTTGACATATAAAACAAAATTTCGCCCAAATATTTCAATTTATGAATGTACCTTCGATACCACGAAAATGTTTCACAAAATTTTACGTCTTGTCATTCCCACTTGAAACTTCATCCCAATTTAGACTCACCGGTATTTCTTTAATTTGCAGGTTCAAACATCAAAACTGCGGTGGCCATTCTCAACTGTTTATTCGCCCGTCAGCTATGCTTTGCAGATCCATCCTGCAGTGCTATTTTAGAAATAATTCCGCGAGTTTGTGGACCGGAACTGGGTAAGTTGACTATATACATCATTATAACTCTTTCTACAATTTATGCGAAATGGAAAACAGAAGAAAAGTGCACCGTCGACCTCCCTAATTTTTTTATCCGTATGTGGCCATTTTGGTGCGTTGAGGACACATGATTTCGGACGACGGTGGCGCGCATGCGCACGGCGGCACTCCCTAGCGTTTCCCGCGCTTTCGACACTAGCATAGTTGTGCCGCCGCCAGAGCGCGTTACAGGCGGTATTATGGGCGCAGTTGAGTGGGTTTGAAAACCCAAAGCGCGGGAAATTCAAATTCGGAGTATATATTGAATTTTTCTTAAAGCGCAATATCAACACATTCAGTTTTTCTTTCAAATTTTTGCCTCTTTACAATTTCATTCCAAGTTTTGAAAGTTCAAAAACCATAAATTCTTTCAAACGTTTGCAAAAGAGCGATTCGAGTTTTCCGTTTAGAATTTTTTCTAATCTATTCACTTCCCGTGGTGATATTAGAGATTCCTTCTAAAGAACGGTGAGCCTCATGGTAAACAGTAATATTGAGAAGGTCGAACGTTAATCCAAGTTGCAGACGGATTTCGTCTTCAACATGCCAAAAAACCCCAATAACCGACCTTAGTAGAGATTAGCGAGGGAAGACCCTCAAGCATTTGAAGCATTTTTAAAATGCCAAGAATTAAAAAAAAAATATATTTATAAAAAAAAATTTTTATAAAACAAAATCAGGAAGTTGGAAAAAAACGGAAATGTTGAAAGATTGAGAAAAATTTCAACAACATTAAAAATTGAAATAATTCCATGAATTCAGACCAATTTGAAATCTCACAAAAATTCTGAATATTTCAAAAATGAAAACAAAATCCACGATTTAAGAAATTACTATACAAGATCAAATTTTCGAAAATCCTGAAAATTTTAGTTATTTTTTTTTTTTATATAAATAACAAAATTGAAAATTTTGGAATTTTTAAAAAATTGAAATCTGAGATTATCTGAAACCTGAATTCCAAAGATGTGATGAGTTTGTTTTTTTTCTCGTAATTATAAGAAATTCAAACCATTCACGAGATAGAAAAAATAAAATATTTAGGCAAACTTTCAGTGAAAATTCCAAATCGACAAATTGAATTTTTTTCAATTGTGAGTTTGAATTCATAACAGCTTCAGAATTCGTAAGAGCTGTCAACTTTTCGGTTTATGAATTACTAACGTTGAGAGCCTTGAAGTTTAACCCAAGTTGCAAGCAGATGTCTTGAATGAAAGCACGCAATAACATCGCTCAGCAGCGATCAATGATGAACGAGACCTATAAAATCGACGGTTATGAAAGTTCCTAGCATTGAACTTGGAGTCCAGTGCACAGAGCTCAGAATCGATTCGTCACGTAATAATTCTGATTTAGCCATGAATACCCCACCAATTACCCACCCCCCCTGCTCCACCAATCCTTTTCATTTACACTGCTGATATTGTTTTGACGATGCCGACATTGTCCGCAACTGTCATCAACATCTCTGCACGAAATTCAACGCGTGATGCTGTTTAGTAATTTTTTTTTACAAATGATATAATATTAATAGGAGTGAATTTTGAGCTAACATTGGCCAGCCAACCTTGAGCCAACGTTGGCCCGCCAACCTTGAACCAACATTAGCACCCAAGGTTGAGCAAACATTGGCAAAATCAATGGTGTGGATGTTGGGGACCAAGCGCACATCAATGTTGGTGTCAGCATGGCAAGTCAGCATTAGACCAACATTGGTACAGCAACCTTGTATTAGACTAGGTTAGATGTACACTGTCAGAGGACAAGTCACAAACTTACCCTAATCTTGTCAATGATGTACAGTGGACTCCCCGCGGTCCTCCAACCGGTAGCTCTCCCAGCGCCAGGGAGGAGAGGGGAATGCGTCCCCACTCCACGTGACGTTAGTAAGTGCGCGTGAGGGGTATGGATGTTTCACTACATACCATCGTGTGTAGGGTCATCGGCGATGTAATATGACCGTTTTGGAGGGGTTACGGCTCAAACAAGCATGTAAGGTTCTCACGCGAGTCATCACATTATCTTTCTCCTCCTGTGGACACGCCTACTGCGCGCGTGGAGGGGGTACTCTGTAACTCGCCATGGGCGAAAACCTCAGCCCCCAAATTGAAGTTGTGGCAAGTGCTCTGTAATTGATTCCTATGATTTACCTACTTACGTCAACCATTCGATAAGGAACGAGAGGGATAAAAGTGTGTATGTTCCCGTCCGGAACACAAACTTCCCGATTTGTAATTTCTGTTTGCCATTCCTAGATTTTCTGATACGTCAATTATATATGCTTTATCAAGCATTTATCAAGCAGATAATTATAAATATTCGAGTAGCGGCAGAGTCAGCGTGAGGACGAGAATTATGCGCGTTACGGGAGTGGGAGTGAGACACCAATAGGGGTGCGGGGGCTCGAGGGTTGAACCCGGCATACCTCCTTAATTATGGCAAATATGGAAAAAAGTGATATAAAATTAAATATGCATTTCCACTTACAGAGCAAATTCTGTTAAATACTTTTTGCCGTATCTCTTACCATTTCTGAAATAGAGCGTTGTTAAAAATCTAAAAATGGGAAACCCTATTGCCCTCCGCCATCTTGCGAGCGAATTGTTAGCCCCACTTCAAGGCAATTTCACACCTGACAGCTAATATCCCTGAAAAAAATCTGCAGCCCTCGCTCAAGCTTCATTGACTAAAATGGATCATGCAAGTGATTAAAAACATTACAGGGTACAACAGTGCGACAAGCCAGGTCCCTGGATCAATACCTTTTTATTGCATGTCGAAGCCAAAGTTTTTGCTTAGTGGTTGCAGCGGCAGGAGGTAACAAGAAAAGCCGGGAATGAACTTCCGGGGAGTGGAAAGCATATACTCCTCGAGGGCAGGGTCGTCGGGTTAATTAATTATTTATGGATACTTTGGGATTCTGATGACTAGGAAGAACCACCGCTGACGAGAAACTATCAATTTTCACCACCAGGTAACGTGACCCAAAACTCACGAAGAGGATGCTGCTGGTGTTGAGTCTCACCAAAATTCCCCCAATAAAATGTTATCATCAGTCAATGACATCAATACATGCTACCATCAGCTATCATGTCTCTGGAGGATGTCTGCACAGAGCACAGGACGAACCCAACTTTGGGTATCTGGGCTTACCTGATCTGAGGAAAGTCCCGAAGGACAGCGCTAACATACCCCGGATTTTTTTCGGCTGAAACTCGGATAGTCTAAATCGCAGTTGAGGCTTTAGTGGTACCGTCCTCGTAACGTTATTGGTTCGGCTCACCGAGCTCAACATCCATATCCCGCTTATTTTTCTTCGGGTACCACCATAAAAAAAAATCTTAAACTCAACACTACTCCACAAGCTGCTATCACACGTCGTTGGTTAAATTCTCTCTGTCGTTTATTTCAGTCATTTCACCCTGCTCCTACGACATATCCTAAATCTCAAAACACCGTGCCGCCCGTAAATCCCAGAGAGTCCAAATACCCTTTTTTTCGCGTCATTCCAACCGCAGCTATCTTCCGCGGATAAAAAAAGATCCGAGCAGGTGAAGTGGAGATACGACACTCGTTTTCTTGACATGAAGTGTATTTGATGTTGCTGTAAGTTCTTAAACATTGCAGCGTGTATAACCCCCAGCGTTCTGTACATCCACATAAAAAAGGACTTTCAGAGGTCTGATCTAGCGTTGAGAGACTCGGACAGATTTAAGTGGTTATAAAATTTTCAAGTGATATGTAACACATCAAGGGACTAAATGGTTCACTGAAGTTGACATACATTGCAATAGGGAGAATAGTTGATTTGGAACTTCCAAATTTAGTCCCGTCACTACAGTGGACTTGGTCAACTCGTCAACTCTCCGGCGCCAGCGAGCGGAGGGGAGCGCGTCCCCCTCCACGCGGCGTTAGACGCTGCGCGTGAGGGGTGGGGCGGGTCCGTTGCCTGCTGTCGCGCGTGAGCTCATGGAGGGGTTACGGCTCAAGCAAGGATGCATGGGTCTCACTCGAGTCATCATTTTATCTCTCCCTTTCCGGGGCCACGCCCATTGCGAGCGTGGAGGGGGTAACCTGTAGTTCTGCGTTCGCAAAAACCTCAGCCCCCTTTCTGAAAACTTTGGGAAGTGCACTGTAATGATCGAAATCATCACCTAATTTGTGTTATCAATTTTTCCATAGCTTTGGGTCTCGATTTTTCAGAAACCAATATAATGAAATGAATTGAAAAACTTCTTAATGCAACACATTTCCAGCCATTTCAAAAGTTCATACATATTTGTGTTGGTTTTTTTTTCTTTTGGTGAAAGTATCAAAAGTGCCACTGGAAAATTGAAGAAACTTTCCGCAAGCCGTAGCAAAATATTTGCCAATGCTTAGATACTCCATCCATCATGATAACTCATCGGGAAAGACCCACAGAAACTCGGTATACGGTGAGAGTAAACGCAGCCAATAGTGGAACGGATAGAGAGGTTATACCTGGAGTGGCCACTGCCACGTTTTATGTGGATTTATGAATCTCCTGGCGATCTGTTTCCCACCTCGACTTTCCTATTTCGATTCCCTCGCCGACTTGTGGCTGACTAAAACTCCGAGACTTACTACCCCCGATTCCGAGTAGTTGAAGCTTTGGAAAGGATTTCCATGGAGCTCAAATTAATGCTGATTTATTAGGGGATGATAAGAGCTCATTTGACTGCCTGCAAATGTCTAACATTATTTTCTGAACAAATTGCAACTTTTTGAGAGGGAAAATCATTTTAATTATCTCGGGAATCGAAGGTGAGGTGACTAAAAAAATCTCGCAGACTCTCCAACACATTTAACGAATTTTAATGTCGTTGACAATTTCAATCATTAGGCTCCATCGTGAAAAGTATTAGAGATACAGAAGAAAGTGTTAAATAAAAATTGTAGCTATCGTGAAAATACACATTTTATGTTCAACGTTTTTTTTTCTAATTGCCATAGCTTAGGAGATATCGTCATTCGAAGATTATCACTTGCTAAAGTGTCTCACCCATATTCAGGTTACTTCTCTTTTCATAACCAGCGCAAATGAAATAGGAGCATCGAGTACTGATACGTGCTTCAAATGACTGGACTTATGCACAACAAGCACCTGGAAAATACGGAAAAGATTTTATGAGAGTCACAAAATAACTGGATTTGCTTGTTAGAGATAATAAAAATTTTTCATTGCAAAAAAAACACGCGGAAAGGAATAAAAAAAAAGTTAAGTGTGTGCTGACCAACAGCTGGGCCATGCACTGCTTGCGATTAGCATTCCCAATGACCGAATCCACAAACAGTTAGTTTTGCATATACACGAAAACTTCCCAGTGCAGATCTCACCCTTTTTTTTCGGCCATATTCTGAAGTGGTTGTTTTTAGTTCGCCGTTTGGTGGAGATTTGATGTCTTCATACCGAATTGGGAGTAAATTCGTGCAGATAACTCAGTTGGAAAAGCAACCCTAGTACGTATAATTCCGGAAAATACCAACGCTCGTGAACGGCGGCCGGTTGCTCGCATGGCGAGCGATCCGCCGCCCGTGCGTTCTGTTATGCAAGCTTTCATGCAGACCTTTTTTCGACCTATTTTTGCTTCCAACTTTTCCGCAGTGAGGATTTTTTTTGACATCTTTCACTGAATATGCAGACGTAGAATTTATGCGTTTCGATATATCGACAAGCCCACATGGTTTTCAGAGTGCTTCATGGTCTCTGATGAATATAGTTCAACTGAAATAGAAATGGCGAGAAATCATTTATATGCCATATATATAACCGTCCCCGTTCTGTTTCACACTTCTAATTTCTCAGGAGTTATTTATTACGCTCATCCATTTGTCATTGTTATCACGTGAAAGTGGAATCGAAGTGGAGTTGGAGAAAATTGTAGTGCATTTCAGTTTTTACTCTTTTTGCGAAAAGACGACTCATCAATTTCCTTTATTCAAATGAAATTGATATTGAGCCGGGTTCGGTAGGAGGAATGTTTACTATATATATATATATCGTTCGATTGGAAATGGTCCGGTCCAAAGGGAATGTGTGTAACTTTGATATCAATACAAATTTAAGGTAATTTTTTTTTCAATTATTGGGATTGTTTTTCGAATTCTCTAAAATTTGTCCGAATAGTTTTCCCTTTTTTTATTTCGCTATGATAATCTCTGAAGAGAAAAGCAGAACAACAATAAAATCCTATGAATATCGATCAAAATACTGGGAACATACTGGCGCTTGAGATAGAGATGATAGAAGGAAACATAGTGGTCTGAAGTACACACCGTGAGCCAAAGCTGAGGACTTCATTTTTTTGGGTGAAGAGAGGGCAAAACTCTGTGTCGAAAGTTTCTTCTCAACTTCAGTACGACGCCCCTCCCCAAGTTGTTTGAACCGTTACAGCCAAAGATCCAGCTTCGGGACGAATATTGTTGAGGTAATGTATTTCCAAACTATTTGAAAACCCAACATTCTTCTAGTATGGCATAAAGTATCAAAAAGAACCGCTAGGTGGAGGCCTGGACATTTGGCTGGAGTACAATTAAAGATAAGCATAAGACCCTGCTAAAGGATGATGTCATGAGTCCGGTAAAATTAAGAACGTTCTTCGTTCAGGGTTTGTCATAAACGAGAGTCTCCACACACGGAGGGAAAATGTTCTCAGAAATTAGTGTACCTTCCCACTAACGCATGGCACGAAGCGTGTGGTGCCCTAAAATATAGAGAACATTCAACACAAATTGAGGTCCGACAATCAGAACTTCGACTGACTCATTTCAAATTTTCGTATGCTGCACCCGACTTTTTCAGCTCATCGGAAATTAATGTGAGAACCCGGCTTTTTTTTGTGCAGTACACGAAAAATTGATGGGCTCTCTCAAGACTAGGGTGCCACTCACTAAATTTGCATTTGTCCCCCATCAGTAAGTAGTGACCTCTGCGGTTCAAAAAATAAATTAATAGGAACGCTGACATATATATTGAAAATGCATCATTTTTCGATGGTGTGACCTTTTGCAATATCGCCACCATCTCTTTATTCTCGTATCGTCGTATAATTGTTTCCTGAATGTTTTTAATTGTTGAAATTTTTGGAATGTCTTCCGGGACTTTCATTATTTAGTTTTGAAATATTCGCCCTTAGTTTCAATTGAAAGACAAAAAAGGAAACAGAAAATGTAGTATTCTCCTGAGAAATTAGGATGACATTCCAAAGAAAAGACAAGCGTATTCGTCGGGAGGGCAATCCCCCTCCAGAAGTGTGATACGATGATTGTCACAAATAAAACCAAAAATCAGTCCTAGTTACATGTGTCGTAATACATTTTCAAACTACTACCGCATTCCATCAAAATGAAACGTAAATTATAATGTCCCTACAACCAACTAATTTTCAATTCCCAATTTAACCTCTAAAAACCTCAAAGAACATTCACCACATTGAAACTATGTCAGAGTACCGAAGCATCCCAATATGCGGTTGATGGCAATCACAGTCTGACCATCTCCACCGCATTTACCAAGCGTGCATTCGAGCTGTTTGAAAACATATCCTGAAACATGCCTCATATTGCTCCACCACCATCAAGCCCTTCATCGCCAGACACTTGTACAGAGAAGATAGTTTTCACCAACCGAGCACAATAGCACTACTGAGATCTCACGACAAGCAACCACTGGATCGTTTGGTTTTGTTGTGTTTAGATCTATTCTCTTCCACCCTCTTCACCACTGTGGTATTCAGTTGTGGGACAACTTGGGTGATAAGAATTATTCAACCGTTTTTATTTCTAGCTGTATTGTGTCTTATTAACCCTTCGCTGATGGCACCTCATCATCCAAAATATTGTTAAGATTGGTTCAGTATCTCCAGTTTATTTGCAAAATAAGGAGACAATTTCGGTCTTACGCTTTTCGATAATTTCGATATATATCGATAGTTTCTTCCATCTTGTTCTGAATCTGGCTCGATTGATATATAGATAGGTTAATAAGAGGAGTGGCTTGTAAAGTAGAGGTTAAGAATATATTATGTAAGTTGCAATGTGAAGGGAACGAAAACCTTGGAAGAAGTCCGTAAAAGGAATAAATATATTTGCTCATTTGAAATGCTATATTTACAGAGGAAATATACAACAATATATTTCTGTTTAAGCTATCATAGAGCCAATATTTCATTCAGCAATTCTATATCCTATAATATAGAAAATTGTATCATTGAGTTTCAATTCAGTGAAGTTGTGGCCACAATTGTCTAGTGGTATACATGTGCCAGGAACAAATATCCATCTATCCGCGATGGTGTCTTTCTCGCTCCTCATTCGCAGGTATTATTTCCACCAAGTCCACAGACTGTAAAGCCCCTATCTATATCTGGCCTAGAATATGGTACGGTCTCCCATAGCCTTCAAATGTCTCTGTATATTGGACGGGAAAAGTAATGAAAGCATGGAACTAACCTGTTATACCTGTATAGAGTTTTAAAACGGCGCGGTTTCGAGATTTGTTGTGAATCAATTAATTAACAAGTGGTTCTACAAGAATATAACCGATTGTCGTCACGCAGGAAGCACTCCGAAGTATTCCGAATCATAATTCCCAGCTGTTTAACATGGGCTTTAACCCGTTGAGCACACACTGGCTCCAGGAGATCCCGTCCAACTTTGAGTTGATGTCTAACAATCGATTATCGTTTTATAAATAAATGATGGTCACTCTGACTCATGCACTTGTCACTTTTACCCTCATTTCTTCACATTCAAAGATCAAAATAAATACCATTTCTTCATGGAACCCTTATACAAATATTTTTATTATAAACCATAGTATTTAATACGATTCGCGTTAAAATTGTAAGTAAAAATATTAAAAACTGAAAAAGTTATGATATTTTTTAAAAATCCATTTTTCCTCACTTTTTTGGGACGATTTTTTCTGATTTTTACAAAATTAAAATTGACCATAATTATTATGCAGCTCTCTTCAACGATGTTTAAACTATATGTCAAAAAAATTTGAAGCCATTATATGCATACATAAGAGAGTTATTAACGCTTCTCATGTTCGGGTCCGCTGGAGCCCCTATCTCCCTATCTCTCCTTGAACGCTCGAGCGTCACGCCCCCCACCACTTGCCAGCCCTTTGTTTTCATATTTAAACGTAGAAACAGAGGTCAAAATGTTGTATCAGGTTTATCGAGACGCTCAAGAAAATCGAACGTAGATCGAATTTCCAAGAAAAAAAATTCCCCGATACTTCCAGTCGGGACTCGAACTAATCTTTTATTCGAATAATAGTTCTGCCGGGTGAGATCCAGTGACAAACGCGACCAAAATTAGTGGGGGAGGGATAAGCTTGATGGAATATTACACCCTCTAGTTTCGAGCTAGGAGTTGTTTGTTTGACCTCGGCTGTACTGTGAATATTCTGTACATCTATCTATCTATAGTCAGGATAATCGATAGTTAGATTGTTGATGATGGAACTTTGGCCAGTGATCGGACGTTTCCATGAATATGCACTTGGAGTAGGTTTGTAATTACTTTAATGTCATTCATTACGATTATTAAAGTCAAACTTCGTTAGGCGGGATGGGGAATTAAAGAAATGGCACGAAAAGTGAGATGCTTGATATGGAATGGAAATGCCAAGTCACGATTTCTTAATAATTAATATTTTGGACAATTTCAGGAATCTCGAAAATTGTCAAAATTAGATATTGCTAAATTTTTGTTAATTGCTAATTGTGAAAAATTTAACTTTAAATTTTAAAACTTGCAAAAAAAATTTTTTTAATTCCCAAAAATTTCAAAATTTTCAGAAAATTAGGTTTTGAAAATTGTTATATATATTTATGTTACTATATGTTGAGGACGTAACTGATCAATTCCGAGGTAAAAAATTATATCAAGAATCCATCTGCATTATACCAAAGTCAGTAACTTCCTACGACCTCCAACATATTTCACTCTAATGCTTCAATGAGCAACTTGATAAATCGACTCATATTAAATCCAACAAAAGAAATCGTAAAAGCGTTCCAGATGTAGTCGAGGGGTTGAAGCGAGATATGATAAAGATATTCTCTCTACTTACCATACAATAAAAATTCAGGATATAACTTAGCTCGGTATGCGAAATTCGCGGAATATTTTAATTTTCCAGCCTCGGGTGCTATATTTCATATTCTAAATGCAATACCTTATGAATGACTATTCCGACTTTGCCTATTCACAGTATTTTTCATTTCAAATTTTCTTTTATTTTTTCATTTTTTGTATTTCTTTTATTTTTTCGGATTTTTTATTTTCATTTTTTTCATTTTATTTCTTTATTTAGATCCAACAGCACATGGCGAATTACAGGATCCAAAATGTTCCATAGTAACAGGGGAGACCCAGGAATATATCGATATATATCGGAATTATCGAAACGCGTAAGATCGAAACCGACGCGACACCAGTCATTGCGGTGAAAAAAGGAACTACGCGATTTTTTCAGTGCTTTAAATTGTTTGTAGCGCTCTATCACGAAAACCGTTAAAGATACAAAGAAAAGTCTCGAATGAATATTGATCGTCTCTTCAAACACCATATTTCATATCATATGACTTTGTTCCTTAAATTTCATAATTTAGGAGATACCGTGATTTGAAACTTATGAGCCCGGCCTGCACGCTAGCATATCCATATGGCGCTAACTGCAATCTTGCGTCTATCTCGTTACTGAGGGGCTATAGAGAAATTTGACATAAACATTTTTTGTTAGAAACTAAATTCTCTACAAAAAATCTCATACAACATTTGTCGCTACAATCATTCTGGGAGGCTCTAATTGAATTTTTATGAAAATCTCGAGGGCATTGCTGTTGTTAAAAACTACAAAACGACTTTTTTTGTAAGGCCAAAATTCAATTAATGCGAATCTTGCATAATTTTTTTCATCCACCCGACATCCTTCATATATATGCACTGAATATTTTCGTATGTCGTCGACCCCCAACCACCGGGTCCAACGATCGATCCGCAATTGTGAACTCAAGTCTCGTCTAGGAGGTCAACCGACAGGGACCAGTATATACAATGTTTGTAACAAGTTTCCTCGATGGTTAAAAAAACCCCTATTGTGGGGAAAGTCCACGTGCCTGTAGTTTACAAGCTTTCATACCCATCTCTCCCATTTGTCAGATGTCTTTTTGCGTTGTCGAGATAACCTATATTTCGCCTGAAGTATTTACACTTAAATTGGGATTGTCTCATTTTGCATGACAAGGCGATTGATTATTCACTAGTTATGCATTATCAACATAAATTACATTATTATGCAATCACAATTCCCCCCTCCCCCCCCCCCCCCCCCTTGCCAATTTGTTAGATTTTAAGTGCGCTCAAGAGAGCGCATATATAGTGAAAAGAAGAGACCAAAGGAAAATATCGATACACATCGGAATTATCGAAACGCCTAAGACCGGAACCGAGGCGAGACCGGCCAGCGCGGCGGAAAAAGGAAATGCGCGCGCATCGCACACGCGGCCCCACTCGTCAATTCAAATTTCCCGCCGTTTGTACTTCCGCTTAAAATCATGTATATGTGACTATCGTACGATATTTCGAACGCTCGACGATAGCAAGTATAGGTTAGATGTAAGGAAAGCGCGGGAAAATGCGCGCAAGAGACTACAGTGTTGCGCATGCGCACGGTCGACGTCGCAAATGAGGTGTCCTCAACGATCCAAAAACACCTTAACCTGTTAGCAATTATAAAAAGTGAAATAGTTAATCTGAAAACTGACAGTAAATTAAGTGTACAATAAAGTAATTGAATCTAACAACAAAATGGTTACCATACCCAGTACTCTTTTTGAGTATTTTGCGAAATATCTCGTTATCTAAGGATGATAGTGAAATCCTCCATTCCACATCTTTCATTGCCCATTAAATTCTCTACAAAAAATGTTTTCAACGCAATTTCGCTACGACCCTTCTGTAACCTCTTATTTCGCAATGCATTCACGAGAAAGAAACTTACTACGAGTGATGACGTCACTGGCGAACAGACATTTGATAAAAGTTTTCTGAAATTATTTGGAATTATTACAGTCGCCTGCTCTACTGTGACGGTTACCAAGTGTCAAGCGGCCTTGAAGACCCTTCAGGCGTTTACATTCTTCCGGCCAACTTGTCTCTGCAAAGAGCCACTCGTTGATCCTGACTGCAGCAGCTTTCAGAACTTTTTGTTCGATCATCCGTGTGTGTATGTTATGAAAAAAGGTAAGTTCGTCATATAACATCTATTTGATCAATCCAATAGAGTCGCGAAAATTGTCTCTCAACCCTTCTTTGCACCCCCCCCTCCACCCGACGTGTTTGCCCGCATGATGAGCGGCAGCGCCTTCCATGTACTTCCGATTGCGCTGTTGCCGCAGTGCTTTTTCGCCGTCCAACTTCCATTGCGAAATAGACAATTTGTTTTTCAATTACCTGAATTAGTTATTTCGAAAATATCCCATGATAATATCACAGACTGTCACCGGCCCGGCCTATCCGCCATTTGTGGCGCGACATTTCAAAACAATACGACGCGCGGAACAGCGCTTAGAATTTTTCCACAGCGCATCTGGTAGCACCACGGGCGCTGCGCCGCTTTTCTCCATCCGCACTTTATTTAAAAATTAATAACTAATTATTCTGCAATTGTGTAAGCATGGAATCGTCATTTCTGGATGGGAGATTGCACCATGACATGCTTCTTTTTCATAAAAGTTGAAAGATGAGTTAAGTCTCACTGCAATTAGAACTATTACAATGTCCTGTCATTATCTTCAATATCACCAATGTCCAATTAACGATTCTGTTTGTCAATAGTCAGTAAATTGATCACATTGAGCCCTAATTTGATAATAGGAGGTAGGATTTTCATGACCACATGTACATACCAAATACCTCTGATATTTGCATCCACTCGATGTACGCATGTATGATGGTTGCGTGGAGAAACAACTGGTGGTCACTGAATCGTGGTAAGCATTAATTAATGAGTGTACAGTTTGAGTAGTTCATAATGGTACATGTTGGTCATTCTCCCAAATGCCGCATTGCAATCTGACCTAAAAAAAAATCGACATTTTTAGACTTGCTCCGACTTTTGCGCAGAAGACCATCTTGAACTAAACTCACACGGAAACATATATATGTGGCAACATATACATTTTGTATATTGACCCCGATAGGGGAAGTTATTGTTTTGCCCCCGTAAATGAAAAATCGATTTTCCATCAGATCTCCACGTCTCATGGTATTTCTGACCTTTCTAGACTATTTAAGACAAAATGTCTGTGTGTGTGTGTGTGTGTGTGTGTGTGTGTGTGTGTGTGTGTGTGCCGATGTACGTATGTGACCAAAAATTTTCCGGAACGATTTCTCGTGAACAAATTATCCGATCAAGGTCCTGTATGACGCAATCGAAGCGTCTTGCCGTAACTTAGAGCTGATTAGTTTTTGGTCCATATATGTCTCCTGGCTTCTATTGCTATTAACAATTTCAATTGTTTATAACGCTGTATCTCACGAAATATTATAGATATGCAAAAATGTGTCGAATAAATGTTGTTCCTTATAAAAAAATACATTTTTTGTGTTGTCTGACTTTTTTCGTATCTTTAACCGTTTTGGCGTTAGAGCGTTGTAAACCATTGAAATCATTTAGAGAGATCTATGGTGAGAAAGATTAGAGATAGGAAAGAAAGTACACACACACACGCAGACATCGGGGAGTTATAATTTTGGCCCGCGGAGGGTCAAACCCACAGCCCATTTATTATCTTTTGCATTCAACAGATTTGAATGTGCCGAATAGAAATTTTGGAAAATCCAAAAATGTAATAAGTGAAAAAAAAATTGAAAAATTCCGAATCTGTTTGAGGTTACAGATAACTGCACTCACTCAGTGACAGTAGTAAGTGAATAGTTGAAGCAATCACTATGGACGAACTAATTGACCCTTTGCGAATAATTTTTCATTTCAGATAAAGATCCATATCCGATTGATGCTCTTCCAACGTGCAATCACGCCCTTACCCTGTGTCAAAAGGAGAAAACATGCGCTAAACATCTGGAGGATTTTAAGCTTAGCTGTAAATCACGCGATGGAAAATGCCGGGAGAGTCGGTGAGTGTTGGAAATTAATTCAAATGATGTAAAATAATATGTATGGGATTAGAAGCTTCATGCGATTGAAGTTCAGATTTTAAACGGCATGTTTACTTATTTTTCCTGAAGTCGTGAGGCTCTCACACCTACGTTTACTCGCATGGTGAGCACCGCGCCGCCGGTTAGAAAGGAGATGACGTACACATAAATACCTCCACACACACCCACCCACCCACCCACTCACCCACCCGCTCACACCCACCCACCCACTCACACTCACCCACCCACCCACTCACACCCACCCACCCACCCACTCACACCCGCCCACCCACCCACACCCACACGACCATCCACCCACTCACACACCGATCCACCCACCCACTCACACACCGATCCACCCACCCACCCACCCACCTACTCACACACACCCACACACACCCACACACACACGCACACACTCACACACACTAAATGTAAAACGCTAGGCCGGGCGGGAACCCAACGCGTTGGGGGAGGGGGAGGTTCCATCGCAGGCGCTAGCACTGGAGGCTCTGGCTTCTAGAGATTTGCCATATATCTAGAAATATAATGACAGCACTGGGCAAACTCGACTCCATCCGCATGGATCCATAGTACTCACATACACATACACAAATAGTAATTCCAACATTTTTCTCTTACAATCTTTTAATTACGTTCGACACAGATTGCAAATGGTTAGTAGCCATCAGTGTCTATCGCCACGTAGAGTGGCCCAGAAATCCATTCATGCATTTCTAAAGCTGAACAATCCACTGAACAGTAAAAATATCTCTGAACAAGAATAGAATTTGTCTGGCACCTTTTTTCCCTTTCAATTGATTCTGTTTTTTTTTTTGTTCACGTGTCAGGTGAAAAAAAAAATCATCCGCTATTGAGGCAAAGGCCATGGTACGAGCTTACTGTAGAGGTTGAGTGGTTGGAATTTTACGGTAGAATTTTAACGTGTGCTGATAATGAAGCGAAGGGATGAAAATAATGTAATTGATACACTGAGGGCCCAAGCAGAGGGTTATAACCAAGCGTCATTAGGACCCTTCATTCACAATCTCCTTTACCCAAATGCAACTATTGAGCTTCCCGCCATCAAGTCAGTACGTCAAGTTGTTTTCCTTAGAATTAGCACTAGCTCGCACATTTCCTTGATCTATAGAATTGGCAAACAGCGATCGGCATTGGTCGTTACAATTGCCATCCCCTTACCTCGATGATCCAAGCCCAGTAAACTGTGGTTTCTCCTGGCAACCCTTCTATATTCCCAGTATTGTCTCATCCAAACACAATCGCAACTCCTCCCTGTTGAATTGAGCTACATCTGAGGTTACTATTGGCCTGGGAGTTTGCTCTAACAATTGTCTGACTTTCTGAAAATTGGACTATTCTGAAATTCGGAATAATTGGTCAATTATTGTAAATGTGACAGGTGGAAGTGGTACTGAGAATTTTTTTTTGGGGGAAGTGGTGAAAAGATGATTGTTTTTTTTTTCACACATACACACGGAGAAAAACATAAACATACACATACACATAGGCATACACATACACATACACATACACATACACATACACATACACATACACATACACATACACATACACATACACATACACATACGCATACACATACACATACACATACACATACACATACACATACACATACACATACACATACACATACACATACACATACACATACACATACACATACACATACACATACACATACACATACACATACACATACACATGGGCCGACAAAACATAGAATTTATTATGTACAAAGTGAGCCATTCAATACTATTTGCTGTACCTGGAGAGGATAATTCGCTCTAAATGACCCGATTATGAGTCAACAACTCAAATAATGATGAACAGTTTCCGCATTCCAAAAATATATTTAAACAACCTTGAATGCAGTGACATATTTCACGGAAACAGTTTAATTGAAGGGCCGACGAACGCCGCAATTAAACCACAATGAACGTAAATGCACTACAATATCAAGGATGCTGCACCACCTATTTGCATTCCGATAATTAATCGACGGAAACGCAACCGCAGGATATCGAGTTAACGAGCGACAAGAAACCCTTCAAATGTATTTACATATTTTGGTCACGAGATTTTTTTATTTATCCCCATTATCAGGTATAGACACTTATGACAACAAAAATACTGGTTAATTGGATAAATTGTGTCTGAATGTTTTTTGTATATATATATATATATCTGTCAGCGCAGTATATAGTGGGATGTGCGTAAATTTGGAGTGAGTCAATCAATTTTGATTTACCTTGAATGTTCTCTATAGCGGTCGTGTTAAGATACTCAGGTGGGGAATTCGAAGCTTGAACGATGAGCTCAACCTTGGTCCGGCCTTCGATGACGAAGCTTGGACTTGATAGCTTTGACATAGCTTGATCCCATGTATAAACCTAGATTAAACCAAGCTTAGTTACATCAAAGATATCCAAGCATTGTTGGCCCAGCTTGTGCCAAGCTTGGCTCAATCTTAGCGTCCCTAGCGTTGGTCCACAGGCAGAATCCAATCTACGTCCAATATTGGATGCATACATACATCCAAGCTTACTAGAATTATCCAAACCCAAGCTTCAGAATCCATGTTGTGCTAAGCTTGGTCCGAGCTCAGCTTTGCTAGCTTTGAATCTTAGCTTTGACAAGCATGAATCCCAGATTGCTCATACCATCTAAACCCAACCTTCTGAACTAAGATTGAATTAAGCTGGATTACAGCATATTCTTCCTAATTCTGTGCACGTTTGTGTGTGCGTTTCTGTTTTTTGCTGTGCCCCTCTTTCTTGTCCGCCCCACAGTAGCTGCTCCTCCGCATTTCTTCGATAGGGCATACTGGACACCCATCCATGCGGTTGGGGCTGACTTTCACCATGTAGGCCGTCGTATTTCTAAACACATGATAAATCTCCAGAAATCCCTGTGCTACGATGGCCGGCGCCTACGATGGAATCCACCCTCCCCCCCCCCTGCGTCGGGTTAGGTTCCCGCTCGACCGGACGGTCTCATTTTATGGGTACCGCCGATAACACACACAGAACGTTCCTGCATCGGTCGGAATCCATGAGCAAATATTTTTGAAAAATATTCTCCGGCGGCCGGGCGCGAACCTAGGACCTTTGGAGTAGTAGGCAGATAAACTACCACTACGCCAAAGCCCCGACTGTGTATGTGTGTGTGTGGGTGTGGGTGACACGCGAGAGAAAGAGCGTACATTCATGAATGTAAACCTAGTTTTTTACCTAGAAATCCCTTGAATTTCGTTAAATTTTACAAAAAAAAAACTGCATGCATGCGGCATTTGTAACCCACGAAGTTGGACACGTTCATTCGTATGTAACGCAGGTGTGTGAATAAATACAACAGTATTTCAAGTGGCCCTTGTGTCACCGCTGAATGTTACTTCATCATCCACTTCACTAATTTCCATTTTATTTACCACTCTCAAACCACTCATGTGCTTGTATCATCACCATTCTTTATTTCCTACAAATATTATATGGGGTGGGGCAAAATGGGACGTTTAGCAATCATTGCCAAGTTCAACTCTTAGTATTGTCATTCATTGTATGTAATGCAGACAGGCAATTAGAGATGTTTTCAGAGTATCCCGTTATGCCCCACCATCCACTATTCATTTTGTTCGGTTTCGGCTAGTGCTTCGCCTGTGGTATCACCCGGCTGGAAATAACTTCAGCCAATTTTTCATTATCAAAATTGCGTTGAGTTTTAGTCTATGGAGAATTCCAGGAATCTGGAAAGAGAGCATTGGTCTTGCCACGCCCCCACCCCAACCCCCTGTGACGCAGAATCCGAGCAATATAGCAACGGTTGCAATTTTCATCGTTTTTTTTCACCCTCTTTAGGGGATCCGAAAATAGTGATGTCTAGAGGAAATTGACTATCAAAATATGCTCATTAATGACAAATCTTGTCAATTCAAATGTTGGCAGATCCAAAGTTTCCTTCCTATTTACACCTCGATCCAATCCGCCAAATTTATCTTGCTTCTGTGGTTCGGAAATAAATCCGCGACCGATCATCATTGAATATCTACCCCACTATCGCGGTGGTACTATTGGACTAAATTATTCTTGACTTATTCCACCAAGTTTTGACATGGCGTCACTCTAACTTAGTTTTCCTATGAAAGTCCTATACCGCCATTACCCATTCCTAGTTTTTCGACACCGCTAAAACTGCCCGGGCATTATTCTTACATAACATCACTTAATTACTACGTAACAGCTATTTTATGTGCATATTTTATCCAAACGGTTCTACAATGCCAAACTGATTATGCTATTTTTGCTATGACTACCTGTGTTTATAACGCTTTATCTCGAAAACAGTTATAGATAGAAGAAAATGTATACAATGAAAAATCTTCCTCACATTAAAATGCACATTTGATGTCTTATGACTTTTTTTCCGTACTCGCATAATTAAGGTGTAAGCGAAGGTAGAAGGTGCGTATGGTGCTTAAGTTTTTGAATCCGGCGTGCGGGCGCTCCGGGGATTGCAGGGATCTAACCCTTTGGAAAAATTTGGGAAAAAAATGTCAGACAATAATCACAAAATTGGAAGTTTCTTCACCCACCGCATGGTCGCACAAACACACTTATGGTGGTCTATCATTTACCCTGATGCTCAAATTTTATTGTTTCCGGAGATCTCAAATTGATATGTTACCATCTAGTTTTTTTTAGGGGTCAGTATTTACATTGCAGACGGAAGAAAATATTCCAAGTGAAATTCCAACACCCGGGTCATTCTCATTTGTTTCCCCTTTATATGCATAATTCAACATTCCCACTTTTCTCTATTGTATCTCGCGGTAGCGGAAGGGACCGCGAAGATCGCCGGAAGAGGATTGAAACTTCTGTATCCTTCACACACATTTAATTAATATTATCACGTTAGAAGAATACTAATGGAGGGTGGTGGTGATAATGATTCATTAAAAAGCAGCGGTACTGCATCCAGTATAACGAGGGTGGTCTCATATTTTTTCATGAATAAAGCTAATTGTCCATGATAATGTATGTCCCGTTGAGAATGGTATACTCAGTTTAATTTATGAAGAGACTTTACGGAAGCAAATTTCAACTTGAGAGAAAAGTTTTGCTAAATTTTTTGTATTAGATCCATTTTTTAAATTTGCAATCGAAGCAATCACTGATCTTACTTCTGAATTTTCCTAACGGATGGAATTTTAACGACTTCTTAACATTATCCTCTCGAAGTCTGGGATACTTGAAGTTTGCATCCGAATGACGAACACTGATTCCTTCTGAAATTTAAACTCTAATTTATCGATCATCGGATAAATATTTTTCCTTTGGCATAATATTTTCAGTTGCAAGTTTTTGCTGATTCACAATTTTTCTACACGCGATAGAATCTCATTTTCTCATTTTTATTTAATAAAAACCCGGCAGCCAAAGCCAATTAGCCGGTCAAAATAAACGATACAGAATTGTCAATATTGTCGATAACAAGTCAATGTAGTCACCGTAAACTAGGACGAATTCATTGGCCCTACAACAGGATCGATAGAGAGGCGAAAATTGTGGTGGACTACCACCGAAAATAGAATGGCAGAATCAACGAAAAACACCAGTGGTCGAGAGATTTCTCGGTCGGAATGTAATTGGCAATACTAAATTAAAGGAAGATTGGGAATTATTATTAAAATACTAGCTGACCCGACAGACGTTGTCCTGTCATCGATTGCATGGATTTTCTTGTAATAGTTTTACAAATTACGGAAATGACTTTTGATACGCGCACGTAATGCGAAAGTGAAAAAATGTACTTCTGACTGCTTATAGTTCTGTTTTATCGAAATAATTGAAGTTACAATAAGGTTATTTCACAGTCACAATTAAATAAGTCACAATTTGGTTATTTCATAGCCACATTGTCTGAATAACTACTTGTTCAATTTTACAGCAATGCTGCATGATACACAATATTCTTCGTTCTTTTCTCTGGTAAATAAATGAATAATGCTGACGGTTTCCCAACGCGGGAGCAGGCTACATATAATTGGCCATGTGAAAAACATGGGTTTTCAAGATTAATGCCGCAAATGCTCAATGACTGTCCTTGTGACTTATTTATTGTCATTGCAAATGCAAGTCGTACAGGGAACTGCAAGCGTTTGAAGTTGAATGGCATATCGGTGGGAATCATTGGGATGCGTGGTATCAAAACATTTTCCCCTCTATACTTCGCTTTAAGAATTGTAGCTTCAATGATGTTGTTCATCAATCTCTTCACCGCAAGTCGAGTTCCATTACAGAAACGTGGTTGATTAATATTTCTTAGCATTATAATTACTGATCCGACTTTTAATCGAAGATTATGAGGCGGTAATCCTGCTACGTCCAGTGAGTTTAGAAATTCGGTTCGGTAATGGAGGATATCATCTTCGCTGGTAACAGAATCCACTGATTTATATGTCATTGATTGACCAATAATCTGATTTTGGATTCTGCAATTTAATTCGTCGACATCTATATTTTTGCAGCCAATATAGCACGTTCGCTCAAGCGCACTCTTACGATACCGACCACGTGGCTAAAACGAACCGACTAATATAGAGACTCTCGCCTATGACACACCCTGAACGAGCAACGTTCTTCATTTTACCTGACTCATAAAATCATTCTTTGACAGGGTCTTATGCTTATCTTTAATTGCACTTCAGCCAGATGTCCAGGCCTCCACTTAACGGTTCGTTTTAATACTTTATGACATACTAGAGAAATGTTGGGTTTTCAAAAACTTTAGAAATGCATTACTTCAACAAAATTAAAAAAATGAGACGCATAATTGTAGTGACGTGTAGGCGCGTCAGTTTCCTATTAAAGGGTTCAGTGAATTAATGGCATCCAAGAATGTTTAAGAATGTGTGTCGCCGAAACGTATGAAGGAAATTGAAATGACTAAATAGAGACGGCAGTTTGGAGATTGAGTAGATTCCATGGGGGTGTTAAGTGAGAAGTGTTTTGAAGAGATTACGGTTCGGGCAATCGAGAACGTTTGTTCGAGGCTAAAATTTTGTTGATACCCGTAGACTGGATGGTCGAATGAAAGAACTGATTTGCCAACAAAGAGGATCCTTGGCCCCTGCAATTGAGAATGACAGAGTGATCGAGAAAAGAGAAAAGACAATTAGAGTAGGGAAAAACGATGGATTTAGAGAATTGAGTGGTTGAGTTGGATAGCTGGTGTGAAGATCGAGAGCTTTGTAAGCTCGTAATCGATATATTGAGTCTTTGTGACTTTTATCCAAATGTTCTTAGAATTTTATCCCTTTTGATTGCTAATAAAGTTCATCATATTTGTTTGCAATCCTGACTCTTGGTAATGATCCTATATAATTTAAGTCAATATTTGCTAGGCGCGAATGTAGGGCCATCAATGCCAATCGGACAAAGTGCTTTCCACAAGCTACAAGGCCAAACCCGTGGTTATATGGCTTTCGCGCCTAGCAAGGATTCATTACCAACATGTTTTTTTAACTTCTTCATAAGCAAAGGTTGATAATAACGGATATAGATACCTCCATAGGTTAAGCGACGGATTCATAACTTCAAGGTCACGAATCCACACAGAGCTGTGGCTGTTGATATAAACACCAATGTAATTTACTTCCGGCGAGTTCTATTTACAAACACGTCGCAGATTTTCGTCGTCGGTCACACTCAAAATACCACATATATAGCAAGGTTGAATGATACAAAAGGAAACTAATAACGAGTGATAAATCTTGACCGAACTGGATAAACTATTACCGCATTGGGAGCTCATTGTTTTCCAGCTCATTCGGGTATCAGTTCAGTCATTGTGTTGATGTCAATGATATTGATAGCTCTGACGTGGGTGCTGGAGATTCATCATCTCCCATTACCTGTTGCCTGAAGTAACTGTGAGCAATGGGAAGACTTTTGCCGCCGTGCTTTATGGATATTCTATCCAGTAATGGATATCTAAATTTTTGTATGATGAAATTTCTGCGTTTGCTGCCGTTCGAGAACATTCTCCGATGGACTTCAATGCCATCCCTTCGTCGTCTAGTTAGGGACAATAACTTGGGTGATTGCACTGCAAGTACCTCGAAACAGGCCTCAACCTTTTCGACAACTTTACGAAAACTTTTTTGTAAAGAAAATTTTGGTGTATAAATCCAACAAATATAACCCAAATTCGACCGCCTTCGAATTTTGAGATATAATGTACGACGGTATGATTTTTCACGCCTTTGTTTTCAGACTTACCTGTGATTTAGCATAGGGAAGATGATGGCCTGCATCTTACTTAAGGATATTCAACCGGTATAGTCAAAACAAAAGTTTATGACCCTTTCTATAATTCGCTATATTCATCGCTAATATTTTCCAATTAATATTTCAATGCTTTAATTAGTTGAAGTGATAGCCATAGAAAATTATTATATTGTATTTGATTTTGCGAATCAATATTACATTGTTTAAACAAATTAATGAACAAAAATTTTAGTCAATCGTCATGAAATTTTTACCATCGTTTTATATCTGCTTCAATAGTAAATTTTCAAAATTTCAATAAATTTGTACATTTTGAACTGGATTTACCCAAATTTTTATTTTTCCCATAAGAGGCCGTGTTAATTGAGAAGTTTGATAATTAATAACTACAAAACGGTGTTGTGAATCAATCTCAAATTTCATACAGGCATCTGTTATCGCTTCAAAAACATTATGTAAGAATTTCAAGCAATTCGTACATCTTCGCCAATATAGGTGGGATATCCTTAACCGTCAATTTGAGTCGTCTAATCGACGGTTTGATGGAAGTTCAGGTAATCTATCATTAGTTGAATGATAAGGCTGTCTCATGTCATCTGTCGCTTCGAGCAACCGTCCGCCGATATGGTCCGTGTCTCATTGGCATTTCATTCCATAATAGACATCTTAATTCGGATACTGATAAATCTCTGGAATTTATTCCTCAACAGAGTATCGTGACATGCCAGAACTGTGTGCAAGATCATTATGTGCGCTTCTCTATTACCCCAACCGTTCAATACATATGCATGGCATTTGAATCACGGAACTGAATGTATATAAAGCACTAAATATTTAAACAATTAACTTGTGAACCATTGGGGGGGGGGGGGGTGGACCCAAGCTCTGATTGCCCCACTTCAAAATAACTCAAGGGGGGGGGGGGGGGGGGGGCTCGGAGACAAAAGTGGTCGAGAAATTTTCGATCTCAAATTCCACCCCCTTTCCACCCCCAACTGTCAATTTGGAATTCTTCAGCATATTGAACTATAATTTTGCGCTTGACTTCTTCACGATACTTCGTTCCAATTTTACTCTTCATCGTCTCCAAATCCCCAAATCATCCAGCTGACTTCATAATTGAAGCGCTACATGAAACTTCAATTAAGATTGCATGACACAAAATGCCCCCTTCTTTTCGTTATATGTATTATAGTTTCAGTTGAGGTTTCTCACTGGAATAATTTGGCTTACCCCATCAGGGGTTTTATGTTTACTAAACGCTGAGAAGCAGAAGGTTACAATGGAAAGCCGGATATCTGGGGGCTTGGTACGGAATTGGGAAGCAGCGGAGGGCTCGGCTTACCCGGAAATCCCGTCGAGTCAGTCGGCCTTTCCGGCATAGACTCTCGGCAAGATACCTTGCTCAAATTTTTTTTTGTGTATCATGTTACTTTTTATTATCTGCTCTGCATCATGCTAAATATGTACTATATGTAGATAGAGAGCCATTGTGACGGTACATTACATTTTATTCAGGGTATCGTCTTTTAGACACTGCCTTCTCCTGCGTCATATTATAGTATCAATAATGCTTCCAATTCCTTGTCTTCATGGACTTTAATACTTTCGCCCTTCCACTGCGCCCATTATTCTCTGCCATGTCCAACTCACGGTTTTTAAAATTTTGAAACCACTAACGACAGCTTCTACAAGCAATCGATGTGTGATAATTCGGTGGTCTTGAGCAAGTGGACTGTACAATTAAACTGAGTATTATTTTACCTGTGAGTGCGAGAGAGAAGTTTGAGGAGATTCTATTTTCTCGTATTTAACTGGCGTTTCAGGAAGTTATGCCCCACCGGCACATTTCTTCAAATCATTTATACACCTTTTACGATACATACGCTGTCTGGGGATCGCGGATGCGGTGCGCGTATACTATATTTAGTGCCAAGCGCTCCATTAATTATATTGACTTCGTAACAGAGAAGAGGTATTTTCAGGTCACCTGCTGATCAAAATCAATTGCCGAATGGAAGTGCAATATGATTTTGTATAGAAGCTTGTTAATTGATAATGTAATTCTCGACTTTTTTATCTGGATCTTACGGCCTTCGAAAGGTCAAGTTTTTTTTACTCTTACAGTTTTGGAAAATTTATAACATTCAGGTTCCAATAAGGCTCAAATGTTTTAAGTATTTTAAATATTTCGAATTTTTTTTTGCGGATAACTATTTTTCTTGACATGGAACAAATTGTAAATTATTATGAAACCTGGAAATGAAAGACCTCGTTCACTCTTTTCAATATTATTATTCGTTCAATAAAGATATAAAAAAATGGGATGACCTAGAACCGAAAAATGATAACGAAGAAAAAATGGTTTCATTCGATTTGCTTCTTATACCTCCAATTCGATAAGCTTTATCGAAATGTACTATATAGCGCTGAAACCCCTAAGAGTGAATCCGTCTCAGCATAAAGAACGCTTGATCGCGTTACACCGATGCTCGTTTTGGATTTTATCAAATCCCATTTGATTTTTTCCCCCCTCTCGGTAGAAATAAATAGGTATTGGAAATCGATAATGCATAATACATTTTTTCATGCGAGTTTTCAAAAATTAAGTTTAGACCGGCGGAAGCTCTGCACTTAATTTGAATTTTCGTAATCTTTCTTAGATGTACAGGAGTTTGAAACACGTCTTTTTTCCAAGAGTTTATGTGTAATGAGCTCATTTTTGTTAGTGGAAATACTCTCGGATTTAATGATTTTTCCGAGTTTTATAAGTAGATGCTATGCCAACAAGTAGAAAGTAGCATCACAGTTTCCTTTGACGGACGACTTCTCATTTATTAACTTCCTGATTGCAGGAATATTGAAATATTCCCCGACAAATTTTACGGTGACGAGTGTGTGTGTGTGTGTGTATGTGTGTCGGGCTTTGTGAATGGGTGGACGGGTGGATATGGCTGTGTGTCTGTGTGAGTGGATGGGTGTGTCTGTCTATGTGGGTGGGCGGGTGTGTTAGTCTGTGTGGGTGGGCGGGTGTATTGGTCTGTGTGGGTGGGCGGGTGAGTGTACCTGCTTGCGTGAGTGGGCGGATGAGAGTATTCGTCTGTCTGGGTGGGCCGGTGAGTGTGTCTGCCTGTGTGAGTGGGCGGATGGGTGTGTCTGCCTGTGTGAGTGGGCGGGTGAATGTGTCTGCCTGTGTGAGTAGGCGGGTGGGTGTGGCTGCCTGTGTGAGTGGGCGGGTGAGTGTACCTGCTTGCGTGAGTGGGCGGGTGAGTGTACCTGCTTGCGTGAGTGGGCGGGTGAGTGTGTCTGTTTGTGGGGGCAGGCGGGTGGGTGTGTCGGCCTATGTGAGTGGGCGGGTGGGTGTGCCTGCCTGTGTGAGTAGGCGGGTGGGCGTGTCTGCCTGTGTGAATGGGCGGGTGGGTGTGTCTGTGTGGGTAGGGGGATGTGTTCGTCTGTGCGGGTGGGCGGGTGTGTTCGTCTGTGTGAGTGGGCGGGTGGCTGTGCCTGCCCGTGTGAGTGGGCGGGTGAGAGTGTTCGTTTGTGTAGGTGGGCGGGTGGGTGTGTCTGGTCGTGCGGGCAGGTGCGTCCCTCTGTCTGTGTGGGCGGGCGGGTGGGTGTGTCTGTCTGTGTGGCGGACGGGTGGGTGTGTCTGTCTGTGTGGCGGACGGGTGGGCGTCTTTGTATGTGCGGGTGAGTGGGTCGATCTGTGTAGGTAGGTGTGTGTCTGATTTTAATTCAACATATACTTTGTTTATAATGTTCATACACACCTTAATGAGCAAATATGTAATTAACTCATGCAGATAAATACTCAATTATCGAACGGATGGCTGAAACGGAAAAGTGGCGAGGGTGATTGTTGACTTGGTCGGGAAAACTGACGACGCTGAAATAAAATGGAGGGTGGGAGTCAAGGGAGGGGGGTGACGAGGGGAGTGGATGAAAATGTGGAGAGCGGAGAAGTTGTTGCGCTTGTCTATTGTCCCGTACATAGACCACGAATGGGCGTGCAAGAGGGAGAGAAATGAATGGATAGAAATTTCCATCTGCACTTTTTCCCTTGTAATGTTGATAAAAAAAAATGGAAATGTCATGGAGACGCTTATAGTCTCTTATAACTCTCAAACTCTACAGCACTCATATACCAAGAAAAAACGTGATTGAGTTACTGAATCAAAATGAGTCAAAACGAGATCAATGCGCTCCTTTAAATTTCAGAAAAAATGGACCTATGGATCCGATGCGGAAGCTGCACAATTTTTTTTCAACCAATTTCCTCAAGATTCTCATTACATCCTTAAGGCACATCACATCCCTAAACCCCCCCCCCCCCCCCACCCCCACCCCTTCTTCCACATTTTCCAACGCCTTACACTGGCAATGGCGTCGCGTTGCCAACATAAATCTTGGCGACAACACGCGTTGCAAAATTACCACGCGCTGACGCTTACTAGAGAAAATATGTCACCAGCTTTCACCTACTCTTATTTTTCCACCGCCATCTCTTTTCCACCTCCTTCTGCTTGCATATGTACAGGCTGTTTCAACATAATTTTTAATGTTGCCAACATGGAATAGTCTGTACCCCAATACGTGGATATGCCTAGCTTGAGTAGGTGAGACAATTATAAAAACGATACCAATTGAAGGCTGAAGCTAAGTTTCTCAACTTTTTTAAGTTTTCCTCGAGCACAAACGATGGAAATTTGAAAAAAAAAATTTTTTGCGAGCAAAAATTTTTTTCGTAATGATTGCTTCTAACGAACAATTTTTTCTAAATATATCGTACCTACTTTTTACCATTTGGTCTATACAGGTCGATTACTAGAGAAAGTACTTTTGGAACAGCCTGTAGTTGTCAGGTTCATTGCTCATACAACTGCGATGAGCGCAGTGTTACTCCGTGGTATATACTCCTGGAAATGGGACATACAAACGGCTTTCAGTATCATAAATATAGGAAGTTGTTGAAGTAGTTGATATTTCGTGAGTTGCTGGCGGCAAATTGAGAGAACTTCTTGAGTGAGGAGGAGAAAATTCGGTAAATTGAATCATTTTTGTTTCTAGGTTTTCAGGTATATTGTGATTGCTGCTCGGCAATTCATGGTAATGAAATGTGTCAGTTCCATGAAATTTTCGCTTTTCCTGACGTGTTATGACTTCTTGAAACTGTTCGATATGATGTGAGTGGATGTTTGAGTTGTTTTGCGTTCATCCCGCTCTCTTGTACTTCCCAAGCTAGCTACTCTTGAGTATTCCTTCGAAAGATATTTTTTGTCCCACCCAGGTGGGGATTGACCATGCGATGAAGCTTGATCAAAGCTTGGAGGAGGCTTGACTAAGCTTCGCCAAAGCTGTGTTTTGAAGCCTCGGTGAATCTGTGCAGAACATGCCAATGTAATACCAATCCTAGCTTAGAGAATAAGCTTCGTCCTAGCTTGGTTACGTAGGTTAATACAAGCTTCGAACTTTATCTTCATTCAAGCTTCGGATTTTATCTTGGTACAAGCCTAGAATTTCATTTTCGTCCAAGTTACAAAGTTTCTCGTGGTCGAAGCATCGAAATTAATCTTGGTCCAAGCTACAAAATTTATCTTGGTTCAAACTTCGAAGATAGGAACATTGAGGTTGGAACAAGCTTAGTTGAACATTCGTTTCCAAGCTTGGGTGTAGGTGGTGCAGCAATCCTGGATTTATATATGAATCCAATATTAAGCAGAGTTTCGCTGAAGCCGGTAAATCGAAACTGGGAAAAATATGCTTCAATCCAGCTTAGTTCAACCTTAGTTCAGAAGCTTGGGTTTAGATGGTATGAGCAATCAGGGATTCATGCTTGTTAAAGCTAAGATTCAAAGCTAACAAAGCTGAACTCGGAGCAAGCTTAGCACAACATGGTTCCTGAACCTTGGGTTTGGATGATTCTAGTAAGCTTGGATGTATCTATGTATCCAATATTGGACGTAGGATGGATTTTGGAAGAAGCATGTGTGTGTGTGTGTGGGGGGGGGGGCGGTTGGGTGTGGGTCGGTGGGTGGTTGTGTGTGTGTCTTTATAAAATTTTAACAAATAAATGGCTGTAAATCATTTTGTAGTAATGGAATTCAAAATGAATATTGTACATTTAATGCAGCAATTTGGAGGACAAATGAGAATGTCTGTCGACTTTAATTTTCGCACTTTTCACTAGCTTCGCGCGAAAGAAACGCAAATTTCACGGGCTGTATCCCCAGGGCATCTACGAATAACTTTTCACACTGCAGTATCGCGTTCGTGGAAAATGACTAAAATGATGACTTGCAACACTTGAACTGTTCTCATTTAAGCGAATAAATGCGGAGGCAACAGCAGGATATATAGATTGACGCTTCCTAATTTCTGGATATTCGCCAAGAATCAGGAGCCAAGTGAAATGTCGGAATATCGTGATGATCGTAGCAAAAATTGAGAATTGAGGAGCCGACATGATTTGAATCTATAAACTTAAAGAGAAGAAGCAAAGAAAAATCAGAATACCAATGAGACTTTCGAGATGTGAAGTGTTCTCCAGTTTACATTTCATTTTGGCATTTGTACTTTTTAATTGTTGTGACCTTAGACAATTATGGTATTCACCATAGCGTCCAGGGGATAGCAAAATGTTGACAGAAAGTCGGGATTAGCTCATGTGTGTGTGTGTGTGTTTGCTTTACTCTTTCTCTACTCGTATGCACCCACCGTAAATGCCGGGAGGCCTTGCTTTGTGAACAATACTACGGAGACAACTACCCAATGCTACTGGGGTCGACATTCGCTATTCATGTTATCGTATTGAGGCCTACGACAGCTGATTGGCCACCAGTTCTTTTTTATTGACCAGGTTTTCTGGTGCTAACAAACTAATTACATAAGCAAAATACTTGTCTCAGGGCTCTAAATCCTAAAATATAGTAAATATTTAGCAATATAGTGCATACAGGAATAAGGTTATAAAATTATTACTAGCAACGCAAATGTGTTCATACAATATCATCAAATACCTAGTTTTAATTCCGTCTTTGTATTGTTTGTTGATTCGGAAATGTTCTTGCAGCATAAGAAATGTAATTTGTTGAAATCGGTCGAATAAACGAGCTTTCAAAAAAAAAAATGGCTTGGCTGGCTAGGCGGTCTGAGGTCCTAAGTCTAAATCCGAGCCGCACTGATTGATGCGAGCACCGATGTAATTGAAGTGAAACTTCTATAAGCGCCTAGGGGTGTCAATCGAATAGACGCGAGTCCCTATGTTACCAAAACCGACACCATTGGGGAGGGGGAAGGGCTATGTGTGGAGTGCGAGGTACGGGGCGGGGAGCACGAGAGAGACGACATTCTAGACCCATTTACAACGTATTGCATGGGAACGTCGGTAATGACGCGTTCGTCATAGTTTAACGCAGGGCGTCAGGTGGCGTTATGCGCACTTTCTATCCACGGTCAAAATCCAGCTGTTTTCCAGTCTGGTGTGTTAATGTATACGTTATATATGTGCCGAGCGTCACTTTCTATACCATAATTTATGCCCGGAATAATTTGCTGTGTGTGTTAATCAAACGTTTTCGCTTCTTACTTCAGTTATCACAAAACGATAATTTCATTTGTAGAAAATGGTGACATGGAAACGGAATAAAAAATCTTTTGTATATTGATATAATTGGATTGTTTTAAATCGTAATCTGTAAAGTCATTCACTTCGCTTTCTGTTTCAATGAAAGCGTTAGACCAATCAATTTTTCTACTCATTGGTAAGAATTTTCCATCCATGGATATCTATCCCCTAAAATCTACATTCTTCCACAGTCTCCGTATACCAGATGATCCCAAAAGGGGATTTAGGGTTATTGAATCCCATTAATGCATGTTCGAGGCTTGTGGCCTCGTTGTGCATTAATGGTGTAAGCATCCGTTAATGGCAGTGAGTCGTAACCATTCGGTAGCTTAAGGGTGTATCATTCAGGATGTCGGCGCGTTGAATCCTCTATCATAGCGGATGGATGGGGAATACTACGTTCAGTATTAGGTAGGAAGCTTATCTGTTAATTTTAACTTCTCTATAGGTAAAGTTATAGTGATCACTTCGCAAATGGAGAGTGAAATTTTCCCCAAATATTCATCTCTCGCGATGTTCAGAATCACGTTACCGCGATTTCAGGAGTGTGTGTGTGTGTGTGTGTGTATGTTTGTTCTAACTCTCCCTCTATTCGCATTCGCCCATTAGATCAGCACAGGAGTTCCTGGAGGTTCACCCGGTGTTTAGAAATACCATGGCTTAAATGGATGGGTGTCTAGTGGTCCCTTTCGAAGGAACATTCATTAATGCTCAAGAGCAGCTATCCTGCAGACTATACGCTACAGGGCGGAGTAAAAAAACATGTGAGAGCTATGCGACAGAAGTGACACTTGGTAGGGCCAAAAGAATTTTTTGTTCTGTTTCCATCTCACCATTTTCTACAAACGAAATTATCGGTTTATGATAACTGAAGTAAGAAACGAAAACTTTCGATTAACACACACACCAAATTATTCTGGACATGAATGATGATACAGAAAATGATGCTCGGCACATATATAAAGTATACATTAACGCACCAGGCTTGAAAACAGCTGGCTTCTTACCGTGGATAGAAAATGCGCATAACGCCATCTTACGCCCTGCGTTAAATTATGACGAACGCGTCATTACCGACGTTCCTATGCAACACGTTGTAAATGGGTCTAGAATGTGCGTGAATGGTCTATTCTTCTCTCTCCCGTGCTCCCCTCCCCGTACCTCGCATACCGTCACCACGTCCTAGCGAGTAAAGTACATACGCACTCCATATATATCCCTTCCCCCTCCCCAATGGTGTCGATTTTTGTAACATAGGGACTCGCGTGTACTCGATTCACACCCCAAGGCGCCTATCGAAATTTCACTTCAAAAATACTTCATCCCAACAATCCAAAAACTCGGGATTCTAATGAAAAGCCGATTGTTAAGTGGTCCCAGATTTGGCGACTGAAAATGACGAAATAAGCGGAAATCAACGAACGGCCATACAACCGGAAGAATCGTTAGATACAAATCATGCAACTGACCGAGAATAGATGGAGACAGGATAAAATAGACAAAAGGTTTCCCTCGGCAATGCACAAAACGAGATAGAGAACATATTGTCCAACTGGAGTCATCTCGCTTCGATATCCGGTTGACATTTCTGCTCCAACGAGCTGTATCTTCCTACATCTCCTTGTTTTTCATATCTTCCCTGACCCATGGGACATGCATCCCTCAGATTCCCATTTTTCTCACTTCATTCTCTCCCGTATCGTTGATATTTCAATATCTGGAAGTAGAAATATATAATATAATCAGACAAATTTTCACGTAAGTTTTCAATTTCACGAATTGTTGAGCCGTATAAAATGGAGGTTAATCAAGTGAGAATACGCTTTCAATATTGTTTAATACTTTATCAGTCGATCCGCTTTCGTCTACAGAAGAGTTTGAATAATATAGGGAAATTCGCTTTATTCCACGATTGAGGATTCAAAGTGTGGTCGTTGGCTAGGTACTATATACACATATATACGGTGTTCCGAACCGCGGCTTGGGGCACCCCGTGAAGTTATTGAAGTTTGAGGTTGAACACTCACAGCAATGCTTGGCTTACTGGGTCAGTGCTTTTAGTTTCGAGAACGATTCCAAGTGACCAGTTCCAAGAATTGTTTCGCTCACAGAGGCCATTCTAGGAACTACTCAAAGTGGAACTTGAGTTCCGGGAACCGTTCCCGAAATTGAACTTTCACGTGGAACGGTTCTTGGAACAGTTCCCGGACTCGAACTTTCATATGGAACCATTCCTAGAACGGTTCCCGGAATTGAACTTTCATCTGGAACCATTCCTGGAACGGTTCCAGGAATTAAAGTTTGATCTGGACCCATTCCTAGAATGGTTCCGAGACTTGACCATTCGTCTGGAACCATTCCTGCAACGGTTCCCGGAATTGAAGTTTCATCTAGAACCATTCCTGGAACGGCTCCCAAAATTGAACTTTCATCTGGAACCATTCCTGGAACGGTGCTCGGAATTGAACTGTCATCTGGAACCATTCCTAGAACGGTTCCGAAAATTGAACTTTCATCTGGAATCATTCCTAGAACGGTTCCCAAAATTGAACTTTCATCTAGAACCATTGCTAGAACGATTCCCGGAATTGACCTTTCATCTGGAACCATTCCTAGAACGGTTCCCAAAACTGAACTTTCAACCAGAACCATTCCTAGAACGGTTCCCAGAATTGAACTTTCGTCTGGAACCATTCCTGGAACCATTCCCAGAATTGAACTTTCGTCTATAACCATTCCTGGAACGCTTCCCGAAATTAAACTATCATCTGGAACCATTCCTAGAACGGTTCCCAGACTTGAAGTTTCACCTGGAACTGTTGCTCCACGTGTCTATATTTAAAATTGCCTCGTTTCGCAGCATCCGTATTCGGTCTATAAAAAAAAATATTCCACCAACATATACCATTAAAATTATCCACATCTTTATGGATCCAGCATCCCAGGCAGATGTCTTCTTTTCAAATATCCGAAATTTACGTCGTTCGCTTTTTCCCGTTCGCCTTTTCACCAAGCAACGATGCACAAGACGCATATAGGGTCGTTTAAACTCAACGTGGATGTACGGTTGAAATATTTTCCCGAAGCACTAACTCGTAGAGTTTTTACGCCCCTGAGTTATTCGCTAAGCCATCTGACACAGTAGAAATGCCGCGAAAGCCGGTCGTTTGTGATGTAACGATGAGAAAAAATATGCATCGTTTCGAGTGATGCCGCGGTTCAAAGTTTTTGAATATTTTAAATTTCCAGTTTTCTGAAAAATTTCTTCAACATTTTTCACACAAGTGTAATTTTCAAATTTTCAAAAATTTAGATTCCCTCTGTCGGACGAAAACCAAAATTGAATTTATTCCGAGTTTGGGAAATTTTGGGGTACTGAAAATTGTCAAATTTCTTTATTGAAATATTTGAAAATTCCCAAAAAAAAGTTTTTTAATTGCTAAAATATTTTAATATTTTTTAAAAAATTCAATATCAAATTTTTTTTTAATTGAAAAATGCATAAAATGGCAGCACTGAAAGCACAGTGCGATTTCGCAAGAACTAGTTCGTAACTAGATCAATTCTCAATATGAACTAATTAAATCAATTGAACCGATATAAGGGCAGAGGTTGGTTGACAGCTCCTTTGAGTGGCTTCACGCAGAAGATTCTGCTCCAGTTAATAGCTTATGAATGCTCCTGAGTCCCGGACAAACACAATATAGAGCGACTGTAGACATCGACGTGCGCAGACACAATATACGTTACACAAACGTCTACGTGGCCCCCTAATAAATGTGTATATATTATATAGCCCGGGGCGGTGTGGCCCGAGGGTGAGATTTTTCCACTATCCAGTCTACAATACGAATGAGAATGCTGAGTGGAATTTCATGAGAGCGCAAATGTAGTGAGTGTGCTTTCCACAAATTTTCAAAAGTACCAAATGGCGCGAAAATTTCAAATTTCAAAAGGCCCAAAAATTGAAAAAAAAAATCGAAATCAGGCAAAATTGAAAAAAAGTCTAAATCAGGTAAATATCAAAATTGTTTACAAGTTCACTTTTTCCAAAATTGCATAATTTTGGAAAAATTAGGATTTTGAAAAATGTTGACTATTTCTCTGAAAATAGTTTTAGGAAAGCACATACACGCCCTTCTAATATATGTACATATATGAGATAGCCCAGAGCAATGTGGGGGGAGGGGGGAGGTGGGACTTCTCTACCATCATATCTGCAGTGCGAACGATAAGGCAGACTGGAATTTCGTGCGAATGAAATTTGTTACCTCATGTGGAAGTCTCATCGCATTCCCGGTCCACTCATATAGCAATAATACAGATATGGTCATTCATTACTCTTACGCTAGACTATTCCCTATTTAAGGATCGACCAGAAATGAGGGATTGATTAGAGGGGAAAATATCCCCAAGTTCACTATTTATATATGTATATCCCGAAATCAGGGATATTTATATTCCGAGATCTGAGATATTTAGTTCCCCAAATTCGGGATATCTATTCGCCCCCATCGGGATGGTCATATCTCCAACTCGGAAATATTCATATACCCAAATCAGAGATGGTCATATCCCCAAATCGGGGATACTCACATCCTCAATCGGGGATATTTATATCCCCAAATCGGGAATATCCATATCCCCAAATCGGGGATTTCCATATTCCCAAATCGGGGATGCTCAGATCCCCAAGTCGGGGATACTCAAATCCCTCAATCGGGGATACTCATATCCCCAAATCAGAGATGTTCATATCCCCAAATTTGGGATGTTTATATCCCCAAATTGGGAATATCCATATCCCCAAATTGGGAATATCCATATCCCCAAATTGGGGATATCCATATCCCCACATCGGGGATATCCACATCTCCAAATCCGTGAATACTCACATCCCCAAATCGGGGATGCTCATATCCCCAAATCGGGGATGCTCATATCCCCAAATCGGGGATGCTCATATCCCCAAATCGGGGATACTCATATCCCCAAAGCGGGAATACTCATATTCCCAGAACGGGGATACACATATCTCCAAATCAGGGATGTTCATATCCTCAAATCGGGGATATCCATATCCCCGAGTCGGAGATATCAATATCCCCAAAAGCGGGGATATCCATCCCCAATCGGGGATATCCATATCCCCAAATCGGGGATATCCATATCCCCAAATCGGGGATATCCATATCCCCAAATCCGGGATATTCCATCTCCGATGTAAATATCTCCAAGTTAAGCATATTTCGTTCTCGAATATTTGATTCAATAAGTATCAGCAAATTCCACTATGATCCCTGAATGTTTAGACATTTACGGAAAAATTCACTCTAATCATTTCACTGCTTCACTATGGAATTATGTCTCAATGCACAAGTTGTATATCGAAGTTATTTATCGCGCCCAAGTCATTCCGTTCACTATTTCTCGGTCCATTGTCAAAAGATGAACGTTAACAAATCGTTTTCGTTGTGCGATCGTCGAGAAAACGTATCTTCAATTTTTCTCGAGTACACTACAGCCCGACCGCTTCATATATGTCAGCCCAGTTTTTTCTCCTGCAATTTGCTCTACTTTACCTCCGCAATATCATTTTACTCAAAACCACTTGCTGAGTAATATTTCGCAACTTTTTTTAGGAAAAAACTTCTCAGTTCATTTTCCCATAATTTTCTGTTGTTTTCGTGTCGAGCACTTTTATGTTGGTTTTTCAATAAGTGTAATTTTTTGAACGGCAATTGTGGACTTTTCGGCGACAGTGATAGAAGCTATTATGGAGAATGTTTATGAAATTTTCAATTTTTTTCAATGTTCAAAATTTGTGAAATATTTGAAATTTTTCAAATTTTTCAAAATTTGTAATTTGTTAAAATTTTTCCAAAATTTGTAAAAATTTTCAAAATGGTGGAAATTTTTTAAATTTCTGAACATTTTTGAAAATTTTTGAAAATTTTCAAAATTTAAAATTTTTTGCATTTTTTGACATTTCTGAAATTTTTGAATTTTTTGCAATTTTTCAATTTTTTCAAATTTTTCAAATTTTTCAAATTTTTCAAATTTTTCAAATTTTTCAATTTTTTCAAATTTTTCAAATTTTTCAAATTTTCAAATTTTTCAAATTTTCAAATTTTCAAATTTTTCAAATTTTTCAAATTTTTCAAATTTTTCAAATTTTTCAAATTTTTCAAATTTTTCAAATTTTTCAAATTTTCAAATTTTTCAAATTTTTCAAATTTTTCAAATTTTTCAAATTTTTCAAATTTTTCAAATTTTTCAAATTTTCAAATTTTTCAAATTTTCAAATTTTTCAAATTTTTCAAATTTTTCAAATTTTTCAAATTTTTCAAATTTTTCAAATTTTTCAAATTTTTCAAATTTTTCAAATTTTTCAAATTTTTCAAATTTTTCAAATTTTTCAAATTTTTCAAATTTTTCAAATTTTTCAAATTTTTCAAATTTTTCAAATTTTTCAAATTTTTCAAATTTTTCAAATTTTTCAAATTTTTCAAATTTTTCAAATTATTTTCAAATTTTTCAAATTTTTCAAATTTCGGAAATTTTGGAAATTTTGGAAATTTTTTGAACCTAATTTTTACGGAAATCACAGTGTAGTTCTTGTTATTAGAAATAGTGCCTCCTTACCATACATTATAATTCTAGTTGATCCGTTGGAAAACTATGTCCACAATTTTCGACACATCGATTGTATTCCGGTGATTAGTTTCGCGCAATTGCGACGCGCCGGGGGGGGGGGGGGCGGAAATTGAGTGCAACCGAATAGTTCGAACAGTAGAAACAGCGTACGTATGGTCAGCCAGGCAAATACCGATATATTACACAATTGTCGGCTTTCGTGCGTGGGACAATTTAGCATTGACGTGGAACTCTATCGCACATTAAATTGGTATCGAGATATGGCTAGAGAATTAGGGTCGATTACCATCATTTATAAAAAATCATTTATAATTGCAGAAATTCTCCAACCACAGAAACACCACACCCATTCATCCTTTTTTTCCGTTCGAATTACGACTGGTTCCGTGGCACCACTCACATTGTAGGTGTTTGTGTGCTTTCTATCTCAGGCTTTTTCTAGCCGTATTCATCTACAGGATCCGCCTAATGTGGTGGACAATACTACGGAGACGAGTGCCCACTCAATGCGACTGGGGTTGAGGTTCCCCATTTAGCTGTCATGTTATTGTCTAAGCAGAGAGTAGAACACCTCAAAATCTCTGTGATATAATAGCGGTCACCTATGACCTCCTCCCCCCCCCCCTCCCCCCGCCCGCCCGACGGGTTGGGTTTTCGCCCCGCTAGCGGTCTCATTACCAAAATATCGAGAACTTGAGGTAGAGTAAGCTGTTATTCTATTCACTACAGCAAAGTGCAGTGTCTGTGTATGTGTGTGTGTTTGTGTGTGAGGGGGTGGGTGGGAGAATGGATGGGCGGGTGGGTGGGTGAATGGTTGGGCGGGTGGGTGGGTGAATGGTTGGGCGGGTGGGTGGGTGAATGGTTGAGCCGGTAGGTGGGTGAACGGCTGGGCGGGTGGGGGGTAGTCGGTTGGGCGGGTAGGTGGGTGGGGGGGGGAGGTGGACGCTTGGGCGGGCGGGTGGGTGTACGCTGGGCGGGCGCGTGGGTGGATGGGTGAATGGATAGGTTGGACGAGTGGGTGGGTGAATGGATGGAAGGGTGGGTGGGTGAATGGTTGGGCGGGTGGGTGGGTGCGTGAAGGGTTGGGCGGGTGGGTGAGTGAATGGTTGAGCGAGTGGCTGAGCAGGTGTGTGTGTGCGTGTGTGTGTATGTATCCATAAACGACCAAATTTTTTTTCTCACTTTCTGCTCCAAAAATGCAGATTGTTTTACATAGCCCTAAATATTTCCAGACTTTCGGTCAAATTTATATAAACCTTTGGAATATAACATAGAACGGATAACTTAAAGATTGAGTACTGTAGAATTAATGCACGCTACTAAAGAATGTACAGCTCGATTATTCATCTGTTCTGAGCTTCAATGCTTTTATGTCTCCTTGCTCAATGTCCCATATTTCCAATGAAACGCGTGAATGCATGCAGACATTTTAGTGGCGAGGTAGAAAAATAGGGGTTGTGGAAGGGAAAAGTGCATTGTATACACGATCGGAAGTGATACTAGCAGTGCAATTGGTCATGTGAGTGAAGAAATGGAATCGATTTATTATTTGCGCGACAATTGGATTGCTCAGCACTTTCAGGAGAGTGCTCCAGATTTTTGTTTCGAGAGTTTTTTAGTCACCTGCAGATTTTCGTTTGAATTGGGTGAAAACTTCACAATGAGAATAAATAATTTTGCTGATTTCTCAAATTTTAGAAACCTAAAATTTTTTAATAATTAGAAAATTGCCTTAAATTTAAAAAAAGTTTTTAAATTTTTAAATTTTTCAACATTTTTCATTTTCCCCCATTTCCCAAATTTGAAATTTCTTTTTAATTTTCAAATTTTTGACGTTTGGTATCCTGACTTTGTATCCCGCATATCCAAAATTTTATAATGCATATACGAGCTCCATTCTGCATGCTCATATATACATTGCAGTGCTAAATTAATCTGACTCGTCAGACCAGAAGTGACGACCGGAAATGGTGAGCTTACATAACACATACCGTTACAATCTGCAGTATTACATTCACTGCGTAACAAAATTCGGCAGCTGTCGCGACGCCATTGCGCCTCAGTAAACTCAATTGAATGCTATTTCCATCATGCATTGTGTCACACATTTCCCAGTCTAATATGCTTAAACAGAAATCTATCAAGATTGCATTCAATTTGAAGGAATAAATTAGGAGTATGAAAGTTGACGCGAAAAGCGGAAAAAAGCTTACGCGCCGGCGGCGCCTGGAGCGCGCACCTTCAACCCGCGTTATTTCCCAGGGTTTGAAAGTTACGTAACAATATCATATAACATAAAATGTGTGTTTTCGTATGAGGAACAACATTTGTTTGAAACTTTTTCTTCTATGATCAGCCGTTTCCACAACAGAGCGTCATAAACACCGAACCTTTTATATTGATAAAACATAAATCATCAGAATTTTCCTAAATTTCAATAATTGATAATTATCGATAATTACAATTTTTTCTCGCTCATCGATTGCGTGATCGAATCGAATCCAGAATTTTTGGGCAGATGGTGGTGGAAGGGCTAGATGGCATTCAAAAGTATACGGAGTCTACCGCCAACTGCGGTTATGGGAAGGTTTCCTCGGTCCTAACCCATCCACTACATACAAGCACCAGCATTACCAATCTCTCCCGGTTATCAGTGTTTCACATGTTCCACATCTACCGACCTCTCCCACATACCTCCCTCCCCCCCCCCCCCCCCCCCCCCCCCACCCTACCCCCTGCCCTTCAGCCCTATATTCCCATCAGATCCTGTGTTACTCATAGCCACGTGCGCCAGCTGCACTGCAGAATTCCGATAGCACGTACGTAAAATCGTCGTTTACGTTTTGTCCCACAGACCTCCTATATCTCGGAAGGTTCCCTGACAATTTATCCCGCAGGAATTATTCAAGTGGTCTCCAAATCGTGAATATTCTACGCGTATGGGGTTATCATAAATTACCCTGGAAATCACCAAGAAGCCCTGTGCGACGATGACGGGCAGATATGATGGACCTCCCTCCCCCCCCCCCCTGCATCTAGGTGTGTTCCCGTCCGGGCTGGCGTTCTGATCTTGTGGGTAGCATCAATCGCACGATTCGATAAAATACACGGAATGTTGCTGCTATGTGGGTGGCTGTGCGTGTGTGGGTGGGTGGATGGATGGGTGGGTGTATGTGTGGGCGGGTGAGTGTGAGTCTGGGTGGGTGTGGGTGTGGGTGGATGTGTGTGGATGTGTGTGGATGGGTGGATGTGCGGAGGTGAATAGATGGTTGGGTGTATGTGTATAGGTGGGTGGGTGAGTGGGTGGGTGGATCTGTATAGGTGGGTGGGTGGGTGGCTGGATCTGTATGGGTGGGTGGGTGTACCTGTAGGGGTGGGTGGGTGGCTGGATCTGTATGGGTGGGTGGGTTATTGGGTGGGTGGGTGGATGTGTGTAGGTGGATGGGTGGCTGGGTAGGGGTTTGTATGCATGTGTATGTATCAGAGAGCATGTAAACATCAAATCCTAAACCTTTCATTGTGACCGCACTGGCTCACCCTCCTAATCCTTATATTTTTACCCAAACATCACCTCAATTTCTCAATCACGAAATGAGTTAATCGATGCTATCAGGAACTTTCTGAATCAACGTAAACTCCGGGCATCCACCTTCTGATCTCAAACTCCGAGTTGTTAACCAATATAAAGCAGTTACAGGCTAAATAGTTGTCCATGCCAATTCCAGAAAACTTTGCATCAAAGTGGAATCCATCAATGTTGTTATAAAGCAGTACACATCAAAGATATGACGAAATGAATCGGCCATTCTCAGGCAATAACATTGCCATCGCGAATAACAAGAAAGGGCACCAAAGGATTTTTCTTCCATTTACCATTTCAACGTATCATTTCTTTATTTTTTCTTCTGTGATGCGCAGTTGATCCTCGGGGGGGGGGGATATATCGACAAATGGCAATAAAATTGGATGATGGCGGAAAACTGGTGAATTGTTTCAAAACCAATTCATGCACAATGGTTGGAGGAAAAAACGCTGATTTTTTTCCACAATACGGTGCTGTTCTTCACATCAATCTGATTTGGAACACTATAAATCGGGGAACTTGCATGCGGCTCATTTCCTCAAAATACACCCAATGATAGATACGCTTCGGCCCCAATAATCTGTTTTTCATTTGAAAGAAAATTTTGGTTGACGCAGTAATTAATTATGAACTTCTGAAAAAGTCCAAATTTAAAACGCTCTGAAAGTCCTCGTGACGTCATCAAACGAGGAGTGCTTGTTCTGTTGGTTAGCGTCTATATACACCGACGGCGGTAGTACTAGGTTCCGCTGGGCAGCGCCACGTGGACAGTATAGAACTCGTTTAACGACGTCACGATGCCTTTCAGGGCGTTTTAAACTTGGACATTTACAAAAATTCATAATTACTTATTGGGGTGTCAGAAAATTATTTTTCCATGAAAAATAATGAAAACAAATGGTGCAAGTCCCCCATTGGTCCCATGAAGTGAAGAAATATTCAGAACGCGAATACAGTTGACTCTCCAGTTCAGGTACCTTCGGGGCTGGAGGAGAGGTTAACATGCGGCGTTGGCGTTCCCCCACTACGCGCGCCTACAGCCCGAAGGGCTTATCTCCCCTTAGCGTAAGAGAAGACACTGGAGGAGCTAACTCATCCGGACGATTTTTATTCCGTAAAATTGATATGATGAATGAATTAACCCCATCAGTCAATGGGTTTTTATCAGAAGAGCAGCTACTGTGGGGAGTACAAGAGGGGGAGGGAGGGGGCAATCCACTTTTGGATTATCAAATTTTTTCCATGTAAAATGGATTATGCAAGACATGTACTTACAAAATTGATGATGGAAAAAAAATCGTCCCCTATTGTCCCGATTCAACGAGAACAGCTGTCTCCAGTGATCTCGTCTACGTAAAAAAAATACAGAGAATTTAAGTATAGCTCTCAAACAGCCAAATGGTACTGCAGAAAATTGTGCGAGTATTTTGCCGTAGCATACATGAGCTGTGTACTAGGTGAACCACAATATAACATCCTTCTGTTTCGCTTTTCATGCTCATGGCAAAGGTAGCTCAACGGGCCTGGATAATTCAGTGCGGTAAACCCAAGCAGGCGGTACATACAATATGCAGACATGGGGGCTAGAAAGGAAAGCCCCACAAGGGGTGGGGAAAAAAAAATTATAGGGGGTGGAGATGCATTCAAATAATTGGCTTCCGGAGATTAAAACCATCCCCATTGTTTGCTCGAAATGGATTAATCCGGGAAAATTGAAGGCTCATACTACGCAGAAAGAAAAGGCTGATGAAAATTACTCTTACGTTTGGTAAACATAGGATGCAACATTTCAGAGGGATTTGTTTGTTCGAGGAACACGAAGAAAAAGATATTTGGCGTTGCTGGGAGCCGCTAAGCGTCATTTGTGAAAAGGGCCCACTTTGTCGGTTCTGAGTTATGTATGCTCCAGTAATATCCATTTGATTCCCTACCTTTTGAAGCAAGAACGACTATGATAGCACCTAAATTGACGTCGCTAAGTAACATCAAATCAATAATTTAACATTGGATTAAACGGAAGTTGCGAAGAGAAAAACGTGAATATCTCCAAAACTGAATTCACCCAAACGGTCGCTTTTCATGTACACATGAAAAGCGACCTCCATATTTAAATGGGTGCTCAATGGCTATTGGGATGCATCTATCCATCGGAGGCTAGGGATTTAGCGTGCATGTGCGCACGCATGCTATATAGCTACTTAGCGTTCGTCCGTGCTACTTAGCATGCCTACGACGCTACCGCCGCGCACGGCGCTGCTCGAAGTTCGAAATTGTGATACACCTCAAGGCAGGTACGCCATCTTGGCCGCCATCTTTGGTCAGCTGGTGACAATATTTATCACCGGGAGGTCGAAGCCCCTTGTAACCCTTATCTTAGTGCCCTTGTAGCATAAGATACTCTGAGTCGGGGATATGAATATCTTGGAGTCCAGGATTTTGAATCGCTTGACCGGACTGTCGATCCGAATCGGAGATGTCTTTTCACTGAATAGGGAATACTTCACTGTAAAATTGGGAATAGTTTATCTCTGAACCCGGGATTTTTTCTTTCGAAAAATCCACAAACCCAGTTCTCCCATTTGTCAATATCTCCATCCTATAATATCCTGCGGCAAATGACCCATAAAATCGGACGAATATTTCTTTCATTCAATCCCATTGATGATTCATATTCGAGGGGACATGATCGAGGTCCCCACATCATGCTGGACTACTCGCACCCGAGTGAAAAGCCCTGGGGGCCACCAAGTACCGACCCCTGGATCTTTCGGCGCCGATAGTCGTCGCGGAACTATTTTTGCCGTCAATTAAAGCAAAATTATAATTATTAGAACGGAAATTATATTTTTTCCTTGGACCCAACCAATTTTTCGTGACAAAAAATTGAAATTTTGGACTGAATCTTCACACGTCGTGTAATTGTGAACTTTTTTGGAATTTAGCAGTTTTTTTAATTTGTCAAATATCCAATTTTTTTAACTTTCCAAAATTTTGAGAATCGTTTATTGCAATTTTGAACAACATAAATTTTTCTCGATTATCTATATAACTACTTTTTTGCTCTCCCCCCCCCCCCCCGCCCCCGCTGCAGGTGGAGGTATTTTTAATGTTTATGATGATTTTGATGCAGAGCACTAAATTCCAACGGGGTTCCAACTAGCTCCTGTGGGTAGATATGAAATATTTAAATTACCCGCGGATTTATTATGCTTACCGTACAATGTACTATGGGAGTAAAGCTCCTCGTCTACCCAGCAAATCATGACAACTGAAATTCACTCAACCTGAAATTTTTTTTTTGTCCATACAAATTTGGCCATTGACAAGTCCAATCAAGAGCTGATCTCTTCCAAAAGAAAAAAAAACACTTGTTTTCATAGTTTCTCTGTCAAAATCTTTCCGGTCAAATTTGTTTCCGACCATGCCAGAGTTGACTTATTACTTCATCTACCCGTGCCAATTGGCGAGTGGCTGAAAATCCAAAAGTAATCTGCATAAAATTGATGTTAATCAAATTGTGTTACCTTTTGATATGGCAAATTACTATGGTCACTCATAAAACCAATTTTTGGAAGTACGTGTGTGTGTGTTTGTGTGTGTGTGTGTGCGCGCGTGTGTGTGTGTGGGTGGGTGGGTTCAGAGAACAGCTGAGTGGGTGGTTGGTTGAATGTGTGTCTGTGTGGGTGCGTGGGGCAGGTGGGTGGGAGGGTGTGTGTTTGTGTGTGTGTGGGTGGTTGTGTTTGTGTGTGGGTGGGTGCATGTGGGTGTGGATTTCTGGTGGGTTGGTGTGTGTGTGTAGGTGGGTGGGTGAATGAGTGGGTGGGTGGGTGAACGGGTGGGTGGGTGAATGAGTGGGTGGGTGGGTGAATGGGTGAATGGGTGAATGATGTGCGTGGATGCTGAGCTTGGGTGGGTGGGAGTATGCGTGGGTGGGTGGTTGTGTTGTGTGTGGGTGGGTGCATGTGGGTGTGTAGATGCGTGTGGATTTCTGGGTGAGTTGGTGTGTGTGTGTAGGTGGGTGGGTGGGTGAATGGGTGGGTGGGTTAATAAGTGGGTGGGTGGTGAATGAGCGGGTGAGTGGCTGAGCACTTGGCAGGGTGTGTGAGTGGGTAGGTGGGCGAGTAAGTGTCTATTTAGGTGAGCGGGTGTATGATGTTGGTACGTGTGTATATTTCTACAACTACTTTTCAACGAGATAATTAACTTTTTGGGGAATTCTCAAACGGCAAACGTCCTCGACAAATCGGGAATTTCATAGAGTCACCATTTCCCCATTACGTATTTTTGTTTTTTTTTTTGCAATACCCGTCCCAACTTTCACTAGCGAAGTTGATATTTTCACCATGCGGTGATATTTTTCAGGGAAAAAATGAGGGTCTAACGGCATCCCTGGTGATATAGCTATTCATACTGACGTGAATTGCTCACGTAAATTCCAGAAATTCTTCGATCCCCAGTGTAAGAGCTGGTATGGCGAACAATGCTGGGGACAATGTTGGTTAAAATTAATTGCTCCTTAAAAAGTGTCATAACCCTCTATCGAACTATAAGCGCCTAATAAAAATTATATTTGAATTACGGGTGGTCTAGTTAAAATAAATCGTAGAATATTATTATAAGAATTTATCAGATTTATATTTCGTTCTTCACAAACGAAAATGGCCTAAAGTCAAGTCAGCAAATTAAAAATAAATAAATAATAATATTGCATGCTCAAGGAACAACACACACACACCCACACACAACCCTAATTCTCATTGGAATTAAATAAGTCGTTAATTGCTTCAGTCATTTCCAATCCTGTAACACTTTCGAATTTTTGGTTAATCGATGGTTTTTTCGAAAATTCGTAAATTTTAAAATTAAAAAAAAAAATCATTTTCCAAATGGTCCGATAAAAAAAAAATTACCCCTGAAATTTTTTATTTTTAGAATCTTCAGAATTTTTGGGTAGCATGCGCTTTTCCTCGATCTAGATAAGTTCGACGAGGGAAGTCCAAATTTTTGCCCTCAGCCAATATATGTCATCTTATCACATCGTAAAAGGGAGATGCTCCACTTATTTGTACCAGTGGTAGAATTTACTTACTCTTATATGCGACTAACCGCCGACACAGTGGGTTTAATTAAAAAGTGAGAAATAATAATGGTACAGTCGTTTTTATCTCCCCCTTTTCAAGTATTCTGCCTCGTCCTGTCTGTCTCATTATCTTCCAACGAAATACAATCAACGAATTGTGTTATTTTCTCATGTATTTTTTGTTAACTCTATCATTTAGAAGATAGTTTTTCCAGGTGGTAAATTGAGTTTTGTGCATTGTAAATTCAGTATTCGGGACTCGCTTCCCAATGCGATGGTACAAATTTTTTATTGTGGACTGCCCCCTCCCCCCCCCCCCCCCCCTCCTCACCCTCTTGTACTCCCCACAGTAGCTGCTTTTCTGATAAAAAAACCATTGACTAATGGCGTTAATTGATTCATCATATCAATTTTACTGAATAAAAATCGTCCGGATGAGCTAGCTCCTCCAGTGTCTTCTCTTACGCTAAGGGGCGATGAGCCCTCCGCGCTGTAGGCGCGCGTAGTGGGGGAACGCCAACGCCGCATGTTAACCTCTCCTCCAGCCCCGAAGGTACCTGAACTGGAGAGTCAACTGTATTCGCGTTCTGAATATTTCTTCACTTCATGGGACCAATGGGGGACTTGCACCATTTGTTTTCATTATTTTTCATGGAAAAACAATTTTCTGACACCCCAATAAGTAATTATGAATTTTTGTAAATGTCCAAGTTTACAACGCCCTGAAAGGCATCGTGACGTCGTTAAACGAGTTCTATACTGTCCACGTGGCGCTGCCCAGCGGAACCTAGTTCTACCGCTGTCGGTGTATATAGACGCTAACCAACAGAACAAGCACTCCTCGTTTGATGACGTCACGAGGGCTTTCAGAGCGTTTTAAATTTGGACTTTTTCAGAAGTTCATAATTAATTACTGGGTCAACGGAAATTTTCTTTCAAATGAAAAACAGATTATTGGGGCCGATGCGTATCTGTCATTGGGTGTATTTTGAGGGAATGAGCCGCACGCAAGTTCCCTATCTACAGTGTTTCAAATCGAATTTATGTGCGTGAAGGAAAACGCTTATATTTTCATTTGAAAATCAATAGATAGCAAATACCTCCATGATGTCTGCCGGTTTTGATTGAATTATGCAATAATATCCGAGCCAATTACTCTATGTTTGGTTTATTGGAACTTTTTAATAATCCTCTCCAGATTTTCCCGTCGTTTTCTCTCATTCATCCCAACATGCTTCGGTGATCCATTAATAAGGCCATTCGGATTCAAGTGCTCCTTTGAATTAATCTGAATCACATGCAGATTCCTCCAGTGAGGTTATAAATGTTTGGTAAATCAGGGCTTGGATGCAATTCACGGGAAAATTTAGCCTATGAATATATCCAAAGGGAATAAACTCGAAAGCGCAGAAGCCATATAGCAGTGTATCCCTCTAACCAATTTCTACCGTATCTTCACGTGTAATTTTTTGTTACGAGGGAGCATACAAGTTTTTCTTCACATTCGGCGGAAATATCAAGTGTGACCCATTGACGCCCTTTTTTGCCCGCTCCCCCTCCACGCGACGCATTTGCCCGCATGATGAGCGGAGCGCCTTCCATGCATTTCCGATAGCGCTGTTGCCGCAGCGCTTTTTCCCTGTCCAACTTCCATTGCGAAATAGACAATTTGTTTTTTAATTACCTGAATTAGTTATCTCGAAAATATCCCATGATAATATCACAGACTGTCACCGGCCCGGCCTATCCGCCATTTGTGGCGCGACATTTCAAAACAATACGACGCGCGGCAACAGCGCTTAGAATTTTTCCACTGCGCATCTGCTAGCACCACGAGCGCTACGCCGCTTTTCTCCATCCGCACTTTATTTAAAAATTAATAATTAATTATTCTGCGATTGTGTAAGCATGGAATCGTCATTTCTGCATAGCAGACATATCAATTGAGGATATCATAAATTCTGATTGCACTGTTCATTATATGCTCCAATTTATCCTGGAATAAAAAATAGGAGGGCGCTTTTAAGCGAGAATGTTATAGGATTTTATTTTTATAGAGAATTTAATTGATAGGGATTGGCAAGTTTAAAGAGCGCCGTATGTCCAATATTCCAGAAATTTTAGTTGGTGAAAAAATTTGCCTTTTAGGGGTTGAAAATCGAGATTTTGAGCGGATCGTGTATTCAAAAATTTCTTTTTTTACTCACAAACTATATCTATATAAAAATTTTTAAAAATGCGAGGATTGCCACGATGAGTTGAAAGTTAATCCCCTTTTTTTTCATCACTACTTCCGGTGAATATTTCATCTTTTTCATTCGCTCCAATTTTTTGCCACAAATACGTTTCAATCTCACCCCAAATTTCGTAGAATCATACCCATAAAGCACAGCGATATATGGAAATTCAATTTTCGACCGCTGGATATGTAAAATGGAAAATTAAATTTTCACACTCTTTTTATGGAGGGTAGAAATGAACTCCAGAGCTTTCGTTGTTCAGGGTATCTCCAGTTTTCGGCTTAATTTTTTGCAAAAATAGCTTAGCCAAAGGGGCTCTCAAAGTTTAGAATGAGCTTCATCATGTCTGGTCTCAAGTGGAAATTTTGACTAACTAAAGTGGGATTGACGAGAATTAAATTGCTCCGAATTAAGCGCTCCAAATATCTGGAATGAAAACTCTCCAATCTGTGCAATTAAGCCTCCTGAATGGCTTACTTCAAGGCTTTTGGGCGCCTTAACTTAAGTGGAGAACAGGTACGTTGCGAGCCTTAAACTGAAGAGCCCAGAAGGCCTTCCGCAGCTTTTGAATGACGCGTGATCACAATATGAGTTACTTATAGTCATCCCCGGGAATTCCATCGCAGAAATTTAATTACATTCGCATGCAATCAATCGGGTGACCCAGTCGGAACAATCGGCATTCCACATGGTCGAATATGCAAATCTCGACGCGGTCTACAAATAGTTTCTAACTGTTCTAATCATTCCTCACTCGCTTGATAATTAGAGTAATTAACTTTCTTCTCACTGAATGTGGGAAGTCACAGAATTGATTTGCAGCGTTCCTTCACCCCCAGACCAATTTTTAACCTTGCGGAGAGGATTTTCAAATTTTCATTTTTTCTGATATTTCAGGACTTTTTGATACTCTTGAGATAAGATGTTTTTCGTTGCCTCCGTCCCCCCCCCCTCTTTTACTCACCACGGCAGTTGCCCTTCAGGATTTCGGCGGTAGGGTGCACTGGACACCCATCCACGCGGCGGGGGCCGACTCGCGCCGTTTAGGGCAGTGTATTTCGAAACCGAAGGTAAACCTCCAGGAACCCCTGTGCTATAGATACTTTACTCACTACACTCGAAGCCACGACCGTGTGTGTGTGTGTGTGTGTGTGGGTGGGAGGATGCGTGGGTGGTGTGGGCGTATGCGTGGGAGGGTAGGTGGGTGGGGTGGGCTTGTGTGTGACAGGATGGGTGGGGTGGGCGTGTGTGTGAGAGGGTGGGTCGGGTGGGCGTGTGTGTGGGAGGGTGGGTGGGGTGGGCCTGTATATGAGAGGGTGGGTGGGGTGGGCGTGTATATGAGAGAGTGGGTGGGGTGGGCGTGTATATGAGAGGGTGGGTGGGGTGGGCGTGTATATGAGAGGGTGGGTGGGGTGGGCGTATGTGTGGGAGTGGGGTGCGTGTGTGTGGGAAGACGGGTGGGTGTACGTGTGCGTGGGAGGGTGGGTGGCTGGTATGGGCGTGTATATGGGAGGGGGGGGGGGTGAACGTGTGCGTGAGCAGGTAGGTGGATGGGATGGGCGTATGTGGGGGGGGGGGGGGTTGCGGGTGTGGAAACGTGGGTGGGTGTGGGTGTGGGAGGCTGGGTGGGTGGGGTAGGTATGGGGGGGGGTCGGGGGGTTATGGGAGGGCGGAGGGGATGTGGGAGGGTAGGTGGGTGGATAGGTGGGTGTATTGCTATTCTGCCAACGGCTCCGCCAAACCTACTCAAGCAATTCGAATGTTTCTTTTTTCCTTTTGAATATGACTTCTCCTCAAAGCGGACTGCAGAAAACTCTTTAGTAACAATCATCCTTCTCGTTCTGTTTCAATAATTGAATGCTTTCTTCTATATTTACAGAGAGGTATGCCATGAAGCCTGGACTCAACTCCGACTATCCCCGCTATTCGGCTGCATATGCCCAGCAAATCAAATGAAGAAACGCTGTGATAAGATATTCTCAATGATAAATCACAATCCGTGTGTCGGTAAGTCTTACACAAAATTCCTGATTCGTCATTTTTTTGTCTTCGGAATGAATTCTAGGTAATAACTGATCATGTCACTAATCATTCAGCATATGGGACAATCCCTACCAAATCAGTTATCCCGGGCTTTAACAAGCTCCCTACATGGTTTTGGATACTTAACGTAGCAAATCACATTGATAAAGAAAAAAAATTGGCACCTGAGTTGGCATGGAATGACCTATATTTGAGCAACCAGCATCTCGTCACGATATAGTAGAGCTCCAGTTGATATACGACTCCTTAATTGTAGGGAAACTCCCCTCGCGGCTTGCTTCCCGCAGATATCATCCCCCACTCCTCATACATTGTCCACCGTTGTGTTTAGCCCGATGCGCGGTAAACTGCGCATTTATAGTAAATATGTTCAAGGTCATTTTTTCACCCCCACCTTTTTTGCTTTCTATCCTCTTCCCCTTCGCTCCCCCCTCCCCTTCGTATCTGTCGGTTTCACCCGAAAATCGTTGGTCCAAATTTCTTTTTTGGTCCTTTTCTTCTGATTTTTAGTCAGAATTTATCCGGTATCTCCTCGGCGCTAGAACCTCCCCTTACCCCCCCCCCCCCCTCTCCCCCCCCCCCCCCCCGGCCAGACCCTCCCCTGCACTGCCAATAGGTCTTTTTCGAAGGAATTTGCTCAAGGACAGCCGCCAAACGCAATGAGAAACGGAGCTCTACTGTATTGAATGTTATGTTATGGGTTTGTTTTGGGTGACTCATTCAATGTCCGTTTGTTTATTTTCATTTCTTATGTGTTAGTGGACTTTTTGTGACATTATCATTCTATTGTGAAGCATTTTTGATTTTGAATTAATGAAAACTGTTCATGAAATTCGAAAAAGCAAATTAGCATACAGTGGACCTTCGTTAGTTGCAACCCTCGCTAGTTGCAACATTTGCCTCTTTTCTTTCCTGCGCTGAGGCGCTCCCGCCGCTCCTCCCAATTTTCCAAAACACGTGCAGATTACCGTCGGCCATGTTTTAAACGTGTTGCAACTAACGAAAGTTCACTGCATATAAAGGATAAAAATGAAGTACGGAAGTTGTGATTCGTGATTTTGAAATTGGTACAATTGGAGCAACAATTTCATCATCCTAAATTACCATTTGCGAAATTGTGAATCACTGTTCCGGATTTCAGAGTCCGTGATTCATACTTTGCAATTGTGATTCTCATCCCTTACTCCATTTTTTTGGAACTGGAAATCACGGTTTCTAAATTGATCATCATGCTTCTAAAATTTGCAAATCGCCATTTTGAAATTGTGATTCAGGGTTCCCAAATTGAGATTCCTAAATTTTGAAATTAATTGTTGACAACTTTTGCAATAGGGTTCTCCAACAATTTCACACTTTTCTGATCGTGAGTTTTGTTTTACCTGTTACATGAGATATCAAGCTTATTGCCTATACCTCGCATCCACCACCTTTAATGCGGCTAACAACCGCTGCGGGCAATGCTAATGATTCACACATTAACGATCAAACATGTTTCTAATTGCATTTCATCAATAGAATCTACCATTTGCATTGATCCGACGTGATAGCAATAAGTAATCCAAGCTCATACAGATATCACAGTGATCATCCGTGTTCAAGATTTTTAGAATCTTAAGGTTGTTGGAGCGGGTCAGTCAGGTCACAAAAACTGGACTTAAGCACGTAGTTTTGTCAGTGTGTAGACTCAAATGTATCCCACACACACACACACACACACACGACTGCACGCATGAACCAGCCACACCAATTACACGACTCCGCGACAGTGTGTCTACAATGCATTGATGGTCCTGGGTTCGAACCTGGCTTCCGAAGAATATTTTTCCTTATTCTACCGCTACCAGGACCATTGGGGGAGGGGGGGGCGTAATCGGTGGCGAAAAAAAATATCACACGCCAAAATATCCAAAAATCTCCTGTTGCATTAAACATTTTCAATAAGCAGCACGGCTCCTTGACTTTGGGGTGGTCCCCCCCCCCCCTCCCCCCTCCTCCCACCGCGTGCGGTTAGTACGCATTTTTACGAGAAAGTCAGCCACCCCTCGAAATATCCCAGTGGATATTTTCCATATTAGCTAATATATTGATTAGATCATTTGAAATTGCATAATTTATTGATTGGATCATTCAACATTAACTATTTTAACGTGGATATTATTTAGTGGATATTTTGAATCAGATATTGAAACCGGATACCTCGGTGGTACCCGTAAAATGAAACCCCAAAACTGCTGTCGAGCCCAACGCGGCAGGGCGGAGGGGGAGGAGTGGGAGGGACCACCATCATGGACGCGAGTTAGAGCTTTTCTGGGTGCTTCACTCTGTGATTAGAATGTTGGACTCTGCGAATAGACTTAAATATTGTTTATTTGAATATTTTATTAGCCGCAAAGTACAAATCCGCAGCGACCAATGGCAGGTGCTCGTTCGACCGCTAATGGTTTGAACTCCAGGAAAATTCGCAGCTACTGACCCACCGAAGCGAAACTCTCCAACAACCTTAAATTTTGGAACTCTGAAACAGCTCGAAATCGCGAATCATATCTCAATTCTGATTTGGTAATCACAATTTCAAATATTTCCCGTCTGTGTGATCGAAGTTTTTGGGATATCTAACCACAAATGAGTCAACCTCATTTTCCTCTCCATGCAGGTTAATCGATTACGTTATTACATTGAGCATCCAATCATAACAGATGCGCGCGCATGGAAAAAATACGAGTCAAAATGACAGTATAGGATATTTTTTATTAAGTACATGTGAATATTTTGTATAATATATACAAATATTCGAATATTCGAAATATATCGTTCTAATACACTGTTCCTGAAAATGTTTTCCGGCATATATATTTTTTCCAGGCCGACCTCGATTCAACCGCATCAGCTCTAATTTGAATTCCTGATGTGAATGTCATTAATTATTTTCGTGACAGAAAAATATATACAATATACAAAATATACATATATACATATATACATATATACATATATACATATATACATACATACATATATACATATGTACATATGTACATATGTACATATATGTATATATGTGTATATATATGTATATGTTTATATATATATATATATATATATATATATATACATATGTATATATGTACATATATATATATATACATATATATACATATATGTACATATATATATATACATCGATATACATATATACATGACAATATATCAATTTTACCCTATGGGTTTATTGACGAAATTCCATAATAATGTTAGATGTTATATCGTCCTATAAGACTGTGGACGAGAATTGTCGCATTGTATTGCATCCCGGTATTTCCAACTAGATATGGGCTGAATCTTTTTCCTTCGCCCCATCTCGTGTCACATCGACTATGTTTATACCATTTCCCGGGTGGTTATAAGCTCGAATAAGCATCGGGTTGTGATGGATACCAAAATGCACTTTCAGAATGCATTTCAGTGTGTCACATATGCATGAAATCACGTAACACCATAGCTCTGTTTAATGTATGTCATGGGGAGACACTGGTGAGCTTTTGAGGAGAGAATGAAAATATTTTTTTTTTTACTAAAAATTTATAGAATTCGATGGAAAAATCGGGGATTTTTAGGGACTTTTATGTCGCGATTATATTTCACGAATGATACTTTCGAGTGGAAAGAAAATTAATTGACAGAAAAGTATTCATATATTGATATAATATATCTATATGACTATAGTTCATACACGTAAGCGGAAAATTTTCATAAATATAAGAATGTAAATTAAGAAAATCACTTTGTGCCTCAAAATTATAGTGCAAAAAATTTGTGGAACCTCATTATCGCCGCGGTCTCCCCAGCAACTGATGCATGCCAAAAGTGAATTGATAATCTTAAAAGTATGAGCAGGAGAGAGAGGTGAAATAACACAAAAAATTTGAAAAGGGCATGAGTAGTGGATGATAATGAGAAGAGATAATGGTATTGAGATCTGTTCGAATATGATAACACCATGGGCGCTGGGGTAAAATGGGTTACGAGCTGTCGCAAAATCTAAAAATTGTATTACAGAGGTATACGGCGAGATGGCAGAAGTGCAAAATCCGCTTCAATGGCCCCAGCCAGGATTCGAACCCGGGTCTCGCAGTTAAGCACTAGACACTGTGCCAACTGATGCTACTAAGCATCATTTGGCATTGGTTGAGCTTGAGTAATCCGGGAAGCTGAAATTCTGGATAAGCCTACCCAGGATTCGAACCCGGGTCTCTCCCTTAAACACTAGACACTCCGCTTACAACCTAGTAAGCATCATTCGGCATCACTTGAAATTGAATCAGTACGAAAGCAAGAATTCCGGATAGTCCTATCCAGGATTCGAACCCGGGTCTCGCAGTCAGGCACCAGACGCTCCCAGTCGATTCGGATCTTCCACCTACGCGCATGGACCCCTGCATCAAACCTATCAAAGCTACGGGAAAAATCCCAGTCGTAGCAGAGATTTGATGCTGGGCGATAGCTAGTAAGCAACAATATCCATCCCCACAATTATTACAATATTCAGAGCCCCTGCAATTCTTGCTTTCTAATGGAAGATTCAGCGATTGCGTCTTCATAAATTTGATATCAAATCCAATTGGCATTGGACAATACGAAGCCGTGGAGGCTGAAAAATGGAATTCCAGTTTTGCCCAACAGTTATGTACCCAACCCATTTTGCCCCCAGCCCCGATTGTCAACACTGTCAAATAATCCAGCAGGTTCTCACGATCGTCCAAGACTCTCCCTCCAACCAAGATTGTACCTCTAGTATTACCTCTGTTTCCCTTCAGCATCCAACTTCTCAGCATCCTCAGGTCCATATGACTTGAGGATTCTTGTTCTTCATTAGACGTCCTATGGTATTTTATGCATGTATCTGTCCTATCATAGTCGTAGCATTCCTGTGACCTCCGATTCACGATAGTACCCAAAACTATTCTGTTACTTCTGATTGTCAGCAGAATGCTGGTGTCCACCAAGATACCATTGCTTGCTGTAAATGTGACGAGCATGACTGGCAAAATTATTTCCAATGAAACGATCAATTAATGATGAAAGTCCGCAGAACTCAACATCCTTGCATTGAACCCGACTGTCTAATGATTGCTCCAACACCTTAGCATAGTTCTGGCATAGTTCTACTTTTAACTCTGAATGACCTGCATCCAATGTGTGTTTGTAACATCTTCAACGATGCTCGATTGTCGAAAGTCTGTTTCAGTCTGCTCGTCTATGTTTATTAAAATCAAAATCTTTCATTCATGTCTCATTACACGGATCATATTCATCTGAAATCATCACAGAGCTTCATCTATCATCAGCTCCCCATCCGCGATAACTATCTCCTACTGCTGAAAGATAGGTAGATGCTATTTAAAAAAATCACTCAAACCCACAGAGTCGTATACTATTAAAGATCCAACTGCCCAACATTGATCCTCTGATGAATCAACCTGTCAGGACTTCCTATTTTGGCTCTTGACCATGCTTAGACCCTCTCCGCCATTCCAGTCTTGCAAATCTTCCGAAACCACCCTCTACCACCTAAATCGTCATCACCATCATCAGCATCACAGTCCAAAGATTCCATATCATCAAGAACACCATCATAAATCAGATGAGATCTCCCAGATGACAAGTAGTACTGGTTTCTCAGCACACCATCGCATCAAGGATCCACTGCTGCTTGTTGATCTCTCCAACATCTCATGTTCATGATTTATCAGCACATTTTTAACACTAACACCGTACACCCGCGTCTCTGCTTCTGTGTTTCAGACTTTCTGCCTTCCTCCGCGTCCGTAGACCTATCGGGAACGGACTCGGCCCTATATCCATTCGACCCCCAGCAGGAGAACTTCCAAGAGATTTGGTTACCCCCCACCAGTATGTACCCCTATTTTCTATTCCCCGCGACATCACGCACCAATAGCTACGATATTGATGATAATATACGTCATCATAACCACTATGGTATACCAGAATTGCCAGGTACTGGCACTGGTAAATATGGTATTAAAACAATACCACTGATCCCACCGGATTCAGATAAATCAATGTCACCAATAGATACCAGGAATCATGGATTGAGCAGGCAGAATGGTGCCAGTGGAGGATCTAGAAAATTAGATCTAGATAATCCTGGTATTGAATCCTCAGCTTCTTCTTCTCTATCTTCTTCTTCTTCTTCCCCTCCATCAATTAAGCCCAAGCATGATCAGCTACCAGATTACAAACGCGTGCATGATAATAATAATCAGCGCACAAGTAATAGGCACAAAATTCATCGCGATCGGCATCACCATGATAATCCCGATGCACCTGCACAACCTGCACCATCCACAATAATGATATATGATCCTGCACAATCAACACCACAGCTGCAATCTACCACCAACGTACATGCACCGAGACCTACCTACAAGCATAGTGCTATTATTATCAATCGTTATGATGATACTGATGAATTTGGCAATCGCATTGGTATGCCAGTTGATCGTCTCTTCGATCTGCGTGAGGCCTTTGATGGCTTTGTTGATCAAGGTTCGTAATGTATTTTCATTATCGGTATACCATGATCGATGTCAACGTTACTGGCATTTTAATATAACAAAAATGGTATGAGGTATGCCTAAATATATACATATATATAGCTCACCATCTAATACTTAATTAACTTACGAATGTCAAGCCGAACAGTGTAAAACATAATATTTAACACGTGGATCCAAAGCCAGGCCGGATGGAATAAGGTCCTGGACCTTTGAGACTAGTCAACCTGGATTCTAAGGTGCTCAAGGTTTCTAGATTACATACTCGATGAGCAAACTTGACAGTGATACCTTGATGGTTTGGATTGATCAAAGTGGTCTATCACCTCGGTTCATCCTTCTAGGTTGTAGCTATTTGTAGTTACTTCCGGAAGACACTGATGACATCGAGCCACAGCAATACTTTTATCCGCCTGGATCATCCAGGTGTCACAGTACTCGTAGAGCAGAACATGTCCTTCCATGCTATTTAACCGATTGAAACGTCGATTAATTCGCACAGCGATGGTACTTTTAACCCCTGACAACCAAAAGTTTGAAACCAAGTGCTAAGCCCCTCGTCTTAGTTATCCGTCCGGTCTGATGCTTTCCGGTTCCGACAGCACCAGTATATGGTAAAAGGACAACGATGGCTACTGCACCAAGCCTCCGTTGTCCATTCTGATCGGTCTAGAAGTCCTTGCTAGCTCAGGGCACCCATCCGGATATCTAATAGCACATCTTGCATATACTGGACTGTCTGAACAGCTATCAAAGTATAATTACATTAATCAGCGAGGCTTGACTAGTGGAACATTGATGATTCCTCCCTTCCAATGAACTCGGTCTAGCCTAATCACTTGCTTGGTAACTACCGTCGATACGCTAATTTCGTGGTTTACAGTGAAAATCATCTCCCATCCTGACAACTCAACGAGCTTTGAAATCATCGAATCACAATTGGAGAATCCTCTCATCGACACCAATCATCAGGATCTAAATGCTCTGAAGCAGCTTGCGCTGCCTGGCTTTCGTCATCGTCCACATCATCGTAGAAACCACTCAGATGATCATGATGGTAAGTCTGGGTATTCTTAGTACTCCAATTTTTAGTTTGCAGAAGAACAGAAATGTTCGGCTTGCTGGAAGTCAATCAGAGAATCAATATAGATTGTCATGTCCCAATGGTGCCACCTGGTTACCTTGGAACTCGGATGACTTGAGTGCACTTCTAAGCCTCAAGGGTAGTTCTTTACTGCTACTCCTTCACAGTTACTCCTGGAAATCGGTAAATCTTTGGTATAACTTAATGTTTACTAATTACTTCTTCAAAGTAATAAGTCTTCGGTGACCCGCCATTTTTACTACTTGTTTCATAACCCAGATAATGACTACATAATGCTTTCCATTATCCTTACAACGTGGTTACTCGTAAAGAGAAAGAAAAAAATGTTCGAACGAGCATTCTGAGACTGATCCAAATGGGCGAAGGAAAAAAGTGGGAGGGGTGGGTGGTAGGGGGTTGGAGGTGGGTGGGTGGTTGGGGGGGGGGGGGAGAGGGGGGGTGGGAGGGAGAAATCGATAAGCCTCTACAAACTGAGACCACTCGTGATATTCATCTCGTTTACTCGCACCCAAAACTCCGTAATATGATTTATCACACCGCAAGAGCATAGTTTAATTTAATTTCCACCAGCTACCAGACTGAGCCCTCTCTCATTTCTACATTTCAAGCTTCCACCGTATATCTAAAATCCGGTGGCAATCTCGACCAAGCTTCTCAACGAACCGTAACTCCCAATTTCTGACCGAATCACCCGAAAAGTTGTTGAAATTTCCTCTGAAAATACAAATGGCCAATTTCGTGATAGCGTGATAAGACGATCATACCAGTTTATCAGATGAAATATTACCTCTAGTAAATTATTTCATTAAAACTTTCAAGAGAAAAATTGGTTGATGAAACTGATGGCTGTATGTGACTATATATGGTATCCACTTGGAAGAGGAAATATTGTAGAATACATTTTCTATACATTCAGCCTGTATGTTCTGAGAGGAATGCGAAAACCTGACTTTTTGAGGGTGAAATGAGGGCAAAATTTCAAGTCGAAAGTTCCTCTTCAACTTTTCTGTCTAACGTCCCTCCCCTATGAAGTTATTGAAGTTTGAAGTTGAACAGTTCAAACCCACGGTTCCAAGTGGAACACTCCTTAGAATTGTTTTCCTCGAAGGGGCCGTTCTGGGAACTGTTCCGGATGCAACTTTAGTTTTGGGAACCGTTCCAAGAACGGTTCTAGGAGGACGTTCAGTCCCGGGAACGGTTCTAGGAGAACGGTCATTCAGGGGAACGATTCCAAGAATCGTTCCAAGTGGAACAACAGTCGTAAGATCTGCTCCGGATGAACATTCAGTTCAGGGAACTGTTTCGCGTGGAACTTCCGTTCTGGGAACTGTTCCACGTGGAACTGCAGTTCTGGGAACTGTTCCGCGTGGAACTGCAGTTCTGAGAACCGTTCGCAGAACGGCTCTAGCCGAACCCTCAATTCCAAGAACGGTTCCAAGAATCGGTCTAAATGGAAGAACAGACGTAAGATCTGTTGCGGATGAAGATTCAGTTCCAGGAACTGTTCCAGGTAGAACTCTGCGAACAGAACCTGTTCCATCTGGATGTAGCGTTCCGGGAAATGTTCCAAGCGGGAGTAAAGGTTCCATAACTGTTCGCGGAACGGAATTCTCGGAATTCCTTGTTCACCCGCAACCGTTCTCGGAACTGACAGCCTGGCGCAGTGAGTTGAGCAGTCATGTAACTATTCAACTTCAAACTTTGAAAACTTCATGCGGGGAGCTCAGACAGCAAAATTGAAGAGGAACTTTCAACTCTGAATGTCGTCCTCTGTTCACCCTCAAAAATAAGGTCCACAGTTCTTAAGGTTCTTAAGGTCCACATTCGTTTGGTGGTGAAGGTTTATGCGAAAATGGCCTTCATTTCCCCATTCGATATTTCCACAATTACCCAAGTCCACTACATACACCTAGCTTACAGGAAACTGTACGATAGAACAGATTTAACTTATATTATGAATCATTGGGAACGCGAAATAGCTAGCATCCACATCGCAAACTTGCAGTGCACGTTTTCTAATTAGTTGAATCGGATACAGTCCACCATTCTTTTTCCCATTTGCAACGAGCATCTAAAAAGAAGGTACGTGCACCAACTGCATTGCCCCCCCCCCCTCCCCTACGTTGGCCGCTCTCATTCAATTCCGTAGCAAAGCCTTTGAAACCATCGCTGGAGTCAGCCGTTCTGTACTGACTCCTTCAAGGGTTCCTGCCTCCTTCATCACGGATTGTCATTTTCGAATAATCCATTAGTTACTGTCTCTTCCGAGGCAACTTTCATGTCTTTTCCACATGAGGATTTTTTTGAAGGACCCTGATAGCCTTAACCCTCAATCTACATATTTCCTAAAGCAGCGTTGGTTAAAACCTCAAATACTTTTCAAATTATCACCCATTTCTAGTGCACTCACGAAATTTGTGGCGGAAGCTGTGGTTTTGGTAGGTAGAAACACAACAAGCAGGGCAAATTCGATTTGCTATTACTAGCTTTTCCCTGGAAGCTCATTTAAGTAAATAGTTTCACCCAGGGCTTGTCGTGTAACGCGTAAGCTGACATTCTTCTCCAACCATTTCAACATAGTTTTCTTTCACCATCATGTGGAAAATGGAAAGCGACAGTCGATTTACCTGGTGACTGCTTTAGTGCGATGAAATTTTAGATTGTGGTAGGATTTTCTAGCGTGATATTCGAGGATCACTTTCGTAGATTCAAGTTTCTGGTTGCACTGTAGTAGGGTTGCGGACATCATGAACTCCGAACAAAATATCCAGTCAACATTATTCGGGTACCGAACTCCAAGGGCATCTGTGGAAAAAATTGTGTGTACATTCCATTCTATCAATTCCAAAAGGACTCCCAATTGCAGCTGGTCACGACCAACGGGTACCAATTGATACCAACTGATACCAACTGACACCAACTGGTACCAGCTGATACCAACTGATACCACTGATACCAACTTATATCAACTGGTACCAACTGATATGAACTGGTACCAACTAATACCAACTGATGCCAACTAATACCAACTGGTACCAACTGATACCAACTAATACCAACTGATACCAACTGGTACCAACTGACACCAACTGGTACCAACTGATACCAACTAATACCAACTGATACCAACTGATACCAACTGATACCAACTGGTACCAACTGGTACCAACTGATACCAACTTATATCAACTGATATGAACTGGTACCAACTGATGCCAACTGATACCAACTGGTGCCAGCTGATAACAACTCATACCAACTGACACCAACTGATACCAACTGATAGCAACTGGTACCAACTGACACCACTGATACCAACTGATGTCAACTAGTATCACCTGATATCAACTGGTGCCAACTGATTTGAACTGGTACCAACTGATACCAACTGATACCAACTGATACCAACTGATGCCAACTAATACCAACTGGTACCAACTGATACCAACTAATACCAACTAATACCAACTGGTACCAACTGACACCAACTGGTACCAACTGATACCAACTGATACCAACTAATACCAACTGATACCAACTGATACCAACTGATACCAACTGATACCAACTGGTACCAACTGATACCAACTTATATCAACTGGTACCAACTGATATGAACTGGTACCAACTGATGCCAACTGATACCAACTGGTGCCAGCTGATAACAACTCATACCAACTGACACCAACTGATACCAACTGATAGCAACTGGTACCAACTGACACCACTGATACCAACTGATGTCAACTAGTATCACCTGATATCAACTGGTGCCAACTGATTTGAACTGGTACCAACTGATACCAACTGATACCAACTGATACCAACTGATACCAACTGATACCAACTGATGCCAACTGGTACCAACTGATACCAACTAGTACCAACTAATATCAACTGGTACCAACTGACACCAACTGATACCAACTAGTATCCTATTCGAGAACCGTCCTTCGACATGATAATCATCTTTTCATCTCTCCGTCAAATGCTCCCAACAATTTGCACTCCAACTCTCTCAGGATGTCTGTTAAATTTATTCCAACCAAAAATAGTTTCTATCATTACAACTGTTTCATTCATGATTCTCCATCCGTGAAACGATGTCATTCAAACCCGGAATTATCTCACAAATTCTCTCACCCTCACACTCCCTCGTACTTCATCATTTTCATGTTGCTATAGCTCGTTTATGAAGTCACTGTTACTCGAGGCGTTCCGGAAAACTTGGCATTGCATTAGTCGGTCGAAGACTAACTCGAGGCGTCTCTGCGCTTGGCATCCCTTTGCCATGACCATCCCTGACTTAATACAACTGATAAACAAATTTTACACTCTGACTCGAGGATATTCTCGGAGCCAAACTTAAAATGTAATTCTTGATGAAACGTTTAACAATGAATGTCCTCAGGCTATTCTGTACTATTATCTGCTATTCCATTCTATTGTCAGCACACTTTCGCAAATTATTTAATTGCACATTGCTCTTTTCCGGGGAGATCTCCATTGCTCCAAGTGGAGACAGTATTGATTATGGAGAGTCGAGTGCGGTGGAAAGGCAAAGTTCTAGAAAATTGTGTAGAACATGCTGATAACCTTTGACATCAGTTAGAAATGCGAAAACAAGAGGGTGTGTCAAATTTTTTTTACCACTTTATTTTTATCACCATGGGGCAAAACGGGTTGGTGCCTTGTTAAGAGTCTGGATGGCGGAGTTGTCCATGAATGGGCCTGAACAGTTCACGGGCAGTCAATTCCAATTTTGTTCCCGAAAAAAAATCTGACAGGTCCCAACCCGTTTTGCCCCATTTTGAGAAAATTTTTTTCCCCCTTTTTAAATTGTAAATTTGAGTTTCTCGCGGCAAAAAGGGGATCCGATAGTTGAGATCAAGTTTAATATATCTTTAAAAATGGCGGCAATGCCACAAATTGATAAATAATTGAATTTTCACCAGATGCCACCGGCACGGGCCTCGACACCGATAGGATCATTCATCAGCCTATGAGACTTGTGCTCACCACTACATGTCACAATGCCTTCGAGCTATGCAGGTAAAAAAATATCACAATTTTGTCTCACTGAAAATCCATCCCCGAAAATCTTTGTCATTTAAACTGAAATTTTTTTTAGTGGTTCATAATGTCTTTTTAAGGCTTGTCTGCATTATCAAAAAAGGTGTATGTGAAAATGTGCCCTAGCAATTAAAATTTCGTAAAGCTTCTTGAAATTGATAAAACAGGAGGGAAGCATGATCAATTTTTATTCGATTTTCTATGCCAGGAACATGAATCCAATAATCGGGATATTATAAATACCGAACGAGGAATAAAATATCCCGGATTTGGGGATAATATATCCCCGGTTTGGGGATAAGCTATCGCCGATCAAAGGATACAATGTCGCCAATCTGGAGTTAAAATGTCCATGATTTGGCGGTAAAATATCTCCGATTTGGGGATGAAATCCCCCCTCCCCCTGAGTTGGGGACACGATATCCCTCATTTGGGGATAGGCTATCCCCGATCAAAGGATAAAATGTCCCCAATCTGGAGTTAAAATGTCCATGACTTGGAGATTACAGTATCTCCGATTTAGGTATGAGATATCCCTAATGTGGGGGTAAAATATCCCCGATTTGGGGATGATACAACCTCATTCTGGGGATAGACTATCCCCGGCTTCAGCCTGACCTATTCCAAATTCGGAGATGAAATAGAAATTTCAGAAAATCTTGAAAAAAAATCTTAGATAGAAATTATATGGCGGGAAATTTTTGTGAGGCCCCAAAGGGCTGTACTCAGTTAACTCCATATGTAATCATATATTTCGACCAGGAATGACAGCGAATGCAGTGGCCTATTTCAACCCGTGCTGAATCACTGCGACTTGGCCAACTGTGCACGTAACGAGTGCATGAACGCTCTTCAGCATTTCTACAAGAAAGCCAACGACAGGCACTCCATGGAAATTGCTTTTTGCCTGTGCAAGTGAGTAATAGTTCTCATTCATTGAAGAGTTGAGGAGGTACTTGTGGTGGGATGGCTCTAAGTGTGTGGGGATAGTCTCATGGAAGTTGGGGGAAAGTTGGGAGAAAATTGGGGGTGAGATGGTATTTCAAGGTAGAATGGTTTATTGCTGGACAATTTCAAGTGGGTTACGTTACTGTGACGCTGAAGAAAACGAATGGGCACAGTACTTGGTTGTTCTATACTCAATTAACGAGGCAATTTCCCCTCATGATACTCGCGGGGGATTAGGAAACGATTATTTCGAGTGGGAACATTTAATTACGGCATTAGTCACGTAATTTGAGGGCTTTTAGCTGCATTTGTGGCCGCTTGACTGGCAAAAAATCAATGGGTTGCTCTTTTCAGGGTTATCTCGCAATTTACAAACTTTCAATTTCCATTTTTTCACAATTGATGAAAATTTCCAAAAATTTTGAAATTGTACAGATTTTCATTTTTGTTTTTTTTTTTAATCATCACAGTTTGATAAATTAAGGATTTTCAAGTCTGACACTCGTGATTCAGGGCTCTGGAATATGTGATTCAGGGCTCTGGAATCTGTGATTCAGGGCTCGGGAATATGTGATTCAGGGCTCTGGAATCTGGGATTCAGGGCTCGTGAAAATGTGATTCAGGGCCGTGGAATCTGTGATTCAGGGTTCGAGAATATGTGATTCAGGGCTCTGGAATATGTGATTTAGGGCTCTGGAATCTGTGATTCAGGGCTCGGGGATATGTGAGTTGGGAGTCTGGAAATAGTGATTCACGGCTTTGAGAATCCTAATTCACGAATCTGAAAATCGTGATTCACGGTTTTAGAAATCGTGCCTCACAACTCTGGAAATTGTGATTCACGAGTCGGAAAATTGTGATGTACAATTCGTAAATCGTGATTTGATGATTCTTGTTTGGCAATGCCGGAAATGGTGATTTATAATTCTGTAAATGGTGATTCACGATTCGGAAAATCGTGATTCACGTTTTTGAAAATTATAACTGGGAGTGGTGACTGATGGTTCTAGAAATCACGAATCACGATTATGTAGAGCGTGTTCGACCAGTTTGGCCATTTCAAATCACGATTCTGGAAACCGTGATTCACAATTTTGCAAATTATAACTGAAAGTGGTGATTCGTGATCCTGGAAATTGTGATTCACCACTCTGGAATTCGTGATTCGCGATTCTCGGAATAGTGATTCGCGATTCTGGGAATAGTGATTCACGGTTCTGAAAATCGTGATTCGCGGTTCTGAAAATCGTGATTCACGGTACTGGAAACGGCACGAAAAATTGAAACTGGTGATGAGGATTCGCCATTCTGAAAATGGTGATTCACGACTCTGGAATTCGTGATTTGGGATTCCGGAAATGGTGATTCACGATCCTGCAAATCAGAATTCACCATTACGGAAGTCGTATTTCGCGATCTAATCCCCCCCCCTAATATATATTCTGAACATTCCGGTTGTATCCAGGAAATGCATTCGTCGACGTGTTGTAGTTCATTATAAAGTTTAGTAAAAAAAAAATCTGGAAATTTTTTTAACAAGTGAGATGTTATTTTGATGCGCCCCCGGCAGAGCCTGAAAGTTGTCTAACAACGAATCAGTTACCACGTTGATCATAGCAAGAACTTCCCTTATTCGCGTTTTTTTCGTAATTATTCTTATTCGCAATAGCAAAAATGTATCGCCCATAAGCCTAGTTTCATTCTCGCTCTCGTTTTCTTCATTATGATTTTCCTCATTTATTTTTATCACATTGTTGAATTCTAAAAACAATTTTTCCTTGTTGAAATTATAATTGTTCTATGTTTTTAACTTTTCACGTCATTTCAATTTTATTCAATTGCTAAAAAATTTTCAAAATTTATTTTATAGAAAAACAGAGAATAAGCAGGATGAGTGTATGCTTGCACAGGAGAAAACACACCCGGTTTGTGCACAGGGTCATGATCTCGCCGAATTACCTACATGTCATAGCCTAGCTGAAACGTGTAAAGATGACAGAATTTGCAGGTAACCTATCAAAGAGGATTAAATAATTATTTGCATTTTAGTCACGCTCCCCCAGCCACCCACTGCCTACACCCCCCACTCCCTCCCTACCCTACACCACTCCCTCCCTACCCTACACCACCCACTCCATACCCCACCCACCCACTCCATGCCCCACCCACCCACTCCATACCCCACCCACCCACTCCATACCCCACCCACCCACTCCATACCCCACCCACCCACTCCATACCCCACCCACCCACTCCATACCCCACCCACCCACTCCATACCCCACCCACCCACTCAATACCCCACCCACCCACTGCCTACACCACCCACTGCCTACGCCACCCACTGCCTACACCGCCCACTTCCTATCCCACACTGAGAGAACGATTTGGTTATATCTACCTGACGGATTCGGCTGAAGGTTTTTTTACGATTAGGTTCACATAACCGTACATTCATTAATAGCTAGAGCTAATGGTGGTATACTCAACTGCTAGTTGATTTTGGCACCATTTGGTTGTACTGAATTTTTCAGTTGACGCAAACCGGCACCCGATTAATACAACCGAGCGCTTGGTAATAGTTACCGAATGGAGGCTAATTCAACGCGTCCTCTAGTTATAACAGTGCCCGGTGAAGAAGCCATGACGTGTGTGAACGCTGCCGGCTCGGGTCAATTTTTGTGATAAAAAATTAGTGATAAAGATCAAGGAACAAATAGAAAGTGAAAATAAAATGGAAGAATCGTTCAAGAAATATGTCTATCGACAACCCGTATTTTTACATTTTTATATGGCAATTAATGCTTAATAATAAATAACAGAGAAGTTATACCAACTAGCAATTCGGTAACTATTACCAAACCCTCCAGTTGGCTCAACCTTAACCTCTCAATTGAGCCATTCGGTAACTATCACTGGGCCATTCAATTGTTCTTATTTAACCGCGCTATGAGCGCACCCACCCACTGCCTACCCCCCCCCCCCACTCCCTACCCTACACCGCCCACTTCCTACCCTACCCACCCACTTCCTACCCCACCCACCCACTTCCTACCCCACCCACCCACTGCCTCCATCCCCACTCTCTACCCCACCCAGTCCCCACATAACTTCCTACCCACCCACTCCCCATGAAACTAAATATGCCATATCTCTATGAACATATTACATAATTATATCATGATTATTACATATAGCGAATTCCATGCCAAACCGACCGATATTTCCAAACAGCATTTCGATAGTTTTATATGTTGTAAATCGCAAATTTTGTTTGTAGTTTTGAATTTTTTTTTTGAAATTTTGAACACTCCAAAAATTGTTTGAAATTTTCAGACCATTCGTAAAGCACAGTAGAATAAAGCAAAAAAAAAATTATATTACCCCGTAGCCTCTGTACGATCAACATAAATTAACATCACAAATCAAATTTAGGAACAAATTGGAGCATTATGAGCAGAGTTGCGCAGTGGACAGTCTGACGAAAAAATGTGCTGGACCACCAGCGGACTGTAGACGTGCAATGCTTGGTATTCTTGGTACTGAATTGCGATCAAACTGCGCTTGCAAGGGCACTGACATGACACAAATGTACGACTGCCTTGGCTGGCAGCGTCTCCTGTGGGTTAATCCCTGCGTGGGTAAGTTAATAATGTCCATAGAACAGACTCCTCTTCATCATAATCACGTGCTGTACGCCATCATACACTGGGATAAAGGGAAAATTAAATATAAAAAAAATGCAGGTTTTCGTGCAAGACAGGAAAGCCTGCGGCACTGCCTCGTCTGGGTCAATTTGTCTCAAGACATTTGTCCCAGTTTTTAATTTACCAACCTTCTACATCTGGCTTAACGCCGCCGCGATTCTGATCCCTTTGGCGCCAAAGTCTGACGATGGTTTCTTGTAGTATTTCACCTCAAAAAGTTTCATGATTTTCTTATCTCATGCTGATAATGTCAATCAGAGTCATTACAGCGGACTTCCCATAACTCTCCAATCTGTAACTCTCCCAGCGCCGGCGAGCGTCCCCACTACACGTGACCTTGAAAATTGCGCTTGAGGGGAATAGTCGTTTCGTTGCATGCCGGACAATATTTCACAGGATCAAATATTTTCTCATATTCGCAGAAATGATTAGCTTCCCTCAGGCCACTGTCACGCGCAGTGTGTCTAAGTTTCATCTCCAAGCGTCTTTAACACCCATCGCAGTATGTCTCCCGCTAGTATCAACACGTTATGGCTATCCATGAACCCGTAATGGCAATTTCAATCCTACCACTAAAATCGGTCATCAAATTCATCTGTTGACTGACAATAGAATATTTTTATAGTGACATTATGTGCGCGCGATTTAAGAGCCTGATATGGGTTTATGAATGTGCGGCGAGTTGAGATGAAAATAGAGATTGACTTAGCGAAGTAATCGATCGCATTGAAGTCTATGTGATATCATGAAACATGCTTGGAGAAGTTGTTGAATGATGAATGACGATTTGAACTGCATCTTCAATACCTTCAAGTCTGATCTCAGATGTCCGTCTCTTATTCAAGAAAGCGCATACATAAAAATGACCATCGTCAGAATCGAAAGACGTGGAACAATTCCTTATTGATCCATCATCATTTATTTCTGAATCGTGGTTCATTTATTGCTGGATCAGATTAGTCAGATAACATCGTGGAGTTGGTTGGTAATCGCATTTGCGTCGATGAACATCGGTGTTCGGTATATCGATTCGGGTTTAATTTTCAAAAGTATGGGAATTGTTTTTAGATCGCACCACAGTAAGTACAGTCGACTCTCCCACCAGTGCACTGCACGGGGCCGGAGGCTCCTCTGCCCTGTCCCACAAGTGACCCTCCCCTACTTCCCCCACTCCCGGATGGTAGTAAGCGCAGTGAGGTAGCATTCAAAGTCGCCCGGGGCCATTTGCACAGGGGTGGGGAGGCGGCGCTTGAGGAGATGGTCAGTGGTGGGGTCATGACGATACTGACTATAGGGATCCATCAACTTTTGGGACGTGCACTGGTGGGGAGTTGACTGAAGGCAACCACGCTCGGCACTATTGCCAACGCAACGCGCGCATGCGCGCTACTGGAGCTAAGGATGTTCAATCAAAAATCGATCTCTCAAAAGTCGATTTTTTTTGGGTTAAATATCGATTTTTGTGAGTCGATCGAAGATCGATTTTTTTTCTCATCGTAATAAGTAATTCAATTCTATGAACCATTCCAAAATTGATTATCACAATTTGATTGATTAATTGGCGCTTTTTATTTTTTCCTAATAAAAATCGAAGTTCCCAATGAAAAAAGAAAAAAATCGATCTTGCCGAGAAACTCCAATTTATTACGAATAAATTTCGAAAGTGTACGACGTTTCGAAGACTCTGGGCCTCCATCCTCAGGTACAAAAATCAACAAAATTTCCTCCGAATAAATTGTAAACTCTCATATGTGATTAACGAATCAAAGACAACTACTTATGGCTACATTTGAGGTACGACCCATAGCCTATGCATTACTCATACAACACCCCGAACCTGCAGTAATGAAGTTTCATGTACCTGAGTTTATTACAGTTTTCCATCAATAAAACACTAAACGGACTGCGACAAGCAGGCGCTTACTTTTAAACAGACAACTGCGATGATGACTAGGGAGTTCTGCACACGTCAGAGACACTCAAATTACCTTCATACTAACAAATATATTCACCTAGAAATACTTAGAACATTCAACGAAAATCGAAAACACAGAATCTTTTTTGAGGTTCTGTTAATTTATTAAGTTTGGAGGATTGAGAATTTTCGGAATCAATGAGTAGCAGGTTCCCCAACTTCGGAAACGATATGGTCACTTCAAATTGCATACTGTAGATCAGGCTTGTGTACATATAAACAGGTGTTAAGTCCGTGAAAGTGATGTGATATGAAGGTCTTGGGTGTCATCAATGACTGACTTCACCTCCTTATTCAATTGCAGTCGATGCCCAGAAAGACTTTCATGCGCGTAAGAAGCATCATCTGCGAACGACAACATCCACGGAAATGTGGAGTACAACAGCAACATTTCTGGCAACTGAGCCAACGATTACAGAAGCCATTGTCGAGGACAATTTCATTCCAGATGTGACAAAGAGAACCACCACTCAGACAGCCCCAACGACGGAGGCATCAACCAGTACAACAGTAACACCTAGAACAACAAGTACTACTATTCGAGTTACAACAACCCGAACAACGAGAACTAGTACAACACCACCGCGTAAGATATTTACATGAAATTAAGGGCATTATGGATCGTTCATGCTTATCATGTTAAGTTTCGCAATATGTATAAGTTAGGGAGCTTTTGCGGGGCGGCGGCTGGGGGGGGGAGGGGGAGTGACGCACTTTCTCACAGAACTATGTTGTAGTCCTAATCATGTCCTCTCAATTTTGTATATCCTTTTTTTTATATTTTCATTCTGCATAAATTTTCCAAAATCTCAAAAATTTTGAGGGTCAAAAATTTCAAAAATTAAAAATTTTGAGGGAAATAAAAAATTTTTTGAAGAAATATACGTCATTGCAATGGGGCTCTTGAACATATTAAGTACCGAAAATAATTTATTTTTTTTGGTGAACCTGGAAAAAGAAGCTTTTAGCATCGCTAGCCAGGAAATAGCAGGTGAAACAACAACGGGGGAAAAATATGTCTTTTCTAAAATGTGCCTAGACATTTCGGTGGCGGAAAAATTCCAGCGGTGTGCGATGGTACTCGGGTGCTTTTACTCCCCCCCCCCTCCCCCGGTTTTTTTTGTCCTTTGAATGGAAGCTATAAATTTTGCGGCGCGCGAGAAAAGCCAATATTTAGGCTGACGTTGAAAATGTACGATCAAAGGTCGTTGCACGTGTATGCTGCTGGTATTAGAAAGGATCTGCGAAAGCCAGAAGGTGTTTGCTCTTGTGGATGATTGAAAAAAGACGCGAAAAGCTCAATTTTTGGCTCTGTGTGAACCTCCTAAATTTCGAATTGTTATTCAAAAACTTGAGGACTTTTGATTCGTGGGCCGGTCCATAGCCTCTCGATAGGTTTTGATTGTACATCATTGGATTATCTTTGCTACCTATTTTGCACATACACAGACGCGCCCGTAGAACGGCCCGTTCCGAAAATTGATTAATTTTGTTGATTTTTTTAGCAACAATTTGCAATATCTCACTAATTATGAGAGCTAGCGTGAAAAGTCATATGACCTAAAATATGCATTTTTACACGTAGAGCAACTTTTGTTATACATATTTTTTTGTTCCTCCAACGGTTCTCCCGGAAGAGCGTTATGAACAATTAAAATTGTTTATACCAATTAATGCAACGGAGCGATTTTAACCAAAATCTAATCAGCGCGAGAGTTCGTTGAGAATATTTTTCAAAATTATTTTCTCATGGATTCGTATGTGCTATCGGCGGTACCCATAAAATGGCACCGTCCGGCCGAGCGGGAACCTAACCCGACGCGGAAGGAGGGGGAGGGGGGGGGGGGGGGGGGTGGGTTCCATCATAGGCGCCGGCCATCGCAGCACAGGGGTTTCTGGAGGTTTACCCTGTGTTTAGAAATACGATGGCCTAAAATGGCGAAAGTCGGCCCCAGCCGCATGGGTGGGTGTCCAGTACGCCCCCTGAAGGAATGCTTAAACGTCCGCTACCCGGGGCGTACAAATGAGAGGGACGAAGACAAAAAAATAGACATATATACGCCATCTTAAAAACGTCCCAAGATGATTCGGGGGGTCCTGGAACGGGAAGAGATGATAAACTTGGGACTCTTCAAGTTCAAGGTCATCACCATAACTTTCCCAATCGACAAGTTAAAAAGTCCCAAATTTAGAGACAGGTGACAAAAAATGGACGAATGGAATCAAAATGCCTCCAAGAATGCCCATAACGGAGCTATGCACACTTGGCAATCTCAGTAAAACCATATACTTTAGGATTGCATGTAACTCTCTCTTTATCGCTGTCTGTCCAAATGCAATGTTCGCACGGAAAAACTCTTGCCACGACGCAAAACACTTTGCTCACTCCTTCATACCATATTTCGACAGATGTGAAGGCTGTTTCCACGTCAAAGGCATGACTCCAATCGTACTGTTTGAAAAATAAATCGTGAACGGGGTGGTGGGTGGGTAGTGGGGGGGGGGTGTTAAAGTAAATATAATCGCAGATCAAACGACACCTTCAAAAATACATTGGGCTGTTGGAACAGAAAACTGCGATAGAAGGGCAATTGGCTGGTGCAAAAATTGGCATAGTGTGTGAAAGAGGGTGGAAGAATTCACCAATTCGTTTTTCTGTTTTTAGGTTGTGTGGTGCAGCGAGCAAGACAAAATCACCAGTACATACGCGTTGGTAAAGCCAAAAGGGTAAGTTCTTTCCTTTTTTTGTCTAGTGCTTTCAATTTTAGTTGGATTATCACTGGTACCAACGTGTGGTATCACTGGCCCATACCTTTCGGGTACATTTTCTTGCACACTTGCTTGTTATTGCGACGTGGTTAATTGAAGAAGACCTGGTCTTGGAGTCATAAATCCGAGGTACACTACCGAAGATTAACCAACACCTAATAGCAGACAGCTAGAAGTACTGGAGGCAATCTTGGTAGTTTGTTGCTTCCCTACCGTAACCACCCTCCAATAGTAGATTGTCCTAGATTCACCCTTCAGGGGGGTGCAAAAGGGATGCCCACATATATACATCGACAGAATTAAACCTCCATTTTTGGTGACCAATCAATGCCAGGCAGCTCAGCTACCTTATCAGAAAGTCGGAGGAAGTTGACCAGCGAGGCAGGAAACCAATGTCACTGTTCGCCTGCCACGCCAGAGTTCACGGCTCCATGCAATATCATCCCTGCGACAAAATATTCGGCCATTTCACTCGGTGACAAAATATTCGGTACAAAAATAATCTACGACAATATATCCGACGTCCTCCGAACCTTACCTCCTTCGGACCCCCACCTTCGGGTGCGGTAGTACACATTTTAGGGTGGTGACCTCCTTGGAACCATTCCTCCTTCGGCCCCACACTCGGGCGCGGTAGGACCCACATGGAGAAAATATATATATGGACTTATAATGCGGCAAAATGTATACTAAGCCAAAAATACCTCAGATATAAGCCAACTTACTTTTCGACATGTATGTTGCCATATTCACCAGGAATACCTAATGTGCTGGCTACATATAATCTATATATTCGTTAACATATATCGAGGATATATTCTGGATATATGCCAAATGTAATTCTATATATGATTGAAAAATAATTCTTTTCGCATAATGTTTAGAGATTCCGTATTCAGTATGCAAGCCGGAAATTTTCAAATCATAAATTGGATATAAGTTTGCATTATTTACTAACTCAATTAAATTTGCAAATGGCGCAGACTCTTCATGGAATTATTATAAAATCAATGGTGTAAAAACCTAATTGGTCTACGTCATTGATTGGTATAGTTCAAACTTTGTATTATGGAATAACAAGGTTGAATTTTCGGGTGGTGACATCGTCGGACCTTTTCCTCCCTCGGGCCCCTACGGTCGGGTGCGGTAGCACCTAATATGTTTGATCATTACCTGGTTTCCATGTTTCTCACATTTTCTCCCAGAATAATTTGCAATCGGATATATTGTCGTGGATTATTTTTGTACCGAGTATTTTGTCGTAGTAATGAAATTACGTGTCACCGAGCTCACCCCTCCCAGCCTCATCGCATAATCCAAAAATTTCTGTTACAGCTTTATCGTGAAGACGAGCCAGAATGCTCGGAGTTGTGTCAGTGCGGTGAGGGTGAACTACTCCTGTGTAATACAATTTGCGTTGAGTCATCACCATGCAAGACTGACTTTGCCTTTTACAATCACGCAGCACCAGCTTACCAAGCTTATCGTGGCCGATGTTTGTGCTATAGCGGTCGTTTCATATGTATGCGGCCATCACCGGGTGAGTAGTAAGCCCTTCATCCCCGGGTGTGTTACTTCTCGTTTGAGCCCACTTTCAGCCTAGGCTTCGTCCACATGGAACGTTCACCAGAGTACTGGATCCCTGGGTTACCACAGTGTCCATCGCCAGGAAGAACTTCCTGAAGCGGAGATTCGCACCACTGATGGTCCTTACTACGTCATCGCATGACACCAATGATTTAATGATGAGTTGTCCCATGCTCTCACCCAACTTCCTGGTCCTCATTATGTTCTCCATAGAAGATCTTAGGTTGGGCACAAAACAAATGTGCCGTTGTATTTGAAAATTAGTCCCGAGAGCATAAGCAGTGGTGCAGTCTTCTCACGTGCCCTAAAATTCAATTATCATTACAATATCATATATAGAATGTACTTACCCTGGACTTTATTGTATTTCTGAACAGAGTCGTACAGTATACCTCACGGGGTCTTCATGTTTCTCGGCTACAGCGAAGAAGATGAAAATCTACTTAAGAGCCATAACAATAAGACTGTGCTGGACGCAGTCAGCTCGCTCGATAGCTTCATGCGTGAGGAAGCTAAGAATCAGGTATTTTGAGGGTAATCTCTGGGGAACTAATCACAGTACTCACGTAGAAAAATATATGTGTAGCAAGAATTGCAATGGCCTGTATACACGATGTTCCAAAACAGTGGACGTTATACAAGTTCCTCTTCAACTTTCCTGTAGGGGGTTCCCTGAAGTTATTGAAATGAAACAGCTACAGCTCTGCTTAGCCACTTAGCTGGAACTGAACTGTCATCTGGAGCCGTTCCTAGAACGGTTCCCAGAACTGAAGTTCCACCTGGACCTCCAGTTCCGAGAATGGTTCTAAGTGCACGAACAGTGCCAAGAATTCGTTCTCGTAAAGGATCGGTTCTGTTCTAGGAGGAACTACAGTTCCCGAAACCCTTCCCGGAACGGTTTCAGGTGAAAGGTCAATTCCAGGAACGGTTCCAGGTGAAAGGTCAATTCCAGGAACGGTTCCAGGTGAAAAGTCAATTCCAGGAACGGTTCTAGGTGAAAGGAAAATTCCAGGAACGGTTCCAGATGAAAGATCAATTCCAGGAACGGTTCCAAAAATCACTTCAGGTGGATGAACAATCACAAAATCCGTTCCAGATGGCCATTAAGTTCTAGGAACTAAAAGCACTGTTTCAGGTGGAACTTCCGTGCCAGAAACTGTTCCATGAACAGTTCCCCATGAAAGTTCGATTCCGGGAATGGTTCCAAGAATCGCTTCAGGTGGAACGGCAGGCGCAAGATCTGTTCCAGATGAGCATTGAATTCTGGGAACCACCTGGAACAGTTCCCAGAACGGCTCTTGGAAAACAATTCCTAGAACGGTTCGTTCACTTGGAACCCTCCCAAGAACTGAAAGCACTGGCCCAATGGGCTAAGCAGTGCGCACTTAGCAGCGCTGTAGCTGTTGAACGTCAATAACTTCATGGGGATGGGTCAGAGAGAAAAGTTGAAGCAGAACTTTCGATTTGGAATTTTTCCCTCTTTTCACCCTCGACGATAAAGTCCGCAGTTTTGGCATCTGGCATGATATCAAAACTTCTTTCTCAAGCAATTATTGATTATTGATTGGCTACGATATCTCTCGAAGACTGCAATGCCAAACAAGAACATATCGATCGCAATTATTGTGTCAATGGTCCACGTCACAGATATCAGATAATGAGATATTCGTTCATTTCTTTTATCACTGATTTATATTCAATTTTCAGACGGTGTGCGCTCTCTTCTTGTATAATATTACAAGAGAGAATGTGATTGCAGTCGCTCGACTTGGCGGCGATAATCCACTTCCAAACAGCACACAGGCGCAGAGTTTACAGCATTTGCTGCGTGTCAAAGTGAGTTACAAGTAACATCTTCATATTCAGCCTCCACTATTCATTGGAAATTCCACGGACAACTCGCCCCTTTTATTATCAATCGAGAAATATTTTTTTACAATTTTCCATAACTCAATTTTTTCCACGTTTCTTTTTTATAGCCGAATTTATTTGTAATGCGATACATTTTCAAGATGAGTTGGTATCGATTTATGTTTCTATAGAACCAGTTTAACACCGAATAATTTTCCATTTCACATGAATGAATAAATACAATTGAAATGTTATCGGGATGCCCTTCACTCCGCCATTCATTGGTTTATCAGAGCTACAACCAAAAAATTAATTTTCAATTAAAATCGTCAATCATCGAGTCGTAAAACAGCATGCATAAATCACCGGTATTTTTTACCTCAGAGCCGATGGAAAAAACTGATTGTTATTATTCACCGAGGATGTGACACTGCATCTCCATCTTTCTCCCTCTTTATATTTCGGTATGAATGAATTTTTGTAAAAAAAAAAAAATTTTTTTTAAATAATAGAACCGTGGGACAATGGCTATCGGTGTGAAATTGTTTGTCTATGCAAATTCGCAACTAAAGCTCACATATTTCACGGGTGTATGACGAGCACCGCAATATATAAATAATCAGAAGTGATTTTCATTGCGTTAAGCCTGAATATGGCGATAGAGCATTTCCGTTTAAAAAACAAAAAAAGTGGAAATTTTATGGCAAACGGATTAGAGATCACGTACTCGATTTGCATTCGAACATTCATACACCCGATGCTATTGTTCTGTATCATCAGTATGTATCCATATATTGAGAACAATGCGGACAAATGTACAGAAAGGCCAACCAATTTCTACAATACTTGTTTTCCGGCCCTTCCTCGTTATTCAGTGAAATTGTAAAACCATAATATCGAGGGAAATAGTTGAAAAATTCTTGTGTAATTCCATGAAAACTGTGGACGAAGTGCGTTTACCGCACTACAGTGCAATTTCCATGAGTAGAATTTGTGGACTGAGGTTTCCGCGCACGAAGAGCTACAGATTACCCCCTCCAGGCGCGCAGTAGGCGTGCCCACAGAGAGAGAGAGATAATATGATGACTCGAGTGAGAACCAGGCGTGTTATTTTAAGCTCTAGCCTCTCCAAAACGTTTATATTACATCGCTCATGAGCCGACGCGCAGCGGCATGCAACGAAAGGGCCGTACCCCTCAAGCGCAATTTCCAAGGTCACGTGTAGTGGGGACGCATTCCCCTCTGCTCGCTGGCGCTAGAGGAGCTACGGGAAGTCCACTGTATTTCAGAGCTCAAAGTAAGACTTCCGAGTGTTTCAACCTCATTCTTTCCAGAATTCGACTTCAAATTTTCGAAATCTACTCATCGGATTAAGAAAATAAAATCGTTCTGTTACTGTGCACCTCATTTTCTACAATTTTAGCAATGGGCGGACACTCATCTGTACGCCCAATCCTATTTATCGGCCCCACACAATTTGTTATTGCAAAATGTGTTCAGTGGATTTGGGGCATAACAATAATTATGACTCAATTACATAACTTTGCAGTATGATCATCTAATGAATGAATCTATTATGCTGACCGAGATACTAATAAACCGAAATTCCTCGTCAAAACTCGTAAAACAGTCTTCATTGAAAACCATCGTAACGCAATTTTCATAATTTATTGAGCCGTCGAATTTTCTGTGTATTCAGTGGATGGGGCACATATTAACCTGCATTTGACCCAATTGTCGAACAAAGCTACAAATTTGTTTTCACTCAACTCCAGTTGAGTGTAATTATTGGCGCATAAACCAGACTTACCATGAAGTTGGTTGAAAATCGATTATTGCTATGAATGTTTAATCATTACGGTTTCATTCAAGGGCCTATTAATAATTTGCGATGATTGATAACATTTATATGGCTTATACCTACCACTTTTTCGAAGGAGCCAGGTCTGAACTTTGAAGAACAAGTTTGAATCACAATTTTTTTCCCAACACCTCAATGACATCATTTTGCACAGAGGACCTGGTAACTTCCGGCGATGGTCGCTGATATTTGTTAACTGTTCCCAAACACTTTACAAATCGTTCCACCCATTTTCTCCCATTTATGCATCATGAAATGTACATCCTCCTCCATTCCTTTATTTTTTTTCTTTTTTATTTCGCCAAACCCTGGTATTCTGAGAACTCCTACAGCCCATTCACTTTATCGACATTCGCTTACGTGCCGCGAGCGTTATTAGAATTCCAACGTACACTCGAGGAGAAATCGAAGACTAGCTGATTTTTGTCGCTGAAAACTCCAGCCGTTTCCTCCAATGCATTGGAGGGTATATTTTGCAACCTCCATTTCCAGTCTCCTCTCCACCCACTCCCCCCCCCCCCCCCCCCCCCCCCCCGGCCCACCCAACCCACCTCGTTCGAACTGCAGGCAATCATGATTCTCTCGTTATAGGAAAGAAAATTAATTTTCTTGCACAAACAATTGAGTAGGGAATGAAAATAACGTGAGAAATCGTGAGCATTCCAAAACGCCATTTGAGAGTGTGTAATCGGGTTGGAGGAGCCACTGTGCACATAGAGAGTTTGCTCCATTAAAGGTGGATCTATGATGCTTGCATAGATGAGTGTAGAAAAAATATCACATGGCGGTCCCACAAAAATGTTTTCAATTTGTAATTTCGAGTCGACTCAATTTGATTAAATAATGGAGGTAGAAGAAGAAGGTCTTAATATGAAATGTTCTATGTTTCATTGGCAATTATTTAAGTTATTTGAATTATATCGCTATTTGTAATATGTTCGGAGAAAATGGGGGTTGAATGTCGGGCGGGATGCACACCCACCCCGCCACTCCGCCCCCCCACCCGCCCACCCAACCACCCACTTGCCCACCCAACCACCCACTTGCCTACCCACTCACCCACCTACCCACCCACCCACCTACCCACCTACCCACCCACCCACCCACCCACCAACCCACCCACCAACCCACCCACCAACCCACCCACCCACCTACCCACCCACCCCCTACCCACCCACCTATCCACCCACCCACCCGCCCACCCACACACACACAGGCATACCCACCTACGCACACACATGCACGCACCCAACCACCCACATACTCACACACACACACTCATACTCACCTACACACACACACGCGCGGGTGCACATATACACACACACACACACCTTCCGTTTTACTCCATTCCCTCCGTGTTTACGAATACGATGGCCTAAATAGCGAAAGCCGACCCCAGCCGCATGGATGGGTGTCCAGTGCGCCCTATCGAAGAAATATTGAAGAGAAGCTACCGTGGGGAGTACCAGCGAGAGGGACGTTGAAATTAAACGCATGCACACACACACCGTGATCCGCTCTTTTTTTCGTTTATCTCCATTTCATAGTTATACCCCAATCGATCTTATCAATCTCATAATGTATAACTGTTTCCAATGTCAGTGCTGCAATCGTTGATCAACCATAAAATTAGATATCAATGCATAATCTTTACTTGGTATTCATCGCGATTTCGATAAATTGTTACAACCTGTATGAACGTTAATAATTGATAGGTCATACAATTCGTTTTACGTTAAACGACATCCCCCACATTTTATTTCTCCATTGAATACAAAGTAGCTTGCGCAACGTTTACCTCCTCCCCGTGACTTTCGAATTGGCTTCGTTGTGGAATAAAAAAAGCGCAAATTACGCTCTCGTAATTGTCAGGAAAAATCGGCGAGAGGAGTGGGAGTAATGACTACCGGCTTATTGTACGAAATGTAAATATGTAATTAACCCTTCTTTGCCCGCGTCTCTACACCCGACGTACTTGCCCGCATGATGAGCGGAGCGCCTTCCATGTACTTCCGATTGCGCTGTTGCCGCAGCGTTTGTTCACTGTCCAACTTCCATTGCGAAATAGACAATTTGTTTTTTAATTACCTGAATTAGTTATCTCGAAAATATCCCATGATAATATCACAGACTGTCACCGGCCCGGCCTATCCGCCATTTGTGGCGCGACATTTCAAAACAATACGACGCGCGACAACAGCGCTTAGAATTTTTCTACTGCGCATCTGCTAGCACCACGAGCGCTGCGCCGCTTTTCTCCATCCGCACTTTATTTAAAAATTAATAACTAATTATTCTGCGGTTGTGTAAGCATGGAATCGTCATTTCTGGATAGCAGACATATCAATTGAGGATATTATAAATTCTGATTGCACTGTTCATTATATGCTTCGATTTATCCTGGAAATAAAAAATAGGAAGGCGCTTTTAAGCGAGAATGTTATAGGATTTCATTTTTATAGAGAATTCAATTGATAGAGATTGGCAAGTTAAAAGCGCGCTATATGTCCAATATTCCAGAAATTTTAGTTGATGAAAAATTTCGCCATTTAGGGGTTGAAAATAGAGATTTTGAGCGATTTTCTGAATTTTTCTATGGAAATTCATTTGTTGGAAGTGCTCTTTCAAAGTCGATGACTTACCGGTACAGTTCGCTAATAATTTGTTATCGCGAGGCGCAAGTAGTGCGGTAGACAAGTGCAATGAGACCCCGTACCATGTAGACCTTCTGCTACACGTCTTCCACGGGGTGTCAGCTCAATTACGGAGCTGTCATCGCTGTGTTATCGGTACAAACATCGTTACTCCACTTCAACATTCATATAGGCGCTAGTCGATTCTCTCTGGAGTCCTTTGCCAGGGAATATCTGACATTATATATTCATTTATTGTTGAATTTTTAATTTTCCACGAACCCGTTTATGCTCGAGGTGAATTCAAAATTCTCATTTTTCGTCCTAAAACTGCTAGTAATTACCAAATTTCTTTGAACTAAAAAAAAGCTCTACATGGCATTCGCAATTTTGCTGTCAAAATTTTTTAAATTTCAATTTTTCAAATTTCTCAATATGTGAACCAGTCGTTGGTTGAAATATCGCTGAATTTTGGTTCATAAGAATTTTGTTGTTAATAGCAAAATATCTCGAGAACGGGCAGAGATATGAAATAAAAGTTTAAACAAATGTTGTTGCTCACGTAAAAACGCGCATTTTATGTCAAATGACTTTTGTTCTAATGTCCGTAATTTCCGAGGAAATGTGAGTTGAAGCGGACGGCGTGTAAGCGGCGGTAAACCGACCGCGCGGACTGTGCGGCACTTCCTGCGGAAAGGAGTGGATATATAAAAAAATAGTAATGACACAAAATCTTCGGCATGAAAAATTACATCAGTCGACTTTTATGCCCTTCCCGCGTATCTCCAATATTTTACGATTTACCACGGTTCATGCGCAACCGCGGTCAGGGAGTTTGCATTCCGTCCAACATTCGACCGCAGTTATCGCGAAAACGATGACAGGTAGGGGCATGATTCATAAGAGTCGAATGATTCTCCATGAAACAACGAATATTTCATCATTTGGGCTTTTTTCCCCATCTCCAATATTTCACCAACTGGAGCCCAGTCAAAAGTTCCAAATTGCCCCGAAAACCCACGGAACATTACAAGAGTAAGTTGCGCGCGCAGTCAGCGCTGCCGCTTGGGTTCCTAAGTTCAAGTCACTGACTGGGCGAGAATTCTTCTCCAGTTCCGGCCATGGGAACCACCGGTTTCGGGCCTCGTGCCGTCCACCGCGTATTTGCCATCCGCGGCTTCGCCGCGGATGGCAATCTAGGAACTGGCGGGGGGTGGTTAGTTTTCTGCGGCTAGGTCGACAATATACTCGGTGGGGTGGGGAGGGAGTGGGGGCGGGTGGGGAGGGAGTGGGGGCGGGTGGGGAGGGAGTGGGGGCGGGTGGGGAGGGAGTGGGGGCGGGTGGGGAGGGAGTGGGGGCGGGTGGGGAGGGAGTGGGTGGGGAGGAGGTGGTGGGGGAGGAAGTCCTCCCGTCGCAGATAAAAAGCAAGATTGCAACTGCCGAAGCGATTGATCGCCTCCATTGCTCGACTGAATAATTTTGCTCTTCATTGAATTATTCGCGAAATTGGTACACATACACATTGATAAAAACCGATAAATATCCACTCACCCGTTAATGATCAGCATAAACCGGACTCATACCCGTGAGAATAAACCGAATGTTCTGTTTGGCCCAAGCGAAAAGCAGGTAAAAGCGTGAATCATTACCGTTGGACCCTTGTTCTCCCACTTCTGTTATTACGTTTTCAAAACTAGTCGTAAATGTTCTCGTTATTTCTGAAATAGGGCATCAATTTTTTTTTAACTGCATATCAAATATGGGGATATGGGAATTTCAGTGATCCTCCACAATTCAATATTTTGATCGCCATTTTTGGGAAGTTTGCAATTTGGGCAAGTTATTGGTGGGACCTCGGGATTGAACACGTAATGTGCCAAAAAATTGGGTAATTTTGAAAAACACTTACAAAATGTTACAAAATTTACGAAATGTTACAAAGTTTACGAAATGTTACAAAATTTACAAAATGTTACAAAATTTACAAAATGTTACAAAATGTTACAAAATGTTACAAAATGTTACAAAATGTTACAAAATGTTACAAAATTTTACAAAATTTTACAAAATTTACAAAACTTACAAAATGTACAAAATTTTACAAAATCTACAAAATTTTACAAAATCTACAAAATTTTACAAAATGTAAAAAATTTTACAAAATTTACAACTCCAAAAAATTCGAAATTAAAAAATTCAAGCCAACTATTTTTCGCTTCCCCATTGCTTAAACCGCCATTTCCGACCCGTAGAAATATTCCGCCCGAACACCCCCACCGTGGCTCCATAAAAAAGCAAAACCAGCGAAACCGTGAATTATGCCGCCAATAACCCCCAGAATGTTGTCTCTCAATGAGAAAATTGCAAAACAGGGCTCTTAAATATAGAATGAACTGAAAAATTTTCAAAGTATTTCCAGTAACAGTGAACGAAAATTACAGTGTTATGTGCCGTGCCACCATGTGCTCCTTATACCCCCTCCTCCCCCCCTCCCCCCCCCCCCCAAACTTAATCAATAACGTTGTCCAGACCGACGGTCGTTTATACTCAGCAAGTCGTAAAAACAATAAGAAAAAAGGAGAATAAGAATGGAAAGAAGTTAAAATGAAAGAGAAGGGGTAGCGACTTGAAACCCCCTTGCAACACGGGAAAGACGTGAAAATTGGCATTCCTATATATACATATATCTATATATATATATCCCTATCACGTAATTGTAATAAAAAAAAAACCCAAGCAACACACCAAAAAAAAAAATTTGTCAAAATTGAAAAATTTAGCAAAACTGAAATTTTTCAAAAACGAAATTTTTTCAAAATCTAAAAATTTTTCAAAGTCTAATTTTTTTTCCAAAATTTCGAAAATATTGAAATTTGCCAAATTTCCGACAGAGAATGTAATATTTTTTTTTATTTTAAAAATTCCAAAAATACCAACACTTTTAAAAATAGTGAAATTTCCCGCGCAACACCAAAGGGAGCATCGAGGCCGCGACTTTTCACTTATATAGCAAAATGTAATAGGGTATAAAACATATTCAAAAGTAGTAAAATGGGGAAAGAACAAGCGGTAAAAGGGAGCCCATAAAACACATGATTTTGCGCTGGGGATGGGGAGAGAGGGAGAGAGAGAGAAGGACTAAAACACCGTGTCACGCAATTGAAATGAGCCCATGGACTTTTATTCTCCTCCACCCCACCGGCGTATGAGCTTATCCGCCCGAACTTCCGCATGGCAGCTTCGCGCTGTTCGTGTGCACGAAACGCTGAGATTTCGCGGGAAGTACCACGATCTTAATCTTAAATCCCGCTAATCGTCATCCGCTCGCGCCATTTTGGTGCCTCATAAGTTTCCGTTAATTTTGGATAAATAATGAGCCAAAACATTTTTTTTTTATTTACAAACATTCTCGATGGATTGTGCGTTGGGATAGCACAATACAAAAGATTTTTTATTCTGTTTCCATCTCACGATTTTCTACAAATGAAATTATCGGTTTGTGATAACTGAAGTAAGAAACGAAAACTTTTGATTAACACACACAGAAAATTATTCCGGACATAAATGATATAGAAAATAACGCTCGGGACATATATAATGTATACATTAACACACCAGACTGGAAAACAGCTGGCTTTTTACCATGGATAGAAAATGCGCACAACGCCATCTCGCGCCCTGCGTTGAACTATGACGAACGCGTCATTACCGACGTTTCCATGCAACACGTTGTAAATGGGTCTAGATGTGCGTGAATGCTCTATTCTTCTCGCTCTCGTGCTCCCCTCCCCGTACCTCGCATACCCTCTCTACATCCTAGCTCGTAAAGTACGTACGCACTCCATATATGGCGCTTCCCCCTCCCCAATGGTGTCGGTTTTCGTAACATAAGGACTCGCGTGTATTCCATTCACACCCAAAGGCGCCTATAGAAGTTTCACTTCAAAAAGCTGTGAAAAACAAACTGAATAAATAAAAACTTAATTCGGTATGATTCCAGAACCATAAACCCCATTTTCTTCTCCAATTGATATAAACTCATGAATACTAAAGTCAAACTAAGCCGTCGACGCTATCAACAGTGCACGTTGTACGGTTGATGCACGATCATTTCATGCCCCCCTGGAAATGATCCAATTAGTCCATCATTAATATGGGATTCTCATTGTGATACAGGGTAGTATTATAGCAATTGCTCATGTATGACGATGATGGTTGGTGTGCAGGCAACTAGAAAATCTCCATACATGTTATTTACATTTTTAATAGTACATGAATGATGTTTAAAAAATCGGCCCGCAACACTCCGACCCATATATGGGTAATTCCAGGAAAATAGCGATATCTATAATTCATATCTGCTTGCCTGTATACCATTTACCAAAGTTTGTAGTCCATATTGAGCCATAAAGTACTGGAGATGAACTCATTTTTCTCTTGAAGAAATGTAACTTCAACTTTTCTATCGGCCGCACCCCTCCCCCCCCCCCCCCCCCGATGAAGAGGAACAGTTACAGCACTGCTGGGCCCACCAAGAACGGTGCCAAGCAGACGAACAGTCCCAAGAATTGGTTCCCGGAATCGAACTTTCTCCTGGAACCGTTCCTGGAACGGGTTCTCCACGTAACATGATTCTAAAATCACGTCTAAGGATAGATCCAGGGCCAGGATCAAAACTAGTTCCAAGATCAGAACTATGCGCAGCACCAGGGCTAAGGGTAGGAACATGACCGGAGCTAAGTCCCAAGGTAGCATCGGAACTACGTTCTGGCACAGATCACTGCTAAGTCCAGGCACAGAAATGGAACTAGGCCCAGGAACTGTGCCATAACTAGGTTCAGGGACAGGACCAGAAGTCGATCCAGGAACAGTACTAGAACTGAGTCCAGGAACAGAAACAGAGCAATGTCTAGGATCGGCATTAGATACCGAACTAAGTCCAAGCACAGAATTAGGTGGAGGAGCAGGCCTAATTGCAGGAACATGACCGGAACTAGGTCCAGAAGCAGCCTCGGAACTAGGTCCTAGAACACTACTAAGTCCACGATAAAAATAGAATAGAGCCCAGGAACAGGGTCATAACTAGATTCAGGAACGGGGCAAGAACTCGATCCAGGAACAGAACCAAAACTAGGTCCAGGAACAGAACAATGCCTACGATCGGCATGAGCTTCAGAACTAAGTCCAAGCACAGAATTAGGTGGCGGAACAGAATTCATCTCAGAACCACAATCAAATTCGCCGCCGGATTTATAACCAACCGACTGGAACCAGGATGAAACCTGAGAACTTGGTTCCCTGACTCAGAACCAATACCAACCGAGGAGTCAATCCAATTGAATTAGTCAATTGATTGATCGAATTGGAGTCAGACTTTGTCTGATGTGCCTCCTTCACATTTTTATCCGTCAACCTTCTTCTGAATTAAACGTCATATTGGAACGCTCTGTATTGTCGTGCGCTAGGTTGAAAATCAAAAGTAGAATTGTGACCAAGAAGTCTCTAGATTCCTGCTGGTTTTCTACCAATAAAGCTTTTTGCTCCATGATCACAAAAAAATCGTGTTCACAATTCACTTCCATACACCCATAATCCATTGGCCATTCTCCGATTGCGGAAAAACACTAAACTCGATACCCTGTAAATACATTTTTTTTTTCTTTGTAAACAACAATCGGAAATCGAGTTATCCATGCATGCAGAGTAGAGACCACAAACTATGGAAGGCTTTAACTGGCAAAGTGGTGGGATCAAAACGATATGCGGGAGGGGCATGTGGAAGTGGGAGAGTGTGGGATAATTTCCTGCATCCGGTGAGGACCAGGGGTGGAGGGATGGGTACGAAGGGTAAAACGATGGGGGACAATTAGCACGGACGATGTGTAAAATGAATTATCATCCAGAAGGCTTTAGGCTGAGTGCTGGAGCGTTATTACTGCATCCAAAGCTAACCCAAATACGCTCAATTCAATTGCAAACTCGAAAACATATGACGTTAATTTTCACATCTGCTAATTAATACGTTTCTTTTTCACAGGAAAATTATTAATCGGATTTTCGAGATGTGTTACCATCGATTTTCTGATGGTCAGCATGAGGAATTCTAAACCTTCCCCATCTTTATTCTAGATCTCCTCGAATGTTCTTGGAACCGAACAAAACTGCCTAACCCACTGGGCCACAGCTTCCAGTTCCGAGAACGGTTCTAAGTGAGCAAACAGTCCCAAACCTGGTTTCCCGGGAACGGTCCGTTCTGCGAATTCTTCCAGGTGGTCTTTCCGTTCTCTCGCTTCCAGTTCCGAGAACTATTCCGAGTGAACGAACGGTCCCGAGAATCGTCTCCCAGAAAGGTTCCGTTCTGGGCACTGCTCCACGCGGAGTTCCACTTCTCTTCCTTTGAGTTCCGAGAACAGTTCCAAGAATCAAGTCGCAGAAGGCACCGTTCTGGAAACTGTTCCAGGTCGAACTTCCAGAACCGTTCCTGGAACGGACAGCACTGGCTCAGTGGGCTAAAGGAATGGTCGTCCAGCAAAGGTCCGTTTTGCGTAGCGCTCCACGTGGAGTTCCAGTCCTCTTTCTCTGAATTCCGAAAATCGTTCCAAGTGCAGGAACAGTTCCAAGAATTGAATCGCAGAAGGTTCCGTTCTGGGAACTGTTCCAGATGGAACTTTACTTCCGGAACCGTTCCTGGAACTATTCCAGGTGGAACTTCAATTCCAGAACCGTTCCTGGAACTGAAAGCACTGGCTCAGTGGACTAAAAGAACTGTCTCCAAGGAAAGGTTCATTCTGGGCACTGCTCCACGTAGAGTTCCAGTTCTCCACCTGTAAGTTCCGAGAACCATTTCAAGTGCAGGAACAATTCCAAAAATTGAATCGCAGAAGGTTCCGTTCTGGGAACTGTTCCAGGTGGAACTTTACTTCCGGAACCGTTCCAGGAACTGTTCCAGGTGGAACTTCAATTCCAGCACCGTTCCTGGAACTGACAGCACTGGCTCAGTAAGTTAAACGAATTGTCTCCAAAGAAAGGTCCGTTCTGGGGACTTCTCCACGTGGAGTTCCAGTTCTCCTCCTGTAAGTTCCGAGAACCATTCCAAGTGCAGGAACAGTTCCAAGAATTGAGTCGCAGAAGGTTCCGTTCTGGGAGCTGTTTCAGGTGGAACTTTAGTTCCGGAACCGTTCCTGGAACTAAACGCGCTATTTCAGTGGGTTGAACACTGCTGTAACTGTTCATCTTCAACTTCATAGCTTCATGAGGGGGGGGGGGGTCAGACAGAAAAGTTACAAACGAAGTTCCGCTGTGGAATTTTGCCTTCTTCTCGCCCTTAAAAATAGAGTCCGCAGTTTCGGGATGTTGTGTATAGCACAAACATACATATATACTCTATTGGACATTCCAAGAGGATTTTTATGGAAAAAAAAATACAAAAAAAAATCCTATAGAACTCCATATATGGGATATCATGAATAAGTTCTATATGATGCTGTGACACCTCGTGTTAACTCAATCCAACCTTTTTCATTTGTTGAAAGCTTGATTGGTCCCAATTTTCCCCAGTTATGAGCTCAGTAAATTGGAGTGACCTTGTAAATATAGTGAGATTGAAATCGGTCCAATTTACACTGGCTCGCGGGACTTAACGTTGCCGAACGTCACTGGTCAATTCGCTCATCGATTTCCATTATTAGCCCACCCCATTTTCCACGCATTTTTGTTTCAACCCCCCCCCCCCCCTCCGACCAAGCCCTTATTTCACTTAATCCAGTGAATTATCAACGGCTCCTTGAGTCTTCAATTTCCGGATGAATATTCGCTGAAAGAAACAAAATGAAATGGAGCAAAAATTAAAGCAGGTCTTCACCGAATATGTCCAATTTTCCACCATTTGTCTCTCACAGAGATCTTGCTCATAGTTAATGCAGAAAAAATTGTGAAACAAGAGGTGCTAAATGAGTGTGACCCGCCATTGGGGCCACAGAAAAAACTTTTCCAATTTGTAACTTTCACCGACGACACTTTTTCTGGGAAATTTTCTTGAAAATTCAATTAGCTCCTTACCGAGCAGGTTTGAGGGAAAATGTTATAAGACCTTTTTTGTAGAGCATGTTTTTGCTGACAAAAAAGGTTTATATGAGAGGTTTGTCCATCGACTGCTTCTCCGTATAAATCCGGAATTTTGATTGACGGAATGTAGGGGTGATGGTGCGTGGGCGGATCGTAGTACTTTAAGACCGCTATATGTCCTAAATTATGGAGCTTAAGAGAAAAAGGGATAAAACATAAAAGATGCAGTTTTGAGAGAGGAATAATTTTTGTTTAACACTTTTTTTTCTATCTTCAGTCGTTTTCGGAATACAGCGTCGTGAACAAGAGATCACTAAAAAAAGTTTGGACCAATTGCAGGTGAAGCTTCATTTTAAGTATGAATTTTAAATTTGTGATTAATTTAGAAAATTTGAAATCTAAAAATTTTGAAAACATTCGGAAAAATTGTGTGAAATTGGGATGGAAAAAAATGGAAAAGTCTCTATAATTTTTTTTTTAATTGAGAAAATTCTAGAAAAATTTTGGTCCATTTCGCAGCATCCGAGAAAATTCGGAAAATATTGGGAAAAATTTTCGGGCATTCTAAAATATTCTCAAAAATTATTTGCAAAAATTCCAATGACTTCCCGAGAATTGGAAAAAGCTTGACTAATTTTATAATTTACAAAAATTTACACCATTCCAAATTTTCTATATTCTCAATCTATCAAAGATTGGAAAAGAAAAATGAAGCATTCCTCTCCAGTCGCTACCCCGAATTATCCCAACTCGTCGGATCTTTAATTTCCGGGAGTCATAACCGGTTCGCGGATGGAAAAATGACGCTGATTTTTCTCCCTTAATATTGCCCGCAGTTCCACCATTTGTATCTCCCGAATTCCATCTTTATCATATATTCCACTGTCTCCGACGGTTCGAATTTCCGCATTCCGGTTCAGCGCGTTTGACACGGCCCGCCTGGAAAAAAATAATATCTCATATATTTCTATTATATATATAAATATTATGCAGAATATTCATGATCCATATGACACATTCCATCAATTATGGGTCAATTATTGATCCTATTATGGATAGGATAGTATAAAACTTATTCATTATGAAATCCTACGAGATGGAATAATTTCGTAAGTTCTTTAATTTGTTTTTGTAGAAAATATTGCAAAAGAAGGGAAACCCAAAATTGATGTAAATTTATATCCATATATATACATATATATACATATATATACATATACATATACATATATATACATATACATATACATATATACATATATATATACATATACATATGTATATACATATATATGTATATATGTATATATGTATATATATACATATATATATATATATGTATATATGTATATATATACATATATATATATATATATATTGTGATGGGTGGGTGTGAATGATAGATGGGTGGGTGAGTGTGAATGATAGGTGGGTGGTGGGTGTGAATGATGGGTGGGTGAGTGGATGTGTGTGTATACGATGGGTCATATATATATATATATCATATTCAAGAAAGCGCACACGCAAAACCATATGGAAGATCACGTCGACAAAATTGAGTAAAAAAAATTCCATATAGATCATAGCATATAACAACAAGCACATCCAGATATATCTCAAATGTACCAGTGTTCCTGAAACTATATGCAGATATATACGGATATAATTGCAATATATACCGACGTATATTTTTTTTCGTCGAGGAATAATGAAATCGACGAGCGCGTTCGTTCCAACCCAGCTACATTGTCCTCACCCGAGGGCCTGTTTTATTAATTCAATTTATTTTTTGTTCGGCATTCCGACCAATGACACAGTCGATCGCGACTCCATCGGGCCTATTATTTCATGGACCACTCCCAGAGATTAATTTACCAGGGAAAAAAGGGGAGGAGGGAAATGATTGAAGTATGGATTTGTGAATGGAAACAATTTCACAGCCAACTAGTAGGTTAAATAAATATGACTTATTGGAGCCGTCCAAAAAAAATTCCACTTTAAATTCCCCCTTTTTTCAACTTTTTTTTTAACGGCAATCATATTGTTTACAATTGATTGTGCATAGGTGGGTGGGGGGCGGGGGGGGGGGGGGGGGGGGGAGGGGTCGCAGGTTAGTGGGTGGGTGACTCAGTGGGTGGGTGGGTGACTAAGTGGGTGGGGGGAGGGGGAGGGGTCGCAGGTTAGTGGGTGGGTGACTCAGTGGGTGGGTGGGTGACTGGGTGCGTGAGTGGGTGGCTGGGAGGGTGGGTGTCACTGTGGGTGTGTGTGTAAATTAAAGGTCGAGAAATTTTTATGGTGGAGGGAAATTTTATATCCAAAATCAAACTGTCATTCTGAAATAATGCTCTCCGCTTGGATAAAACCCGACTGAAGAAAATAATCTCATTTACTCTATATGTAAAAGAGCACATCGAAATAACGAGATCGAAACGTCAAGTATGAGGCGTCGATGTGATTGAAGGGTGGAAAAGCGAAATCGAAAAACAGGACACAGAAATTCATAGTGTTTCTCCCATATCTGTGCAGGAAAACTTCGACGGGGCGGCGGAGAGGGGGGGGGGAAGGAGAGGGGGGCTTATCAGAAACTATTTTCCGGGGCTGTTTAAAGGATGCATTTTCGGGAAATATTGGAAAAAATCGTCTGCATGAAAATTGTGTGTGTGTGCGTGTGTGTGTGCGTGTGTGTGTGTGTGTGTGTGTGTGTGTGTGTGTGTGTGTGTGTGTGAGATTTCACGTTGATCAAGGCAACTTATCCGATACTAATTTCAATCTTCCACAACATATATCATGAAAACGCTTTGAGATACCAAGAAAAGTGTTTAACAAATATTGTTGCTTGCATAAGAATACACATGTTATGTCCTATAAATTTTTCTCTAACTCCCATAAGTTAAGACCTATCATGATCTGAATGTGATGACCACATCCACCTGTCGTAAATTCCATAATTAAATATTATTAATTTGCTTGCAGGAGGAGTGCGGTGGGATGCTGCAGGATCTCAGCGATAAGATAAACAATAAATATCAGGAAGTTCACACTCATCCACTGCTGTCGATATTCAAAATGGCGGAAGTCGAGGTGAATGTACCCCACAGCAATGAAGGACAAGCAACAAGATCATGGACAATCCTCGTAATCCTCATTTCGCTTGCGTTAATCACCATGTCCAGTCAAATTCATCTCAATGTTGGCGTGCTTAATACTGGAACATCGTGACACACAACTTGAGTCACAATAAAGCGAAATAAATGGAAAATAAATTGAGGGGACATTTGAATAATGCTATTCATAAATACGAGAGATACGATAAGACAAGTGCATTGAATTGCCTGTATTATGCCTGAAAAGCGCTCTTAGACAATGTGTATAAAATTCAATATTTAGGAAATATTCAACGAATATACGGGAAATTGTAGCGTGAAGAGTTTTCAAATTACGGAGATTTTGCATAATTTACATTATTCGGAAAAATTGTTTTGCAAATTTTTCATTGCAAGTTGAGTCTTTTGGAGGTATTGAAATTTCGAAATAGCCAAAGCCTAAAGTGACACAATGAAAATGTGATGTGAAGATCATGTAGTTTGGTAGAGTACACTTCCCATAACACGCCGGTTTGTGGGCTGAGGTTTCCGCGCACGAAGAGCTACAGATTACCCCCTCCACGCGCGCAATAGGCGTGTCCACATAGAGAGAGAGATAATATGATGACTCGAGTGAGAACCAGGCGTGTTATTTTAAGCTCTAGCCTCTCCAAAACGTTTATATTACATCGCTCATGAGCCGACGCGCAGCGGCATGCAACGAAACGGCCGTACCCCTCAAGCGCAATTTCCAAGGTCACGTGTAGTGGGGACGCATTCCCCTCTGCTCGCTGGCGCTAGGGGAGCTACGGGAAGTCCACTGTATTTCAGAGCTCAAAGTGAGACTTCCGAGTGTTTTAACCTCATTCTTTCCAGAATTCGACTTCAAATTTTCGAAATCTACTCATCGGATTAAGAAAATAAAATCGGTCTGTTACTGTGCACCTCATTTTCTACAATTTTAAAAAAAGAAATTTCATCTGATGATTTTATTAATCTTCTTCTATGTGAAAATTCTCTCCAAAACGTTCAATAATTATACTGGCTAATCTCAATCAAATTTTCGGTCGAAAATAAATGCAGTGGAGCTGCGCTAATATTGCTCACGGGGAAATCGGTGAAGTCAATTCGGAGAACGCGACTCTATCGTTTACCCCCACCACGCGCTGACGCCGAGCCTCAGTCCTTGGGCATGGGGTCGGAGAAAGGCAAACAAACTTGTTTACATTTAGCTCCAGTGAATCAGGACACTTGAAGTAAACAATTAAAAATCGATTACTTTTCTTACCGAAAAATTAAACAGTCACTTCAATATTTTTTTTACCAATAGAAAAATAATTTCTTATGCAACAAATTTTTTTTTTCCTTTCCCAATTTGTTTTAACGAAAATATTGTATTTTTTCAAGAGAAGAAAACTCTCCGAATTTTTTTTTTCAACCATATTTTTCAGTGAACACCAAAACAGTGAGGTCAGAAAAAAAATCTCAGGCCCCCTGAGTGGCAGGGTGGGGGAAGCCCCTGAGCGATGACTCATTGCTATGAGGGGAAGTAGGACATTAACGGAGACGATTTTCACGGGCTCCACTGTATCCTAAATTTACGAGCAATCTCCATAGACACACATGTAATTATCTGACAGTCTCTGATTTTCATTTTGCTAATAAACCATGTACACATTTTGCGCTATATATTTCTATCGCAAAGCATCTGTTCAACACAATATTATTTTCTCTTATTTACAAAACCATGAAAAAAGATGCTGTATATATGTAAATAATTCGCTGATGACCTTCGGGCAATGGCTTATTGTAAGAGATTTATCTTTTGTATTTTTCTTGCAATAAATCCCGTTGAGAGTTAAAGTTAAAAACATTAATATTGTGTGTAATTTACCTCAATCCCTACTCCTCGAAATGACAAACAGCAAAAATTTTTTTATTAATTTTTTCTATTTGTTTTCTCGTAGGAAATACTTTACTTATTGTTTTTTCTCTTCAAAAATTCAGAAGTCAGAAGATCACCGTTCCAGGGGCAGAGACTTTAAAAGCTATTTCAGCATTATTGACATAGAAAAAGTTAAATAGTCTTTCGATTTCTTCTCCTAAATCACTGATCCCCGATTGCTTCAATTAATTTGCAAAGAATATAGATTATCGCTAAGATGTTCGAGATCCAAAGCTACATTTTTTTCAGATTTTTATGGACAGTTTGGGAACGTAAAAAAAATAATGCTTCACTAATTGAGGCTCAAACGAGCAATGAAAATAGGCCAATTAATAGTCAGTAATATCCCCAGAGATGGACATGACAGAACCTATATAAATGTGAAGTGACACATGAATAAGAGGAGCAAAAGTCGTATGGAAAATCGTGAATATAGGTAAGTTGACGTGTGATTGACGACGAAGGTACCCCAACTCTCCTTTCCCGTTATCTTCTCTTGAAAGTATGGTTCATAGAGAAATATATATATCTGAAATATATGAAAGTTTATATATTTTTACAGAAACAACATATATGTCTCGTTACCCCATATATATATATATATATATATATATATATATATATATATATATATATATATATATATATATATATATATATATATAGATTTCTTTTGAAGAAGTATTGACTCATTGACTGATAGTAGTGACTTACCCAACCGATTTCACTAAATGAAAACGCGCTAGGTTGTCCCCACTTGTCTGAGCGTCACAGGCGCGTGGTGGGGGAACTCGAACTTCACGAATGATCCGCCCCTACCGCCCCGAAGCCATCTCGAGTGGAGAGTCGACTGTAATGCTCAAATACTGTCGTTCAGAATATTGATTCTCGATTTTTTATGTGCTCCTAAAATTACTATTTTTTTTTTTTAATTAAGAAAAATTATTTCAGATAAATTCAAAATTTCTATTTTTTTACTAAAAATTTTCGTTTTTTTCCTGCTAAAAAGACATAATCTGAGGACATGGTTTGCTCGCCGCGAATGGTTGATGAACGATTTTGACTGCGAACAAAATTAGTACGTCACACACACACACACACACACACACACACACACACAGATGCTTCCTTCTTTCTCTTTTTTCTTTCAATAAAAACACACACACACACACACACATATATATACAAGAAACATTCACTTGGATTTTTTTGTATCGTCTGAATTTCCCTGAAAAATCCCCTATCTCGTTAATACGTACTTGCAGAGCGCAATGTTATGAAATAACTTCTGTAGAAAATTGAATTTCAGATAAAAAAAATTTTCAAACAGAAAATGTAAACACACAGACCTGTTCATCTTATCTGCATTTATTCGCACCAATGATTACAGTTATTCATTATCACAAGCTCACCTCAAAACCAGCAAAGGGAGTTGATTTTTTTTTTTAACTAGCCTGGGCTTATCGATCGCGGTATCTTCAAAACTTTTGCCCACAAACTTTTCACTCGCCATGAATACTACTTGAAGTAACGTACGAACACCGCATACTTGCTTCTCATTCCCCTCCCCCCTCCGCCCCACTCCCCCCCCCCTCCCCCCCCGCGAGTAAAAAAGTTGTAATCTCCGCGATTCTCCATGGTTTTCATTAAGCTGAAAAAATCTCGCCGTTTTTTTGCTCCCTGAATTGAGAATGCGAAAAGGAGTCCTTTTTTCTGGAATAGTCACACATAAATTGTGTGAGATATAAGTGCACCACTGTAGAACTGATTAAGGTGCTTGGAAATATTATCAGAGTTGAGAATTTTTGTACTTTTTGAGAGTGAATTTCTTATCGCGAGGTCCTCGTGCAGGACGACAGTGATAATGTTGAATCAAAAATGAAAATTGTGACCTCTGGGGCTTGGCTGGGAGTGCCCGGTAGATAGTTGGGAGACCCGGGTTCGAATCCTGTTTGGGGCAAGGCGGAATTCTTCTCTGTGGAACTTTGATTTATCTCCAATTTCGTATCTTCGGATGTGAAAACCTTCTATGATCCCATAACTTGGTGGGAAGAGTGCCTGGCGAGGAGTAGGAAGACCCGGATTCGAATCCCGATTCGGACCAGCCAAAATTCTTCTCTGTGGAACTTTGATTTCTCTCCAATTCTGCATCTTTGGACGTACAAACTTTCCGTTATCCCATAGCTTGGTTGGAAGAGTGCTTGGCGAAGAGTAGGAAGACCCGGGTTCGAATCCCGATTCGGACCAGCCAAAATTCTTCTCTGTGGAACCCTGATTTATCTCCAATTCTTTATCCTCGGACGTCAAAACCTTCTATGATGGCATAACTTGGGTGGGAGAGTGCCTGGCGAGCAGTAGGAAGACCCGGGTTCGAATCCCGTTCGCTTATAATTCATACCAAACAGTGATCAGCTCTAGTAATGTCAACTCGAGCATTGAAGATCACCACAATCCTAGTAACTCATTCGGAACAATGGCCGTGGGGAATTGCGAGACCCGGGTGCGAATTCCGACTGAGACCACGAGGAATTTTCTATCCCTTGAAATTCCATTTTTCTTGTGCGCAAACCTCGAAAAAACTAGAAAATCACTGTCTCCTCCCTTATCCCAATCACTCACAGCCTGTGCTCGCGCGTATAGCAAATCGCCGTCCGTCTATTTTTCATCTTCGCAATAATGGAAATTCTATATTCACGTCTGGGTTCATGCAGAATATTATTAGAAATATTCAACGAGGTTATAATATGACATTGGCAACTGATAAGATCCCAAAATAATCCTAAAATGATAAGAACTTATTCGACGTCACCGAGGCAATTCTTCCAGTGGTCCCCACCAAAAAAATGGCAAAAAAATTTCCTTAAATGATGGGAAAATCGACGGCACTTTCCTCATGACGCGACCACCAAAGGATTATTTTCTTTCCACAAATTCCAAAATTTCGACACTCCACAAAGTTGTAAATCTCAGTGCGAGTGACATCAATTCTGTTGGCTGACTCGGATGAGTAATGCGATGGGATTTCCCGAGAGTATCGATAGTGCTGGCTTGGAATGAAAAATTCTAGTGGGCTGTCGTTGATTTTTGAATTGAGCCCCTTTTCCTCTCATTTCATTTCCCCCAGTTTAATGCCCGCTGTGTGGGTGTGTCTTTTTTTTTGCCCCGGATAATCCACATCGAGAGGTGAATTACGATGGCTCTAATGTGAAACTCGACGAGATCACTGGGTGGATGCAAGATTGATGGCCTTGGTGGTCATTCATGAAGAGCCCGGGCTCGTCCATTATTTCATGAACAGATGAACTCATTGAAAAGATGGAAATGATTTTATAACAAATTAGCACATATGATGGCGATATAGTTAATCCATCGAGGTACGAAGAAGAAAAACGAGTCCAATATATATACAACATTTTCAATTTGGGGATGAAATATCCCCATTTGGGGATGAAATATCCCTCATTTGGAGATAAAATATCCTCATTTGGGGATAGGATATCCCCACGTGGGGCTAGAATATCCCCATGTGGGGATGAAATATCCCCATTTGGAGATGAAATATCCCCATTTGGGGATGAAATATCCCCATTTGGGGATGAAATATCCCCATTTGGGGATCAAATATCCCCATTTGGGGATCAAATATCCCCATTCTGGGGGGAAATATCCCCATTTGGGGATGAAATATCCCCATTTGGGGATGAAATATCCCCATTTGGGGATGAAATATCCCCATTTGGGGATGAAATATCCCCATGTGGGGATGAAATATCCCCATGTGGGGATGCCATATATCCAAGTTGAGGATGAAAGATCCCCAAGTTGGGGATGAAAGATCCCTAATTTGGGGATAAAATATCCCTATTTAGGGATGTAATATATTCAAGTTGGAGATAAAAGGTCGCCAAGTTGGGCATGAAAAATCCCTAATTTGAGGATGAAATATCCCGAATTGGGGGATGGTATATCCCTAATTTGGGGATGCAATATATCCAAGTTGGGGATGAAAAATCCTCAATTGCGGATAAAACATCTTAAATTTGGGTATAAAACATGATTGTTGAAATTTTGAAATACCACATCTTGATGTTAGAACATTGTAACCATTTTCGCGTATTTACGATGTGACACGGAAATGGATGGGAAAATTTTATGATCTGTTACGATATTTCATTTTCCAGTGTCCAGATGAACCGCGAGTAACGATGTACATGGGTCATAGAGAGATTTATATGAGCCAATAAAATCAAGAAGAAAGTAAATAGAAACCAGAAGCAGTAAATCCGCGTATATAACCCATTGTGGTCGCCCAAAAACACATTCCTATGTAGTTTATCTGAATTTTTTTTTTTGAAGATTTTTATCAAAGGTTCGATAGCTTGCTGATAAGAACGCCACAAAAATGCAAACTGCACACATACACACACACACACACACACCGACTCACCCATCCAACCACATTGCCATCCACCCGACCACCCCCACCCACCGCATCACCTACACCCATCCACCCACTCGCCCACCCACCCACTCGCCCACCCACCCACTCGCCCACCCTCCCACCCACTCGTCCACCCTCTCACCCACTCGCCCACCCACCCATCCACCCACTTGCCCACCAACCCGCCCACTCGTCCACCCACCCATCTACTCGCCCACCAACCCACCCACTCGCCCAGGCACCCACCCACCCATCCACCCACTTGCCCACCAACCCACCCACTCGCCCACCCACCCACCCACTCGTCCACCCACCCACCCACTCGTCCACCCACCCATCTACTCGCCCACCCATCCACCCACTTGCCCACCAACCCACCCACTCGCCCACCAACCCACCCACTCGCCCACCAACCCACCCACTCGCCCACCAACCCACCCACTCGCCCACCAACCCACCCACTCGCCCACCAACCCACCCACTCGCCCACCAACCCACCCACTCGCCCACTAACCCACCCACTCGCCCACCCACCCACCCACTCGCCCACCCACCCACCCACTCGTCCACCCACCCACCCACTCGTCCACCCACCCACCCACCCACTCGTCCACCCACCCATTCACTCGCTCACCCACCCATCCACTCGCCCACCCACCTACTCACTCGGCTCGATAAAAGACCAGTTGTGTAGCGAAAAACCGCCTCTAAATTGTTTTTAAAAATTTTGAGAGGATGTCATCATACTCCTCCTTTCTGCTTAAATATCTTAGCAAGCTTCTATGTTCAGTTTTATTAATGTTGTTTTTATTAATTTCATTTTTCCCCTGTTTCAACGATGGGAAAAAGCAGTGATATCGATCGCGAAAGGATTTAGATGGTCTGGAGTGCTTTGGGCCTCGACAAGAAAATAGGAACAAAACTAAAGAGCTTTATCCTGAAGATTTTATTAGGCTCTCGTGTATCCCCGTTTTTTTTTCTACCAGTCCCCCAAGTGTTTTTGAACACATGTACATAGATAAATAGGACAGGTGCAATAAAGGGATCAAGTTCAGTTGTCTCTTGTGGATAAACGCAACTTGAGGGTTATACCGGGATTTGAGGAAATGATGCTTCTTTAGGACGATAGAATTTTTTGCTCTTCGATTTGTGGAATTGTGTGAATCACTCGAGATAGCGGGGAAAAGTTTTCTGCTGGAAACCGTTTTTCACGGATTGTTAACTTCTTCAAACAGCAATTGGAACGATTTCAAAAGAAAGTATATGTTTCTACATGTGTATGTGTGTGTGTATCGGAGGGTGAGAGACGAATGAGTGAGTGGGTGGGTGGGAGAGTGAATGGGTGGGTGGCAGGGTGAATGGGTGGGTGGCAGGGTAAATGGGTGGGTGGCACGGTGAATGGGTGGGTGGGAGGGTGAATAGGTGGGTGGGTGAATCGGTGGGAGGATGAATGGGTGACTGGGTGGGAGGGTGAATGAATGGATGGGTGGGAGGGTGGAAAGGTGGGAGCGTGAATGGGTGGATGGGAGGGTGAATGGGTAGGTGGGAGGGTGAATGGGGGCAGGAGAGTGAATGGGTGGGTGGGAGGGTGAATGGGTAGGTAGGAGGGTGAATGGTGGAGGGGGGGGGGGAGGGGGGGATGGTGAATGGGGGGGTGGGTGAAAGGATGAATGAATGGATGGGTGGGAGGATGAATGAATGGATGGGTGGGAGGGTGAATGGGTGAATGGGTGGGTGGGAGGGTGGATAGGTGGCAGCGTGAATGGGTGGGTGGGAGGGTGAATGGGTAGGTGGGAGGGTGAATGGGGGGGGGGGGGGGGGGGAGAGTGAATGGGTGGATGGGAGGCTGGATAGGTGGGAGCGTGAATGGGTGGATTGGGGGGTGAATGGGTAGGTAGGAGGGTGAATGGGGGGGGGGGGGGAGATGGTGAATAGGGGGGTGGGTGAAAGGGTGAATGAATGGATGGGTGGGAGGGTGAATGGGTGAATGAGTGGGTGGGAGGGTGGATAGGTGGGAGCGTGAATGGGTGGGCGGGAGAGTGAATGGGTGAGTGAGTGTGTAGCTGGGAGCATGGCTAAGTCGGTAGGAAGGTGAATGGCTAGATGGGTGAGTGGGTGGCTGAGAAGCTTATTCAAAACATGCGGGCCCCATTATCAATTTTTCCTTGTGAAAAATAGAGGTGGGGTGGCAATGTTTTTTTCACTCATTTAAATGTAGATTGAATTTCTCCTGTGGTCATTCAATGCAATTGAACAAAATGGATTGCGCACAATAGAAACGCAATATTGAGGGTACATTCAGGAAAGTTCAATCTCAATTTTTAATAGTTTTACATAAAGCTTTTGCATGAGTGAAATTATTCACAATTTTTGCACAATTGTTTTCTCGGGTGTTTCATTAACTTTCAAATTTCCCACAAATGTATAGACCGGGTTTGCTGACAGAGGGGGAAAAAAGTGAAGTGCGACGACAGTTTTGTGGAAGGAAATCTCAGATTAATGTGGTGAATCAGCTTTATGATTTTAATATTTAGTAATTATTGATCCAGTTGGCAGTCATATCGAAACAAGCAGGATGACCTGTGATAACATTTTTATTTATTTCCAGGACACATCGAAGCATATCATGAATTGTGCAATCAGAATTTATGATATCCTCAATTGATATGTCTGCTATCCAGAAATGACGATTCCATGCTTACACAATCGCAGAATAATTAGTTATTAATTTTTAAATAAAGTGCGGACGGAGAAAAGCGGCGCAGCGCTCGTGGTGCTAGCAGATGCGCAGTAGAAAAATTCTCAGCGCTGTTGCCGCGCGTCGTATTGTTTTGAAATGTCGCGCCACAAATGGCGGATAGGCCGGGCCGGTGACAGTCTGTGATATTATCATGGGATATTTTCGAGATAACTAATTCGGGTAATTAAAAAACAAATTGTCTATTTTGCAATGGAAGTTGGACAGCGAACAAGCGCTGCGGCAACAGCGCAATCGGAAGTACATGGAAGGCGCTCCGCACATCATGCGGGCGAATACGTCGGGTGGAGAGGTGCGGGCAAAGAAGAGGTAAAAAAAGTTGCCCTGAAGGGGAGTGCATTGAGTGCTTCAAACGCAGGTCACGGGAAATGCCGTTGGGCGGTCTCATAACGCGACTATAGATGGGTTGGGTGATAAGGTAGCCCATTGATCATACATCTCGCTACTTTACCGCTCGAGATTTCGAAGGAACCTCCGTGATAAGAGACTGCCTTATCAACGCAGGTTAACCAACTGTCGATCAATCCGATCAATCATTGACGCAACGCAAACAATTTTTCGTTTTTATCAGAATTTATAAACCTTCGTTATCCGCGCGTATCGTCGACGTGCACGTTTCCAGCGGACACAATCTGCTGTCTCACAACCGATCCATAAATTCAAATCAATTTATCAAGACTTATTGTCATGTAGCATATGCAGAAAAAATTGATTGCTTTGGAGAACGAATTTTTTTTTGGAAATGCGGAAGCAATTTGAGTCAACATGACAATATTGTAAAGGCAGATTAACGTATGTCCTATCTCTCATATTGTGATTATTTTTTTTTTCTTTAATTTTGGATTTTTTTTTTTTGCAATTTTTGGTTATATCAACATTTTTGAAATGTTTGAAGTTTTCGAAAATTACTTAACAATTAGATTTCTTAACAAAATATTTACATTTTTTTCAGATATCTCGATCGTCCTCGAAGAACTCCGATCTCCAGCGATACATTTCCGGCGAAACCGGAAGTGAACAAATTTACCAGTTCCAGATCACCGATACAAAAAAGTCTTAAGACATCTAAATTGAGAAAATTGAGACGATAATGTTAGATTGTTAGATATAAAAATTGATAAGACAATAAGTTAATTTTACATAATTAAAAAAATTGCGGGGTAAGATGGCGAGTGATCCGGAAATGAATTTTGATACTCCAGAGTTCACTTTTCGCGAGTTACACGACAATATAAAATCGATCACTCTGCCGGGCAATTGGGCTGATGTATCATACGAAGATTCTGTGTTCTTCGTTGAAGTTTTAGGAACTTCTGATAAGGGTTGTATTGAGGGCATGCGAGTTATCATTGAACAAAATTTAGCGGTTCGTATCACGTATAAAAATAATCCAATACCATGGATCACATTTAATAAGGTGCAATCACTCGAGAATGTTTCAGGTATTATAAAGCTATTGGATGGGGTGAAATTATGAAATGAAGTATGAACTTTCTTATTTCGTGAATATCTCGTAATAGAAGGGAGACAGAGAAATTGTGATAGACACATTTTTTGTGGGAAATTTAACGTACTACAAGAAAGTATATTAACAATATTTTCCTATGTTGCTTAGATTACGAGATATTTGCTGATTTAGGGAGGACCAGCTTGAGAATGGCCCCTATGTTTTTCAATTTTCTTCATTATTGAATTAACACCACCCACCCACCCACTCCACACCTAACCACCCACCCTACACCCACCCACCCACCCAACCACCCACCCACCCACCCACCCAACCACCCAACAACCCACCCACCCAACCACCCACCCAACCACCCACCCACCCAACCACCCACCCACCCAACACCCAACCACCCTCCCAACACCCAACCACCCACCCAACCACCCAACCACCCACTCAACACCCAACCACCCACCCAACACCCAACCACCCACCCAACACCCAACCACCCACCCAACACCCAACCACCCACCCAACACCCAACCACCCACCCAACACCCAACCATCCACCCACCCCCAACCAACCACCCAACACCCAACACCCAACCACCCAACACCCAACCACCCCCCAGACTAAAATGTATGTTAATGTAACTTAGGAGTAAAAGTAGTAAAAAATTAACTAATTACAATGGTCTTCCAATTATTCACGGTTTTTATTATAAATCAAGTATATATATATATATTATGTGAATATTTCTTAAGACTATCACCTATTATTTACAGGTTTTGTACATGCAGACTCTGTGCGAGTCCTGAACATATTGTGTATAAATAAATACACAAAAATACCGGATAAGCACTGGAAAGTGTCTCATTTTTAATCTAATAATTTTAGAGCATTATCGAAAATATATAATTGAGATTGTGGGCGGAATTGATATGTTCGCATTATTTAATGGTTTTTAAATTTGCGCAACACTTTCTTTTGATTATTTTTTCCCCATTATTTTCACTGCACGATATTGCAAATTGACTAGTGCAGCGATCACTTAAATAATTGACACGAATTATCACCTAGATTCTTAGAGCCACTTAACATTTGGTACACTACAGATCAGTCGCACATTGTTGATAAGACACATTGAAAATCATTTGAAAAGATTGGACAATTTGGAGGGAAAAGTCGAAGTATCTCATCAATTTCGATGATTGGGTCGAAAAAAAAAATCTTTTTTTTTTATTTACAAAAAAATCTCGTTGATATTTTCGTTTCAAGGATGTTCTACACCTAAAATCTACTTTTACGTTTTTCAAAATTTCTGGAGCGAAATGGTGAAAGTGGTAGCCGCAGTTTTTGCCAAATATCTGGGAATCTAGAAGAGTTGAGAGAATCTTCATGAGAGCTTTTTTGTAGAGCTTGAGTGCAGCTACAAAAAGCTTCGTATAAAGTTCTTTCCAGCTCTGCCCACTTCGGAGTTATTCGTAAAAAATCGAGGCTAGAGTTAAGTCACGTGTTTTAATTTAATGTCAATTTTGAGTGAAGTATTGAGAGAAAAAATTTTCAATGAAAAAAAAAAAAATCTATGGGTCAGAATGGATTGGCAGAACAAACATACAAATGGTTGAACGATAATAAATTTTTTTGAACCAGTGACAATTTTTTTGGTCATAAAAGGCCAAAAAGTTTGGTTGTAGTTTGGAAGAAATCTAAAGAAAAACGTAGAAAAAAATTTTTTAACGGTGAACATCCTTAATTTGTGAACTATACAATCGAATAATTGTCCTATAACGTCGAAATTAAATTCCATAGTTTCAACTACGTAAAAAAAAATTCTTTCAATTCGATAAAAAATAACATTCACACGAAATTCGAACTGTGTTGGTTAATCGTGTGCTCACTGATAGAAGGAATTCATTTGATGAGGATAAGTTGGTTGAAAAATTTTTTCGTTAAGTTAAAAAAAATTTCACTTCACCAAAATGTTGGGGAAACAGTCAAAAAAATTTTAATCTTCAAAACAATTTTAAAACCTATTCCAAAATTGGGAAAAAAAATTCGTTCTTTAAAAAAATTTAATTCTCAAATTTTCCCAATTTCGAAATTTTCAAAAATTTTAAAAACGTCAAATTTTAAAATCTTCCAAAACCCCAAAAACCCGAAAAATTAAAATCCATGTTCCAAAAACTCTATTTTTTCGCATTCCAAAAATTTTATTCTCAAATTTTCCAAATTTCCAAATATTCAAAAATTTTAAAAACGTCAAATTTCAAAATTTCTCAAAACCCAAAAACCCCAAACATTGAAATCCATGTTCCAAAAATCAAATCTTTTCGTATTCCAAAAATTTAATTCTCAAATTTTCCAAATTTCCAAATATTCAAAAATTTTAAAAACGTCAAATTTCAAAATTTCCCAAAACCCCAAAAGCCCCAAAAATAAAAATCCATGTTCCAAAAATTAATTTCTTTCGTATTCCAAAAATTCCATTCTCAAATTTTCCAAATTTCAAAATATTCAAAAAATTTTAAAAAATCAAATTTCAAAATTTTCCAAAGCCCCAAACAACCCAAAACCTAAAATCCATGTTCCAAGGATTCAAAATGTCCATTCCAAAAATTCCAAAACATTCCAAAAATTGAAAAATAAAAGAATCAAAAATTGAAAAAATTCCTAAATCCCAAACTTCCAAAAATATCCTCAATTGAATTTCTATCAGTGTTCCGCCAACGACCAAGCAACCTTACAACTCAGTAGTGATTTCGTCTTGGGGTCTAAACCCAAGAATCGTAAAGTCGTCAATGAGGTAGTCCCTGCCGGGTGCCCAATCGTTGAGAACGGTGTAATTAGTCGCTTCGATGCTAGTCTGAAATTCCCACTGAGGATTAAGATCACTGCTGATCCCATTGCACTCGCTTTCGCAGGAACCACTCCGTTCGATTCCAATGGAATTGTCGTAATTGTGATTGAAGGCCGAAATGGCAAGTTCTTGGAGTCGGGGAGACTGGTTGCGCTTCTGCGGATAGACAAGTGGAGTTGTTTGGCCAACTGTCGAGCCAGATGGGCTGAGTTTGTCTGCATAAATCATGGAATTATTTTGCCCGAGGCTGGAGCCCGTGGGACTGCTGTCTTTGGTGTAGCCCAGGCTCGATGATGCTGGGCTTATGCTGGATTTGTCACTCGCTTGAAATGTCGTCAATGGTGCGTTAGCCTGGAATGTTGTGAGATTCGTTGGTGTGGAACGCAGCTCGTACGACTGGGGACTACCCTGCGATATTGATATTTGCTGGCCTGATTGGGGCACTACAGAACGTGTGGGCTGCTGCAGGAATGTCACCAACTGGGCCACCTGAAAAATATTTTCCCATGTTAGATCTTGATGGAGCAAAATAGCAAGGGGACTCGGGAGGGAACGATTTTGGTGATACTTGCTCGGCCAGGAATTAACTTCCCGAAAAAAAAAATCAGCACTGAACAATTTTTCCGAGGGAAACATTGGACCCGATAACTTTTCCCCGGTGGGTTTTGCCTCCGGAAAAGTCCCCCGGGAAAATTTCTTCCTGGGGATTTTTTTTTTCTTGGAAATTTTTCTCCTGGAGTTTTTTTCTTGGAATTTTTTTTCCTGGAAATTTTTTTCTCCGGAAAATTTCTTCTGGAAAATTTTGTCTCGGAAAAATTTCACCTGCAAATGTTTTCCCTGGAAAATTTTTTCCTGGAAATTTTTTTCCTGGTTTTTTTTTCTTGGAAATTTTTTCCTGGAATTTTGTTCATGAATTTTTTTTTCCTGGAAAATTTCGTCTCCGAAAAATTTCTTCTGGAAAATTTTGTCTTGGAAAAAAATTTTTCCTCAAAATTTATTTACTGGAAATTTGCTTCCCGGAATTTCTTTTCCTGGAATTGTTTTTCCTCGAAAATTTCATCTGAAAAATTTTCTCTCGGGAAAATGTCACTTGGAAGATTTTTTTCTCGTGAAATTTTTCGCTGGAAATTTTGTTCTCGGAAAAATTTGTCCTGTAAATTATTTCTCGCAAAAAAATCAAATTTTCTCTCCACCGTCCCTCGAATAAATTACCAATCTTCAATTCCCCCTCCACGGCATTATACCTCTCTGAACACTCTCTCTGAAAACCGATTGTTCGTGCAATATCCATACAGACAATACGTATTGAACAGACTCGTGTATCCCCTTTACTTCTCTATTGACTTATCTCCCCTTATCTCCTCACTACTGAATTAATTTTCCACCGATCAAGATAAGGAAACCTCTTTTCCCCATCGACCTTCGATTGCACCAAAGTCTCGTTCGCGAACCAACGAAACCGCGAAAATGAGTGTAACTAGAACGTGAAGAAACCATAAACACTCCATTATGAACTGTTCTCCAGGTTGCAACACTAGCAACGCCTCTTGAATGAGATCAACGTAACCGCGGTTGGCGGAAAAAAAAACGCTCGCCAAATTGGCTGACCTGGCAGTTGCCAAGATCCGCGAAATTGTGATAAATTTTTTTCTCCCCCCCCCCGCCCCCCACCCCTGTTTTTGCTCAATTACGTATGTATAACAAGTCGGTTCGCACGATTCTTCGCCGAGCACTTGCACACAGTTTGGTATTACGGAAATCATTCCGTTATTAAGTTTTTTATAATGTTCAAAATTTTGGAAATTTTGAACACAAAATTTTGGAAATTTTGAACACAAAATTTTGGAAATTTTGAACACAAAATTTTGGAAATTTTGAACACAAAATTTTGGAAATTTTGAACACAAAATTTTGGACATTTTGAACACAAAATTTTGGAAATTTTTAACACAAAATTGTGCAAATTTTGAACACAAAATTTTGGAAATTTTGAACACAAAATGTTGGAAATTTTGAACACAAAACTTTGGAAATTTTGAACACAAAATTTTGTCAAATATATCACAATTTTTTTAGAGTAATAAAGTGAAAATTATTGATTTTTGGGCGAACTTTAGACACTTTGTAAAAACCTTAGAAATGAGATTGTTTTTTGAGAATATGTGAGTGGTTTTCTTTACAATAATGGTTCTCCATAAAGTTTAGACTTTTAAGTTTAGAAATTTGAGTTTAGAGTTTAGAAATTTGGGTTCTTTATAAAGTTTGGACAATTATGCAACACAGAGGTTGTGGAGAAACATTCGAATTTTTTTCAGAATAATTTTGTGAAAATCATGATTTTTTTAATAAAGGAAATTTGTATTCGTCGTAATGAGTAAAAAATTGTAGAACACAAAATTTTTCAGAATATACTCAATTAATTTTTTTCTTGATGATAAGTCGTCAATTCTTAAAAACATAACAATTTTTTTTTTCTTTTTAATTTCAGAGCTAAGAAACAAAATAATGTTTTGAAATAATTTGAAAATTATAGAAAAAAAAAATCAAACTTCCAAAAAAATTGTCGATTTATTTTTTAATTACCAAATTTTCAGGAAAAAAAAAGTCTAAACAAATTTCCAAGTTGGAAAAAAAATATGTCTCAAAAATTGAAATTTTTTTGGAAATGTGCATTTATTTATCTCACAAATTGTCTTTTACCTCTGGTGACGTATATTTTTTATATCTCCTGAGTAAACGCTCGGCCCATGCAAGAAGTCTCTGCCAATCATTGGGTGGCAGCGGGATTTCCTCGTCCTTTCTATTAACCAAAACTAATATCCTCGCAAGGTCCCGCAGCACCGGCCTGAAAAAGATATAGGATTCATTATTTTCCATATTCTTCACAGAGATTTTTTTTTAAGAAAATTTTGACTCGGACGAGATCAATAAGAGTGCGACCGTATAATGATAAACAACACATATACTCAATTACCTCGTCAACGAGTTGGTCTACAAAAAAATGTTATACCACATTTTTTGTAGGGAATTTCATTTCCTACAAAAGATCATCAATACCTTTTTGCTCTAAAGTGGCTCATTATCGAGATAAATGGGAAAGTCGCAGGAAAAATTAATGTTTTAGTTGGAAATTTCAGCTGAAACCGGGAAGGTCCCAAGCGCATGGATGGGTGTCCACTATGCCCTCTCACAGAAATGCTGAAGGGCAGCTACCGTGGCGAGTACAAGCGAGACGAACAGAGGAACAAACACATACACTTGAACGAATGGCGCAAAACGTTGGCAGATGTGGAAGTTTCATGAATATTACTTCTGCCTTTAGGGTTCATTATAATAAATTCTCTGAGATGAGCACTGAAATTACCTGTATGCCTGCACACCAACAGCCCCATCGCCGTTATTACCAGCAAAGTACAATTCTCGGACTTGTCTTCTTGTGTCGTTTAGCATCGCCAGAAAAGTCGTCGCTTCGCCTCGCAAGGTCCCCAGGTGCTTGAGGAACTCTCGTCTTTCAGCACTGCAATTAGTAGACAATGTCACCACAAGCTCTTGAAATTTTAAGAGCATTTTACCATTTTTTTTATTATGTGAAATATCAACTGCGGCGCATGGGATCGGAAAAAATTGCGTTCGGGATAGGCAATTTTCCTTGACACATATATAGATATACTCCACTGCTTACCCATCACCCCCTCTCTGCCATCGACGCGAAGGCGATGCGCACAAGTTGTATATATTAAGATACGCTGCAGCGTTTAAAAAAAACATTGAAAAGAACTGGAAATTTTTTTACCAAATTTCCAAAAATTTGACGAAATTTGGAAAAACTTCGAAAAAATGTGAAAAATTTTCAATAAATTTTCAAAAATATTTAAAATATTTGGAAAATTTAGAAAAATTTTGAACAATTGTGGAAAAAAATTCGAAAAACTGTGGACCAATTTTGAAAAAAAATTGGAAAAATTTTGCAATGTTTCAGGTTACCATCCAGCAGAACAATGCTCCTAGAGCTTGTCTCTCCCGGTAGACCTCCCAATATTTTATTGACAAGTAACCGCAAAATTGCGGCGAATTATGTCCTTTCCCCACTTTACAACTCAATTTCTCATTTACCTGTCTTCATACTGCCGAATGAGTTTCACCGCTCGTTTTTTCCTCCTATGCACCACAATTGCACCGCACATGATGATGAATATGCAGACCGTAGCCCCGGAAATAATGCCAACGAGAATGGCAACTTGACTGCCAGTGAGGCCCAGCATATACCCAGTCTTATGGCATATTCTCCCCATGTACTCGTCCCCCGTGGACCAATCTATGGTGTAGCCGGGTGGGCACGTGTCTACACAATTACCCTCGTGCAGAAGTGCAGAGCAACGAGCGCAGGACAAGCCGCGACAGCGCACACAGCCGCCCTCGGACTCGATGCATTCTGAAAAATTCAAAGTTCAATAAAAATTCCCACATTTACTCAACAATTTTGTGCAATCAGAATTTATGATATCCTCAATTGATATGTCTGCCATCCAGAAATGACGATTCCATGCTTACACAATCGCAGAATAATTAGTTATTAATTTTTAAATAAAGTGCGGATGGAGAAAAGCGGCGCAGCGCTCGTGGTGCTAGCAGATGCGCAGTAGAAAAATTCTAAGCGCTGTTGCCGCGCGTCGTATTGTTTTGAAATGTCGCGCCACAAATGGCGGATAGGCCGGGCCGGTGACAGTCTGTGATATTATCATGGGATATTTTCGAGATAACTAATTCGGGTAATTAGAAACAAATTGTCTATTTCGCAATGGAAGTTGGACAGCGGGAAAGCGCTGCGGCAACAGCGCCATCGGAAATACATGGGAGGCGCTCCGGTCGTCATGCGAGCGAATGCGGCGGGTGGAGGGGAGCAATATTATAAATCAATGTTTTTGCTCTGGAGAAAAAGGTCCCCATCGTCGTCGCATCACAGAGATATTTTATAATCGATGAACGGTATCTCGAGTGAAATTTGCGGCCCTCAGAATGCCGCGGGATAAGAAGTAATACGGTCACCAATGCATGACCCAAATTGTCGGCTTCACCCTTGAGGTCGCGCTGTGGCCTCTGCGAGCGCGGTCCTCCCAATTTTTTCAATTTTTGATCAGACTAGAGGTGAGAAAAATTTCAAAAAAATTGTGAGCCTACTCTAGGATATATAGAGACAGTTTATCGTTTCAATTTTTGTCGGGATTGCGGGGTTGGAGGGGCATTCAATTTTGGGAGAGACGTACTATGTTGGAGGTTCAAATCGATGGATTTTAATAATTTAATTTTAAATAAAAACATTTGAAAATTTTGAAAATTTTTTAAGTTTTTGAAAATTTAAAACGTTTGAAAAATTTGATGAATTTGGGAAATATTGAAAAAAATTGAGAATTTGGAAAATTTGAAAAAATTTCAAGTTTTTAAAAATTTGAAACATTTGCAAAGTTTGAAAAAATTTGAAAAATTCGGAAAATTTAAAAAATTTGAAAAATTTGAAAAACTTGAAAAACTTGAAAAATTTGAAAAATTTGAAAAATTTGAAAAATTTGAAAAATTTGAAAAATTTGAAAAATTTGAAAAATTTGAAAAATTTGAAAAATTTGAAAAATTGGAAAATTTGGAAAATTCGGAAAATTTGGAAAATTTGGAAAATTTGAAAAATTTGAAAAATTTGGAAAATTTGAAAAATTTGGAAAATTTGAAAAATTTGGAAAATTTAAAAAATTTGGAAAATTTGAAAAATTTGGAAAATTTGATAAATTTGGAAATTTTGGAAAATTTGGTAAATTTGGAAAATTTGGAAAATTTGAAAATTGAAAAATGCAATTCACGAAATTAATTAACCTCAATTTAAATTTCCGGAATGATGTCACTTATGTCACTCATCGCTGATAACTTAGTTTTTGAAAATTGCAACTTACGGTATTAAATAAATTCAATTTCAACTTGTCGAATAATTTAAGTTACGTCATTTATGCTTCACATTTAGTTCTTCGAGTCATAAATTGGGAGATAGATCGACCCTAATTAAATTACTCCATAAAACTTGAATTAAAGTCCTACGCTTTAGAATGCACGCCTCTGTGTTTTAGTGTTGAGAACATTCAGGCACTTTTCCCACTCTCTTTTATCGAGTTCTCAAGTTCCCGAATGATTTCCCGAATTTGGAAAAAAAAATAAAAAATAAGAACATAAAAATTAGGTTAATAAATCTGTAAAGAATTTCGAAAATCACAAAATTTTGGAGAACTTCAATTTTCAAAAAGTATAAGAAACTCACTAAATCCGAAAAATTTTAAATCTAAAATCGTTGCAAAATTCCCAATTTACAGGAAAAATTTGAAAACCTGAAATTAAAAAAAAATTCAGAGCAGAAACGAGAAAAAATTTCATCATTTGAACTTTCTGAAAAGTCTTAAGAATGAAAAAAAAATCCAATGATTCACATAATCTCTCCAGGTATCCAATTCAGATCGAAATTCAATGATAAAAGGATTGGGTTCATATTACACAAGCTCTGTAACTATTACCTAATGACGCAGTTGAATAAGAACAAACGAATATTCGATAAGTTACCAAAAGGCTCAGTTCAACAACGTAAATCAAGCCGACAATATTTCTCAACTATTACCAAATGCTCAATTGAGGCGACTGAAAATGTCCAAATGGTGAATCAAATTGTCCCTCGAATACCACTTAATCCTTCCTGTTACTTGATTCAAGATGTGCTTATATTAGTCCTGTATAGTAACCCAACACACTATATTTGACATTGTTGCAAGCTTTTCAGAGTCTCTAATATTAATTTTTTTTCTTTCGAGAGGAATTTAAGACCATTTTTGGTAAAATGTGTGTGTGTGTGTGTGTGTGTGTGTGCATGGCTTCGTATAGATGAGTGGTTGGATGTTTGCGGATGGATTTGGGTGGATGGGTGTGTGTGCGGATAGGTGGGTGAGTGGCTGAGTGGGTACGGATGGGTTAGAGGGTGGTGTGGGAAACGTGGAAAGTCGTGTTTGTATTTGGGTGTGTGAGTGTGGGTGGGTAAGTGTAGGTGGATGGGTGTCTCGGTGGCTATGGGCGGACGGGTGGGTGTATGTGGATGGATGGAAAATAGGTGAGTAAGCGGATGGATGGATGGGGAATGGGTGGGTGAGAGGGTGGGGTGGGATAGATGGATAGTCGTGTTGGTGTTTGGGTAGGTGGGTGGGTGTGGGTGGCTATGAGCGGATGGGTGTGTGTGTGGATCGATGGGGAATAGGTGGGTAGGTCGATGGATGGATGGAGAATGGGTGGGTGCGTGTGGACGGATGGGCGAGAGGGTGGGGTGGGATAGATGGATAATCGTGTGTGTGTGTGTGTGTGTGTGTGTGTGTGTGTGTGTGTGTGTGTGTGTGTGTGTGTGTGGAGCGAGGTATGGGGGTGGGTGGGTGTGGGTAGTTGGGTGGATATGAGTTGATGGATGAGGAATAGGTGGGTAGGTCGATGGATGGATGGGGAATGGGTGAGTATGGATGGATGGGTGAGAGGGTGGGGTGGGATAGATGGATAATCGTGTTTGCGTTTGGGTGGGTGGGTGTGTGTCGATCAATGTATGTGGGTGGTTGGGTGGCTATGAGTGGATGGGTGGGTGTATGTGGACGGATGGGCAATAGGTGGGTAGGCGGGTGGATGGATGGGGAATGAGTGGATGGCGAATGGGTGGGTGGGGAGGTGGGAGGGTGGATGCATTTCGATTATAAACACAGACTCAGAATTTTGCCCCGACTATCCTATTATATTTCTATTTTTTTTCTATTTTCGTAGTCTTTTTTTCTTCTGTGCATGAAAAGATGTTTATACGGAAAAGTTGTTTACGAAGGTCCGTTGACCGACGCCGAGCCCCCCAGGGTCTTTCGTTTTGTACTAAGAGGGATTGTACCTTTTGCGTGCTCACTCGAGCCTGCAAAAGTTTATACACGCGTTGGCATCACAAAGAACGTTGCACTATTACTCTATAACTAAATACAAGCGATAAGGGGATCTGCAAAAAGTTGAATAAAGTTGTTGGAAACGCAGTTCAATCTTATTACATGTATGGGCGGGAGGGGGGAGGGGGAGGTGGGGTATGATTTATTAACGGTGCGGGGTTGAGTAAGGTGCGTGCTGATGTGATGACAGAAAAATTAAGGGGAAAGTGGAGTAAAAAGAAGGGAAATCACTATATTATGGAATCAGGCGAATGGAAATTGGAGTTTCTATCAAAACTCAAAATCTGCAAAAAATTGAAATTTCAACACTTTCCGAGTTTCTTATGAAGCCGATTAAATCTCATTGCATCGGGGGGGGGGGGGGTGATTTATTGATGGTGCTTAGTTAAGTACGCGAATGCTGATTTAATGACCGAAAAATTAAAAGGGAAACTCGCGTCATAAAACGCAAATCGGTAGCAAAGTCATCGAATGAGTCAAATCAACTTTCTTTTTCGCATGAATCCTAGAAATCTCGACAAACGATTGCTTTTCACCACCAGAATAGGAAATGTCATTTCCTTCAATTTTGCATTTCGAAAAGTTTGAGTATCAAAAATTTCACAAAAATAAAAATAAAAAAAAAATTTTGAATTTTGAAAATCCTCAAAAGTTTCAAGCAAATGCAAAAAAAAAATCAAAAAACTGCTGGAGATTTCAAAACTTTCGAGAACGTCAGAAGCATAAGACTAGCGCCGGAAAAAATGAAGCATCTAAGCACTACACCGACTCGAAGATTCCAAGATATCCCAGAAAAACTCGTGGAACTAATGGGTCGTATCAGTAAAAATGACGAGCATGAAAAAGCTAGAGGTTCTCCAGCAATGTTTGAGTTTGTTTGATGTTATGGTTCTCAACTTGGTGAATGTACAGGTCGAAACTTTGAGGAAGGTAGAGGCCCACATAATGGAGTAATACAGCCGCATTCCAAGTTGGGTGTGAGGAGAGTAGAAAAAAAAAGAGTAAGAGCAAGGTGAGTGGTTTAGGACAGCCTTCCCCCTCCGAGAGTCTGAATATAAAATTGTGCTTCTGAAATTTGTCAGGTTTCACTCCCTTAAAGAGCCGGACCTTAATTCGCGGTCCTCTGAAGAGCATGTTCCACGGAAGTGTCTACAATTTAAAAGATGCAGAAATTAATGGAAGCTAAACGTTCCAAACCCTTCACCGTAACTGCCTGCCTGGTACCTAAAGACTTCAACCGGACTTGAAGAACACTTCAAAAGATTTAGAAGAAAAAAAGATAAACCCATAACAGGCTGTGAAATAAATGGTCCAATAAGGATTCACCGTCAATAGAAAAACAATTACCTGCAAAGTTTTGAACCGCAGTGCGGCGACTTCAGCCGCTGCGGACAACGCTAGCGCGTCCCCGTCTACCTATATATACAACAGTGTTGCCGAATACACTCTACACTGCCCGAGCGCGCTCAGCGATATTCGGCAACAGCGCGTTCAGCGATACGCCGCAACAGCCCACTGGGCGTCTGGAAGCTAGGGAAGAATCATCATTTTCCGAACAATTTGACTAATTAAGTCGAATTTTACGGTAGACTAACCGTCGACGGCTTGACATACAATTTTGGGACACCGTTGAGCTTTTCGAGAACCTTGCCAGCCAAGAAATGTTCATGGAAAATTCTAGGAGCGCCATTTAACCCAAGAAATCCGGTGCTTCATGCTGAGGCCTGTACTGAAGTCGAGGTCACTGCTCGGTTTTTGGAGAATATCTCGGAAGTGAGGAGAGATAGCCGACATTTTGTTAAGAACTTTTTGTAGAGCTAATTGAGGTCTACAAAAAAGTTCCTATAAAGATTATCTCAATTCCCATAGGTTGTGAAATATTACTGAAAAACTTCGTTTTGCCACTTCGCTGCGGAATTACATTTTTGCTGTTGGAACTACGGGAACATTCAATGATGTGAGAATACACGTAAATGATCTTGTACCGAAACTGTATTTTTGTTGCGCATAAATGCATGGACAGTTCGTTTTTTCTCCGAATAAAAAAATTTATTGAGTCCTTCCCATATGTCATGGGTAAAAATGGAAATGAGGAGGTTGGACAACTTAGAATGGGAAAAAATGATAATGAATTGTCGATAAGACATGCAATCTTTTATTTATATAACGTGAATTATTGGAGAGTTATTCCATACTCACGTAATAGTGACACATCACTCACGCTCGAATAAACGTTGACATGCATACTTGTTTCATAAATTAAAAACTTGCTACTTTATGGGCTAGTTTTATGGTAATTATACAGTGATGATTATCAGTGGTATTTTGACATGTTTTAGTGCAAATCTAAATAATGATCGTTATCTCGAGATAGGGATCATTATCTCGGAATAGGGATTTAGGGAGGGAAGGTCAACCAAACTCGTGGTGGTAAATCAGTGCGACCCAGTGGGACCACAGAAAATTTTGGCGTAACGTTATGTTTTATCAGATTTTTATGGAACGTCAAATATTTTCCAGAGGTTTTACGGGGAAATTTTGTAAAATATTTTATGTGCAAAATTTGAGGTCAGAGAAAATTTGAGTTTACCTGAATCTGATTTCCGGTGAAATTTGATTTTAGATTATTTTTTCGTGGAGGTACTCACGTAAATTCAGCGTTTGGACGTTCTGTGGCAATTTTTCAGAATGATAGAAAAAAATTGAAAAATGTTGAAAAGGTTGAAAATTTTTAAAATGTTGAAAACATCAAAAAATTGAAAATTCCAAAATTATGAAAATGTTGAAAACTTTTGAAATGTTGAAAAATAAAAAAAATCAAAATGTGGAATATTTCCAAAATGTTGAAAATTCCGAAGTTTTCAACATGTTGAAAACTTCTAAATTGTTGAGAACTTTCAAAATGTTAGAAAATTCCGAAGTTTTCAACACGTTGAAAACTTTTAAAATGTTGAAAATTTCAAAGTTGTCAACATGTTGAAAACTTTTGAAATGTTGAAAATTTCAAAATGCTCAAAATGTTGAAAACTTCCAAAATGTTGAAAACTTCCAAATTGTTGAAAACTTCCGAAATGTTGAAAACTTCCAAAATGTTGAAAACTTCCAAAATGTTGAAAACTTCCAAATTGTTGAAAACTTCCGAAATGTTGAAAACTTCCGAAATGTTGAAAACTTCCAAAATGTTGAAAATTGATATTCTGTCTTTTAATTTGCGGTAATGTGAATAAAAAGTCAGCCAGTGTGAAACTAGTTTCATAGATATTTCCATCTATTTTCATCTATGCAAATGAGCCGCCTGAATTTCTCTCTTTCAAGAACAAAAAAGAAAAATAACAAAGAGCCCAGGTGAATCGAGTACACAGGAGTGGAGCACGAACGATCGCATGAGCACAAGAATTACAGTTATGTTTGACGCAACGTGCGAGCAAAGCTTGAGCCTAAACTCGCCATCGAGCCCGCAGGTATCTGAAAACATGGATCTACGGGTAAATAACCCAGGTTCAAGATTATCACGAGATGCTTACGAGATAGAGGAGGTGAAGATCACACTGCAACCTATTCTCAACCTGGATGACAAGGGGAAAAAAGAAGATTTATCTCAGGTTTTATTAGCCCGTATAATAATAACATAGCATGGGAACAATTACGCCGAGAAAAGAAAAAATTTGATAATAATTACTCTTCCATTCCGCAAAGCTGTTTTTTTCGAAAAATTCTATGAAAATGTTTAGAAAAATTTCAATTTATTTCCTAATGTCAATTTTTTTCGATTTTGTAAATTAATTCTTCGGTCTGGACTTCGGTTCGGCCAAAGGACATCCCAATGTCCAGAGGACGTCCCAATGTCCAAAGGACGTACCAATATCCAGAGGACGTCCCAATGTCCAGAGGACATCCCAATGTCCAGAGGACGTCCCAATGTCCAGAGGACATCCCAATGTCCAGAGGACGTCCCAATGTCCAGAGGACGTCCCAATGTCCAGAGGACATCCCAATGTCCAGAGGACGTCCCAATGTCCAGAGGACGTCCCAATGTCCAGAGGATGTCCCAATGTCCAGAGGATGTCCCAATGTTCAGAGGACGTCCCAATATCCGGAGAACGTCTCAATGTCCAGAGGACGTCCCAATGTCCAGAGGATGTCCCAATGTCCAGAGGACGTCCCAATGTGCAGAGGAGGTCCCAATGTCCAGAGGATGTCCCAATGTCCAGAGGACGTCCCAATATCCGGAGAACGTCTCAATGTCCAGAGGACGTCCTAATGTCCAGAGGACGTCCCAATGTCCAGAGGACGTCCCAATGTCCAGAGGACGTCTCAATATACGTTATATACTATGTTTTCGCTTAAAAATACTTCTTTAGAAAAAAATAATTTCAATAAAATAATTTTTTTCTAGCCACGTACAAAAAAGTAAATTTTTATTGAACTCCTCTCTCCATATATCTCCGCCCTTTATCTCCCTTCGCCTGAATCTCTACGATTACTACGTGATTGCTGGCAATATTCCCGGGCTTAATTAATACCTCTGTGATGAAACAGTGCGAAAAAATAGCGTGGAATGTAACGGAAACACGAGATTTTTTTTTCCTTCAATCGTAAAGAAAAAAAAAATGATGATGATGATGATGTGGCACTTGAGACTGGAAATAGAAATTATTGCAACAGTTGTTCAATCGTCTTTTGGTGGGAAATGCAATATGGTTTGTGTTATGTGGATAAAAACAAATTATGATTCAGAATATTGTCAGTCTAATTTCAGGGCTGTGCGAGATTATTTTTTCTCCATTTAATTTTTGAAAAATAAGGCAGGACCATTCGACGTCACGTGGTATCAAGACGTTGTTCCAGTGATAAAAAATGCATAAGTGGTCTAATCAGTTGGGTTGATAGTTATAGGAGAGAATGAAACACACACACACACACACGACTATCCGTCTATCGAGCCCACACCCTGGCACCCATCTACAGCCAACCGCCCACCCCCCCATCTACCCACACCCACCCACCGAGCCACCCACCCACCGAGCCACCCACCCATCCATCCATCTACACCCACCCACCGACCCACCCACCCATCTACAGCCGCCCACCCACCCATCTACACTCACCCACCCACCCATCTACACCCACCCATCCCCCCCCCCGACCCACACACACACATATACGCGCACACTCGCGCGAGCACACACACACACACACACACACACATATTCCGGGGCTTTGGCGTAGTGGTAGAGTATCTGCCTACTACTCCGAAGGTCCTAGGTTCGCGCCCGGCCGCCGGAGAATATTTTTTCAAAATATTTTCTCATGGATTCCGACCGATGCAGGAACTTCCGTGTGTGCTATCGGCGGTACCCATAAAATGAGACCGCCCGGCCGAGCGAGAACCTAACCCGACGCAGGGGGGGGGGGGGGGGGTTCCATCATAGGCGCCGGCCATCGTAGCACAGGGGTTTCTGGAGGTTTACCCTGTGTTTAGAAATACGATGGCCTAAAAATGGCGAAAGTCGGCCCCAGCCGCATGGGTGGGTGTCCGGTACGCCCCCTGAAGGAATGCTCACACGGCCGCTACCAGGGGCGTACAAATGAGAGGGACGGAGGAAAAAAAAAACACACACACACGCGGCTAGAAACATGTCTCACGTTCTCTGAATTGTCAAATGATTCGAAAACATCTCTTCAGCAACAGAGCTCGTTGCACGATTAAAATTCATAAAAATGACTCAAGTAGATCATTCAGCACGTTAAATGTTGCATTACTTAAATTCACAGACATGAGAATTATCTCCGAACCACACCCAAACGAAGAGAAGGCCACTCCGTATTTTCCCACTGTCGGGATCTCAGCGAAACAAAAAAATAACAAAGTCAATTTCTGTTGAATAACCATTGCACTTTCATAGACAAATAAATTCATTTTAAGGAAGTACACTGTACTTCCACACGTACGCGTTTGTGCAAGTTTCACGTTTTTTCATATTTAAGGTGAAATATTTTTTTTTTTTTCATTTATTTTAATGTTTTAACATCTAGATTTTTTGAATTGGATAATTCCGAATATTTCACTTTTCCCGAATATACAAATACGAAAAAAAAAAAAATTTTGAATAAATTGACTGAATTGATTTTGCGATATTTTTGAATGATTCTAAATTTCGGTAAAATATTCAGATTATTTTTTTCCTTTTTTTTAATTGATGTTTTCAAAAACTCGAGCAACCAAACAAAAATTAATTTAACACTTCCCAATTGGTCCATTGAGCTCGTTTCCATTTAGTGTAGACAGATGGGGAAGAACTTATCAATATTCGATGGATCGTTCTCGTCGGTAATCCTCGGCATTGTAATAGAGTTAACAAACGGTCGAAAATTGTAGCATTGAGCAAGAGAAAAGCCATTCTGCTCCCCTCTCCCCCCCGCCAAATTGATTTATTTCGTCATGTGTGCATGCGGGGGTCCCTTCAGATGCATCTCTGGCCCCAGCATCTGCTCGACACACTACACGCTCCGCCCACCAATTTCCCCTTGTTTAATATTTCCTAGATCCCCTTGCTATGGCCTTTTTTCCTCTCATCACTTCATCTCCAGTACCTCCGTCGTTTACAATCTTCAAATTTACCTGCAGTATCCAGTGCACAAATAGAGTAAAAAAAAAACAAGTGCAACTCATTGGATGCTGCACCAAGCGAAGACACTCATGCTTCAACATTTTCTCAAAACCTACATTAGTTCCTTACCGAGCGGTTTCACGCAAAAATGTCGTAAGACATTTTTTGTAGAGAATTTGATTTCTGACAAAAAATGTAATTGTTAAATTTCTCTTCACCGGCTCATTCTCAAATTAGGCGTCATAAGCAATTGAAATTTTTGGAAATTTTGCACCCAACCAACCCACTAACACTCCGGTACCCATATATAGCCCCCCCCCATCCAGCCAACCCACTCACCCACCCACGCAACCCACTCGCCCACCGAACCCACTCACCCGCCCAACCCACTCACCCACCCACTCACCCACCCACTCACCCACCCACTCACCCACTCACCCACCCACCCACCCAATCCACTCACCCACCCACGCAACCCACTCGCCCACCCACCCCGCCCACTCACTCACCTACGCACCCAACCCACTCACCCACCCACCCAGCCCACTCACTCACCCACCCACCCAACCCACTCACCCACCCACCCAGCCCACTCACCCACCCACCCACCCAGCCCACTCACCCACCCAACCCACTCACCCACCCACCCACCCAGCCCACTCACCCACCCAACCCACTCACCCACCCAACCCACTCACCCACCCACCCAGCCCACTCACTCACCCACCCACCCAACCCACTCACCCACCCACCCACTCACCCACCCAACCCACTCACCCGTCCAACCCACACACACACAAACACACCGCAAATACTCCGGGAACTTACTAGAAAAATGAGACATTCCCTATTAACTCAATTTTTTTATCTTCAATAGACCTTATAAATGTCAAAACCAAAAATACTTTCGTCAAATGGAGGAAAAAATTATCGGCAAATTCCCCTTCGGGGTAAAGGTTAATAGTCCACGGAAAATCATTTACCCATTAAAAATAACACGATTTATTAATCGTATATAGCTCTCCTCGTAAACAGCTTAACGATTGTAAACCCGCTCCATTTCGGTGGATTGCAAGGGATTATGAGCGGTTGGTAAACTTTGGAATTTTTTAACCCATAAACTATCGATCATGGATCATTTATCCTTATGAGAAACTTGTAAAGAATTTCTTTCTCCATATGGTAGTATTTTTTTTTTTTTGAACCATTAAAAATTCACTGTGCGTAATTAAAAGATGTATGTTACAAGTGATTAATAATAACAATGCTATCGAACATTTCCTACAAAGAATTCAATTTCAGATAAGCAAATTCTTTCCTAATTTTTTTTGAAATTTGTCGAATTTCAACTTTTTTGCATTTTCCTAATTTTGGAAAATTTTGCCATCATTAATTCTTTTGGCACTTCCAAACATTTCGGATTTTTTTCTATGAATTTTCAACTTTTCTGTTTTAATTTCCTTTTTTTTTTGTTTTCTTAATTGAAGAAGGTAAATTGGAGGATTACCATTTCAAAAAATTCACACATAAAAGAAATTCTTTCCCCCATTTGAAAAAGCCCATCCACAAAATCCCAAGAAAAAATGTGTCACATATTCCCCGTCTCCACTGACATAACTTACACAATAGTAAACTTTCTGAGGCAAGAAAAAACTTCTCTGAAACTGGATAATTGTCGATTTTTCATTCCTCTTTAAAATTCAAGTGAGTAGCTGAAGAAAGCCCCATCACTCAGTTCCATCAGTAAGCTAATGGTCCCCTATTCACCGAAGAAACTGAAAAGACTCGACGCCTCAGCTGAATCGACTCATTAATCCCCTGAAAAATCTCCTACAACTGATGAGCTCACAACGTTGAATGGAGTAATTGACTTTATAGATTGAAAAAAGTCTAACGTTATTGAAAATTAAATAGCATTAAAATCACAAGTGACAATTTCTGAAACAATTCACTTCCTTTTTTCGTCTTATTTCAACTAATTGTCTCCAGGATCGGGAATTTAAAGAGAAAAAACTATGCAGGCATTTTATGAGATCTCCCAAAACGTGTCCATAAGATGCCGCTAGACGCACAGAATGAAGAAAAGTTCCGTACGTCACGTGGTCGTAAAGAGAGTATTTTACAGCCTTGTAATGAAAATATCTAGTTCCACGCATGGATGGGAGTAATTTTTCTGCATCCTGTGTTACAGATAGACGTCATCAGGCCGGAAAAACGTCCGGGTTAACCGTGAAATGCCACTCCCGCTCGCCCGCGTGCTTGCCATCCGGGGGGTAGTCGCGGATGGCAATGACGCGCATGAAGTCAGAGTTTGCCATGGCTAGCTCGGCATGTATACGACCACACAGACACACACACACAGCCAACCAACCCACCCACCCACCCACCTACCCAACCCACCCACCTACCCAACCCAACCCAACCCAACCCAACCCAACCCACCCAACCCACCCAACCCACCCAACCCACCCAACCCACCCAACCCACCCAACCCACCCAACCCACCCAACCCACCCAACCCACCCAACCCACCCAACCCACCCAACCCACCCAACCCAACCCACACACCCACCCACCCAACCCACTCACCCAGCCAACCCACTCACCCACCCACCCAACCCACTCACCCAACCCACTCACCCACCCACCCAACCCACTCACCTAGCCAACCCATTCACCCACCCAACCCACTCACCCACCCACCCACACACACACACACAAACACTGAGTTGAGAACCCTCGTAAAGTATTGAAATTACCTTGAAACGACTAGTTTCCAACTTACTCAAATCATATTAACTCGAAAATTAAAAAGGTTGTAATTCTGAAATAAAATTATCCCGTAGTGTCATAGGCACCTTGAGGACAAACCATGCATTACGTCAGACCAGCGTGAGCTTGGCCTTTGTTCTTCTCGTTTCATTAAAGACCTCTTTCGACCCATTAAGTAATGCCCAACATGATAATGAAAGAAGCACCAGACAAGAGCAAAAAAAAAAGGAAAACCTGGAGATCAACAGGAAATAACCGGATGCCAGCCCCAGCGACAATTAGGATGTAATGAAGACTAGAAAGTGAATTCCTCGCATTTTCTCGGTGGGTAAAATTAATGGACTGGTCGAGCATTTCTCTTTCAGGAATAGAGAAAATTGAGAGATTCAAAACATGGAAAATAATTTTCAATGGATTTTCGTAGTTACTGGAGCTCAGAATTGCTTTTCAAATCAATAAAAAGTTTCCTACCGGATTTCCTTGGAAGTTTTTATGTTCTGTTAATTATTCACAGTTTTATAGTTTTCCTTTAATTTTAATTTTTTTTTTATTTTTCCAATTTTGGAAATTTTCAAAAATTTTGAAGTTTGAATTTTATGTTTTTTTTTCACAACGAAGTTGCTATGACATAACAGCAAAAATAGAGCAATCCATTTTTTTCCAATGACGTAATAAACGAGTGGGACACTCATACGTGTACATATGAAAAATGAAGACATTTTTCAAACCCTAGGGCACATATGGAAAATGTCACAGATCAACTTTCTTATGGCTATAACTCAAGAACGAATAGTGCAATCATCACCTTTTTCGATCTCGGTCAAGATCGCATTGTAACGAATATTTCAAAGTTTTTTTTTCTTTAAAAAATTTTCGATATTTTTCATATTTTTTATAATATTTTAAAATCTCCCAAATTTTACAAAATTCCTCAATGATCGCTAAATTTTCAAAAATTTTCAAAAAAATTTTGAAAATTTTGAGAAAATTTTTTGTCTTGTCAACAAAATTTTTGGTAAATTTTACGATTGTATCTAAGTCGGAATAAAAATTTCTTCCAGATCTTCGACGTAGCTCTCAGCCGATACGACTTCCGATAAAATGGCAGAAACCTTTACCACGCCGTATCTTGAGAACCATCACAGCTAGAAAAAATTCTATAAAATGAAAAATGTTCCTCACGTCAAACTCCACATTTTATGTCCAACGACTTTTTCCCTAACTCGTATAATTAAGCCCGTGGTTTGAATCTTGAGTGTATTCATCTGCCTCGCGGGTACTCCGCGGATTGCCCGCGACTTGAACTTCCAAAAAATCCTCTTCACAAAAATTGCAATTCCCCACCCACTCCCGGCTAGTTCAAATTTTCAAATTTTCCGAAAGCTGGCAAAAAAAAATATAATTTTTTTTTTTATTATTCCATATAAAAAAAGATGCCAATTGTCTTCACGTAAAAAAGTCACATAAAAATATTGCAAAAGCTAGATACAACAACCGAAAATTATTTGTGAAAATCATTACAGCTGAGTCGATAAAACATTTTATTATTTACGATGGCCCATTGGTATGCGCCAGTCAGGTCTAGTCCAGCTTTCCAATAACCGGTGCGGGACCGTTAGAGCAGGACCTCTTGCTACACGAGAAAGTGCTCAAGCCACCTTGGCTGACCGTTTCTGCTGTATTCACGTTTTTCAGCTGTGTTATATGCCATTGCACTGCCTGGAACGATTTACATGTCCTTTTTCACCTCACCCTCCCCCTCCCCCTCCCCCCCCCCCCACCCCACCCCACCCACCCGCCTCACCCGTTCAACTTGGACATTTATGCTCAACAAAAACGATTTTGATGTATTCTGACTAGCACGGAATTCTGTCGAGCCAGCAGAAACAACCTTTTTTAAGTGCCTCCGAGCCTATTGCAATTGAGGAGAAAAATTTACAACTACGGTGGTATAAAAATCACGGGGAAAAATACGAGCGGTGAAAGTGAGGGAAAATTGACAAACATCGGGAAATGCCAAAAAAAAAAAATTGAGTGGGCGTGGTCACGTGATCATTTTCCAATTTCGGTTTTTGAGTTCCAAATTTTTTTGATTTTTTGACTCCCTAATTTTTTTTTAATCATCGATGATTGGGAAAATTACCAAAATTCCCTATATCGAAGTACGAAATTTGTTAATTTTCGAGAAATTAATTTTTTTGAATATTTTGTCCAAAATTTTGGAAATTTCTGGAAAATCTGGAAAATACCCCAAAAAATTAATTGATTTTATTTTTCTCAATTTCTAAAAGCAAAAATTTTCGTGACAAAATTCTATTTCACTACACCTGCTGAAGAAATTTCACTAGAAAAAGATGTTTAATAATTAAACGATTGGGGTGATAATTAAATTGTTCCCTCTCATTAATTTTCATGGCTATTTCAAGTGGATATAGCGGGAAATCGGTGTATGAAGGCATGTGGATGGATTATCCGTTTGACGATCTCATTCCCGTGACGCTGAGAATATGAGTAGCTCACATCCTCCCTTGGAAAACGTAATAACTCATCTATTTCAATTCTCTAGAGGAGTACAACGAGTACGTGCACTCGACACCGGACGCACTATTTCGCCACGAGTTCACGGGGTAATTCAGTCGAGTCACACTTTTTTTCTACCAGTGCAACAATTGTTTTCAGTTGAACTCTTCCCGAAGATCAAAAATGGGATTTTTCATTCAATCTTCAGGTTTTGAGGTGTCCAAAATTTTTCTAAAAAAAATGTGTATGCGTGTGTGTGTGTGTGTCTGTGTATATGTGGGTGGGTGGGTGTGGATAGGTGGGCGGGTGTGGATTGGTGGGTGGGTGGGTATGGATGGGTGGGTGGGTGGTCGGGTGGGGTGGATGGGTGGATGGGGGTAGGTGTGTGTGTATGTGTGTAGGTGAATGGGTGGGGGTGGGTGGGTGTGTGTGGATGGGTGGGTGGGTGGTCGGGTGGGGGTGAATGGGTGGGTGTGTGTGGATGGGTGGGTGGGTGGTCGGGTGGGGGTGGATGGGTGGGTGGGTGGGTGGGGGTAGGTGTATGTGTATGTGTGTAGGTGAATGGGTGGGGGTGGGTGAGTGTGTGTGGATGGGTAGGTAGGTGAGTGCATTTATTGCGTCCCATTGACTTCACCCACAAAAACTACCGCACACATCACGTTTTTACCGACCGTAGATTATGCAGACTCTCCCAATAGATGGTATCTAAAATTTTCCGTAAATGTCGAATGATACTGAAATACGGTAGAAAAAAAAATATGAGATAAGAAGTAGTGAAGTACTTAGTCACTGCCATTAACTCATATCTTCACGTTTGATAATTACAATTCCAGAAAAAAATGTTTTATGTTTTCTGTACCGTTGTCTTCTAGGAAAGCCGAGCAACGATGGTGACTAACCCCTCTTTTGTGCATGGCACAAACACGGTGGCCTCATCATGACCCAATGGGTTATGCCTCTCTTTGCTAACTTCCTCGGCTACACTCCCCTCCTCCTCTGCCCTCCCCTCCCTCCCCATCTCCCGCATTCGACCCACATTTCATCCATTGCTGGGTTCAGCCTGTCTACGAAGACTTCTGGGTGACCAGACAAACAATTTATCGTATTCCTTTCTTTCGCCTTAGTGATCCATGAAATCAGGTAAATTATATTTTGTGCACGTGCCAACTATGTAATAAAAGAGCCATAAAATTTTCAGGGAACTTTGGTTAGCTAGTATGAACACAAAAAAATCCTCGACTATATTGCCCACCACCTTTGGGGGAGGTTTCATCCCAAAGAGTAAGGAATATTGCAAGTTCCTTTATTCGTCTTGGTTCACTTTATTCGTCTCTCCTTTCGGATCTGATTCCCTCGCGTGTGGCGCCAATGGACGCCAACTTTTTCCCCAATCTGTGCAGGGGATGTACCCTCTTGGTGACCATGGAAAACCTCAAATTGTACATTCGTCTCTTTTACGAGATTCCCGGTTAAGTATAAGACTTTTTTTTAAGTCCCGATGGGGGAAGTTATTGTTTTGCCCCCGAAAATGAAAAATCGATTTTCCATCAGATCTCCACGTTTCATGGCATTTCTGACCTTTCTAGACTATTTAAAACAAAATGTCTGTATGTGTGTGTGTGTGTGTGTGCCGATGTATGTATGTAAGCAAAAATTTCCCGGAACGATTTCTCGTGAACAAATTATCCGATCAAGGTCCTGTATGACGCAATCGAAGCGTCTTGCCGTAACTTAGAGCTGATTAGTTTTTGCTCCATATATGTCTCCTGGTTTCTATTGCTATTAACAATTTCAATTGTTTATAAGGCTGTATCTCACGAAATATTATAGATACGCAAAAATGTGTCGAATAAATGTTGTTCCTTATAAAAAAATACATATTTTGTGTCCTCTGACTTTTTTCGTATCTTTAACCGTTCCGGCGTTAGAGCGTTATAAACAATTGAAATCATTTGGAGAGCTCTGTGGTGAGAAAAATGAGAGATTGGAAAGAAAGTACGCACACACACGCAGACATCGGGAAGTTATAATTTTGGCCCGCGGAGGGTCAAACCCACAGCCCATTTATTTTTCTAATTATGAGGAGCCTATTATCAATGGAATTTTGTAACGTCTTGCGTGCAACTTGCCCATTAACACTTTTCGGGACTTCCCTGAAAAATTTCCTCATTTTTTTTCTCTCTCTTCAATTACAAAATTGTAACTAATAATTCATCTATTCAATCAGGTGTCATCGGTGAAAAATTGCCACCGCCATTTCTTAATGTTGCCCACTAGCCATAACGCAAGATAAGCATCAAAATGACTTATGTAATTTATTATTAATTCCCCTTAATTTTACAAATAGTTGAAATAACAGAATTAAATTGAATTTCAACGACTTTCGCAAAGAGTTGCCGGTTAATTGCCACTGATTTACAGTTACAAAAGGCCTTTTTGTTCTTCCACCGAGCAAGATGAAAGGATAGATGTGAATTTAAGTGCAAAACTTGGATAAATCTTTATTCACAGTAAGATCTCGTCTGATTGTCTCGATTCTTGGCTTTCTTATGGCCATCCATCAGTTTTCTCCGTTATAATTATTAACAATTCTGGTATTTCTTATTACTCGATTTATCTAGATTGCATTTCTCATCAATTTTCCGAAGCCGATATCTCAAAAGTTTCCTACAATCAAGCCAAAAAAAATCAACATACAATAAAATATTTCAAAAATTACAAAATTTGATCTTCAAATCTCGATTATCTCGTTACCACGTAGTTCTAGAAAAAAATTGTATACAACATTTTTTGCAGAGAATTCAATTTGCGACGAGAAACATTTCAAGCATTTTTTTGTAAATCGACTTGTTCGCTAGATAATTCACATCTATTTGATACCTCACCAATTGCTTTCCCCAATTTATCTGAAATTTTTTTTCAACGCCCACTTTGACCCAAAAAACCTGACATCTTCATCTAATTTCTACATCAAAATAGCATACAATTTTTTACAGTAATTTATAGTAATTTACATTTTTCATTACAAATTCCCCCCCCCCCTCCCCCCATGAATCGTCGAAATCCTGGGATTTTGAAAGTTGTAAAAACCTTTTTCTGCCCCAGAGAATGTAAATGGCGGTCAAAAGACTGTAATTTGTTGCAAAGGAAAGTTGAGGAAAAATTTATTTCCTTATTTCTACGACTATACTATGGACAATGTATTTGTGTGTTGTGCAACCAAACAGTGGGTGGGAGGGTGAGAGGGGGGGGGGGTGGAAAGAAAAATGATATGATAGGGGGGAAAAATTATCACGGGAAAACATCACTTGTTGTATTAATCGTGTTCCGTTTTGTTATGCAATTATCATGGAATGCGAAACGCGTGATATAATTCTTCTGCCCCACATAATTCCCCGTTATGTTTAGGTTAGACACACGCGAGAGGGATCAATGCAATGGGTTTTGTTGTATCGCAATAGTGTATGGGAGAAACTCGAGATGGATTGGATTCGAGATACTCCGATGTACATCCTCCAACCCATGCCCGAAGATAAATTACAAGATCGCCTGGTAATTCAGATGGTGTAGAATGCTCTACTGCAAAAACGGTTGGAGCTAGGAGAAAATATGTTAAATGAAAGTTGTTGATTACGCAAAAATACACATTTTATGTTGTATGACTTTTTGTCCCAACTCTCATTGTTCAATAGATATTGCTGAGTGAAGCCCGAAAAGCGCATGGAGGTTATGTCGTGGCGTCGGTCGGCAGGTCAAGCCCACGTGACCTCTCCGCATTGGCCCTTAGCGCTTTCTCGTTGGAGACCAATAGGAAGAGGGGCTGAGAACTGATAGGCTAAGAAAATTCGCCTTTGACTATCGAATCCCTATCGACGAGTGGTATCGATGGAAAAATCCCCATCCATTACGGTTCAATACGAAGATAGCTGCAGGGGTCGCATAATGGAGATAAGACGGCTGATGGCTGACAACACGCGTGATACAGTAATGACTGCACTTTATCATAATTATCATTTTTCCCGGGATAATATAATTGAATAAATGATCTCACTGCAAAGCCAAGCAGTAGATAAGAGGGAAGGAAAATTGAATTTACAGACCAATCCTTCATAATCACACTAGCATTTTTCCACTGCAATTTGTCCTCAATTTCGTCTTTCTCTCTTTCTTCGATTTTTGCAGATTTACAAAATCGTTAGAATTTTCAATTTTCGATTTTAGAGGGGAAAATGGAATATTATAATTATTCAAAATTTTAGGATAGTAAAAGTTGCTCTTTCGAATGCGATACATTTTATGAAGATCGGGAAACCATCTTTTAATTACTAATCTTTAATTAGTGTGGATGATTCGAGATATCGATCGAATTTCAGCTTCGATATATCGAAAAAGTTCCTTTCGATATATCGAAAAAATCCAATTCGATATATGGAAAAAATCGATTTCGATATATCGAAAAAATTCATTTTGATATATCGAAAATGCCTTTTCGATGTATCGAAAAAAATCAATTTCGTTATATCGAAAAAGCCCTTTCGATGTATCGAAGAAAAAATCCTTTTGATATATTGAAACGATTCCTTTCGAGATATCGAAAAATCCCTTTCGATATATCGAACAATCTCCTTCGATATATCGAAAAGTCCCCTTCGGAATATATCGCGTGTAGATCACCGATACATATATATGGCATAGAACATATGTTTTATCTTTGTGGGTAAATAACTTGGTAGATTGGAGAAGAATGACTTAATCATTCAATTAACCGAAATATTGACTCGATTATCGAGCCCTACGACCTTGGCACCACGACCATATGTTAGGATCCGAACGCTCGTTTATCAATGCTGTTAGGTGACGTAACTAATGCGGAGGCAATTTGAGACAAGATGGGTGGGTGCCAGACTTGCGGTCAATGGTCTACTGGGGTCACTAATGAATTTCATAATTATGATAGGTACTTCGTCACTTTTTTGGGGGGAGTGACATCTACCCTCCTACCTTCAGGATATAATGTAAACATTTGCAATTTTCTTTGACGGATTTTCATAGATTTGTTGAGACTGAAAAAAAAATTCACTTAAAAGTCTTGAAATTTTTGAAATTTTTAAAAATTTTGGAATTAAAAAAATTTTTGAAATTTTTAAAATTTTTGAAATTTTTAAAATTTTAGAAATTTTTAAAATTTTAGAAATTTTTAAAATTTTTGAAATTTTTAAAATTTTAGAAATTTTTAAAATTTTTGAAAATTTTGAAATTTTTGAAATTTTTGAAATTTTTGAAATTTTTGAAATTTTGAAGAGAGTTTCCTGAATTTTCTGGATTTGTGTAATTTTTGATTCTTAAAAAAAATAATATTTAAAAAACTTTTGAATTACCCGGAATTTCCGAAATATTTGACGATCATAATTTGTTAATTAAAGGAACTGCTGGCAGCTATTAAACCTTGATATTAATGACTGTATCTTGAGGGCCGAATAATGAAAGGAACGGACTCCGCAGCGTTGACATCGGTCGGCGGGCGATCCGAGACGATCAACATCCGGTGCGGACAAGTCGTCCGGTCAGGGACGCGAAAATTCGAAAAATTATACTCTAGTTATTCACGAGTTTTTTTCAACAACTTGAGAAAGTTCATTTTTTCTTTGGAATTCCTTTAGTTTTTAAAATTTTTGAAAGTTTCAAAATTTTCAAAATTTTCTGAATCATCATAGATTTTCTTTTAATTTTTGCAAATTTCAAATTTGTTTTTCTAATTTTTACAATTGTGCAATCTGATAATATTGAGAATGAATTGTCAAAAAATGAATATCAATGATTCCATCGCGCCAATTGTATTGACTCCTCACCGGGAAAATCTTGACATTTACACCATACAAAAAAAATTTCCACTCCTCGTACGTGAAATGAGGAAATGTGTAGGTGATATTTTTTACGCCCAGTGAAAGGAGCATTAATGCTCATTCATGGATGACGTATTCTTCGTTTTTCCTCCTCCTTTCTTATTTCTATTAGAAGATTAGAGTACCACCAACGGGCCCATTTTTCCACAAAATTTCGACCCAAAATTCTCTCCCTGTGATATCATCCATCTCCTGGAGATCTACAGCATGCGAACAAAACGAAAAAACTATGGTGCGATGCAGAAGACTTCTCGTTCATAATTCCCACCCACCCACTTACCCAGCCACCCACCCACCCATTTACCCACCCACCCACCCATTTTCCCACTCACCCAGCCGTCCGCCCACCCACTCACCCACTCACCCACCCACCCACCCACCCACCCAACCCACCCACCCAACCCACCCACCCACCAACCCACCCACCCACACAGACACACTCACTCACCCACCCACTCACACACAGACAGAGTCGGCGCGTCGGTTCAGTGGGTAGAATGTCTGCCTACTACATCAAAGGTCCCCGGTTCGTACCCGGGTCCCGGGTTCGCGACCAATCCTGGATTCGCGGCCAATCCTAGGTTCGCATTCAGGTGCTGGGTTAATAATAACAAGACTTTCCATTATGAAATAGTGTCTATGAGATCGCTAGACCGGGCCGGAACCCAACCCCTCAAGTCCTAAGATGATTTTTTTTCCAAAGATTAAAATCTTTGCTTTTTTTTTGGGAACCTTCTTTGAAGATTTGTCAGGTCTTAAATTGAGGTTGGTTTCTTATGTGGGCCTTTTTCATTCAGGGCCGAGTTATTAACAACGTAATATGAGATAACAATTGTGCTCCGGAAAGGGATGTCCTAAAGAAACAGGAAGTGGGAAGTCAACTTCACCGTAATTCTCAGGCGTTAACACTGGAGGTTTAGAGGGTAGTCGACACACTGCTTGTACACTTTGCACATCCACCGGAAGTGATTAGATATTAACTCCATCATTGGTGTATTTGCGGTTTTGCGTTATTTTTCAGAGGCAAATTCACGCGATTGAGGCAATTGTCGGATTTGAAATTTGGCGCTTCCGGTGCGGAATGATTTTTAAAAGGTTTGGAAAATAAAAAAAAAATACGAAGTCGTTATTGAGTTAATCCCAAAAATTTATGGGACGTAAATTGATTTTTTTTTGTTATTTATCTAATTGAAAATTGCTACCATCCGCTCTGAAAGCCACGACAGTCTCATTACAATTCTCATCCAATTTTTGTGGAAAGCAATCAGTGATCAGAGTCCATGAACAAGAGAATCGGTTGATCTTTCAGCCAAGTGGGACACTTCAAGTAGCTCAATCATCTCAGAAATTTTACGATTTACAAAAACTTGAGACAACTGTTTCTCATTATAAAAATTGATCTATCTCCGTTCTGAGTAATTCTACGATAAAACATCAAATTACATCTTTCGTAGAACGACTTCTCCTCTACTAAAAAGGCTCTCTACCATTTTTTGTTAAAATCACTGGTTTTCGAAATATTGTTAAAAAATTGCAAAATTTGCTCAGCTTTGAAAATCTACAAAAAGGTAATACTACATTTTTAGATTTTAATCAAATTTTTTAAATGGCTTTCACTTAATTTCTTGATTAGTAATTAATTAATGGACCGAGTTAGCCCCATTGAAATTTATAAAAAGATTAGGTATATGCTCAATTATTTAAATGTCCGGGTTTTGAAAAAAAATTATAACGAAAATTCCCAGATTTCAGACAAATTATTCTTCTTATGTTCAATTTTTAAGGTAAAATATAATTTTTTTCATGCAATTTTGGTTTTGAAAATTGGAATTGTTAATTCTTTAGGCGAGTTTGAGCATCTTTGCTGGTAGAACCAATTGTGAATTAGAAGTTCTGTGATTGTTTTGGATACAGAGCTGGGATTGTTGAAAAGTAGAGCGGACATGATTTCGAATTCACCTTGGCGATTGCTTCGAATATTTAAAAATCTATAATTTGCTGAGATGATTGAGCTGTCTTGATCAAATTATAGATATAATTTCCGTTCTCCTCATCACTTAGTGACCTTGTATAATGCCACAAGATCGAAATGGAGCGAATTGAGCAATACAAGGTGTTTGCACGTGGTACTAAAGGTATCATTCGAAATTTGATATATTTTTTTAATCTATCAAAATTTAATTAAAAAAAAAATCTTTATATACAATCGATTGAGTTCTTGAGAGCTTCAAAGTATAAATTTTAATTTTATACTTTTTTGGATACTCCTGACGTCAATTTTTGATATGGCCCAAATTTTGACAGTTTTTTTTTCTTTTTTTTCAATTTGAATTTTGAGATATAAAATTGTGAAACGTGGAATTTTTGGCTTTCATGAAATTTGGTAATTTTCAAATTTTGGATTTTTTTTTTATTTTAAAATTACACTTTCATTTTATGGTAATTTTTTCATGTTTTTGAACTCTTGAAGATTTTGAAAATTTTGCCAAATTAAAAAGTTCAAATTGAAATTTTAGAATATGTTTTAGTCATTAAAATTTCTCCATTTTTTTATGTAATTAAATTATTATTTTTTGTCTATTTCATGAAAATGGTGGAACTCAAGAATTTTTTGAAACGTATTTCTCGCATCATCTGAACTCAGGATCAAAATTTTCAATTTTCGGTGAAATTTTTGTAAATTCCCTAAAATTTTCCAAAAAAGTCTTTTTAACGTGTGTCGAACATTTCTCAACTTTTTGACGTGTTCAAAATCCCCCATTCCTTCATCTCCAAACTTAAAAACACTTTGTTCATCACTAACGTGCAACTAGAAACTTCTAAGAACTTGTTTAGGTTACAATACACCCCAAATTGAGAGAGATAAGTGGCAAACACGTGGCAGATGACACCTGGAGTATTAAGTGTCAAAATCATAAGGAAATTGAGGCCCAACTTGCAATAGCGCGTCACAAAAACAGCAATAATATTACATGACAAAAACCCACAAAAAAACAGACACACAATGACCACCGAAAAATTCCATTACCAACAACTCATTTAAACTCCAAATATTAAAAATGATTTTTTTTTTCTTTCATATTTTTGTCTCAAAATATTGAAGAAAAAAAAATTACCATTTTGTAAATTTCCGAAATTTTGACAATTCCGCAACCACCAAAATGTCCACCAAAACTGTCATAAAAAAAAACGAGAACAAAAACAAAAAAAAAAGCGAAAAACAAAAACAAAAAAAATGAATGCCCAAAATTTTTGAAATTGTCAGTTTTCTTGTGTGTATGTTCTTCATTAGATTTTTCGACACTTACCTGTGCTAGTCTCGTTGGCTTGCACGTAATCCACAAGATAGGGCAACAGAGCTGCAGCGAATTTCACCGCATTCGCTAAATTTCCCATTTTCTAGTCGACATTATTTTCACACTGTACAATAACTCCTCTCCATGAACTTGTCATTAAATTTTAACAGTGAACTTTTGTTTGTCGCGCTCGTTTTTGCTATTGTTTTGATAGTATGACATGGGGGCACTAAGTCACATTTGAGGGGGGAAGAAAAAACAGATGTTCTCTCGTCGCTTGACGACGCGACACTGATGCACTAAACCTACTCACGCCAATCGCCGCGCTCTCACAGGCACGCGCAGAGTCATAGTGTTAGTAGCTGTCGACGGCTCAACGCTTGCTCCGATGGTCAATAAACCGTTGTGGTTTACCGACGTCCATAGACCTTTCCTTCATTTTTTAATTTTTGTCATTTTTCATTCATTTCTTTAAGTTTTTTTTTGCTTTTTGATTATATATATTCTCGATTTTTATCTTCGACTTAACACCGCCTAACTGTTGTGGTTTACCGACATTTATGGCGCCCAAGCTCACGGGTCAAATTAAAAAACTGAGGAGTTAAGAAAATATCAAAGGCGCAGATGCTAAGTCAAGTTTATTCACACAACGTTTTATTTTTCAAACTTCAAAAAAATTTCATCATTTTAGAAACTTTGAAACTATCTCAAATTTTCAAATTCAAAATTCGTTCTCCTTTCTGCAATTATTGCAATTGTACACACACTAAAACTGTTGCAAATTTCTTGTAAAAAAATATAAATACACTTTTAGATGAAATTGTACAATTGATGGAAAATTTTTCAAAATTTGGCGCCATTTAAAAAACTAATAAAAGAGTGTCCTTAATAAAATCAGTTTGAAAAAATTGAAGAAAAAAGTGCAATCCTAAATAACTAGAAAAATTCACCAAATATTTGCTCCAATTTTTTTTATCATGTTTTATTAGTTCATTATATTTATGTTACACAAATTATGTATACTTAATATTACTTGAATCATCATCAAGTTGCAATCCTCCAGGTGAATTCAAAGGCCATTATTAATTAAATAGACAGCAAAAGAAACATTTTTACATGTACCTCTGTGTGTTTTTTCCCCATCTTCATACAACTAACATTAATCCAGGTCACGGAAATGATAATGCATTAATTCTAATTAAATATTCTCTACATGATGATGACAAAGAGGGATATATAAAAGGGGCGGGGGATGAAGTTGGCTTCAAAGTAGAAAGTAATGAAGTAAAACCAGTACATAATTACAAGTTCTGTTAACTTCTCCTTTGTTTCTTATTTGTAGTGCAAAGGCCTTGCCTTCACCTACGTAGTTTAGTCTGTTATTAAGGATGTAATGAATTTGTTGTAAAAAACTTCAGCAATTTTTCTTAAGTATCGAACAATATACAACTTCACCAGCTGAAATTTCCATGTAAGAACCCTCATTGAAACGTTTTAATAAAACAAGTGCAAAAAACGAATTTGAATTTTCGGCGGGGAAATTCAAATGTCACATTTAGTACAGTGTCTCTTGTAACAGTTGGAGAATTTGAAATGTATTTGGTGAAAAATGAGAAATCATCAGAATGACAAAATTGTGAGAGATTTTTCATTCGACATCATAAAACAAAAAATTTTCATGACATAATGACAGATGTCATCCGGAAAATAATATAATTTTCTGCCGAAATAGTGGACGTTATGTTACAATGATTCTGTGCCAAAATTTCAAATTTTATGAGTTTTTAACATCTCTGTATATATTATGACATAATATAACAAATTTCACAAAAATTTCATCTCATCTACCGAAATGTTGACTAATTTTTTTGAGATTTGGCAATCTGACAGATTTTCATGGAAACTATGGAAAGACGACAAACTGTCAAATGTTGTACTGATTTGACACATTCTAACATCTCATATGTCATAATCTTTCAGATTCGATTACATTTTGTTATATCTATATGTGAAAAATGATAGATAATTTTTTCATTTTTCTTCTCTCAAATTCTGTCATATTTGACTTGTTCTGTGAGACTCTTTTTTCTCAAAATATAAAGTCTCATAAATCTCGAATTTCGTGATGAATTGCAAAACCAAATCGAAACTTAATTTTTTCCGTAAATGGCCAAAAAGAGAAAATTTTCATTACACCCTTAATCTTCCCCAGAAAACAGCCTCCTCTGTTCTACCGTCACCTATTTTTATCTTACAAATTTTGTGTTTTTTTTTTCTCAATCTTGTCTTACTGAAATTTTATACAAATGTGGGAGGGGCTCCAGTCGAATGATGGAGTTATCTCAGTGCCTATGCCCCTCAATAATTCACCTAAATTACAAGTTTCTTAGTCTTTTCCCTTTGTTTTATACAATTGAACAATGCGAAGTAATCAGCAATTTTTTCCCACCTATTGTTAACTTATTTTGGAGCACTCAACACTTGTGCGTTGATATTTCAATGGATATAAAATTATTCCGATAAAATTTCACGTTTAGAAAAATTGATTGAGGAAAAAGAAAACGGAATAAAAAATCGTGCTTTTGTGCCCCAAAATAATTTCCTTCCATTTGTTCGTACTCCGTATCACAATAATTAATTAATATACAGTTCTACGATAAATTTTCTCCATGTTATTTCATTAAACTTTTTTTTTCTTCCCACAATTGTAGAATATAAGCGTTTTCATCTCCATGTAATATGTAATCCTTACCAAATCTAAGCATTATTAGTCAATGTTTATTATTAATTTTTTTTGTCAATTTTCTGAATTTACTCTGACTAAATTTGTTCCGCATAATTTTCTCAATCAAATATATATATATAATTCGCTTTTTATTCAAGATCTTCTTTGTTTCCAATACAAAGACCACGAAAAATGTAAAGTTTTTCGTGTTTACGCTTTATGTTATTTCGACTAAATTAATTGCTAAGCGCCTGAATGAGATCACGTATGAAGTAAAAATTCAATGGAGTCCCCATAGAAATTCTATGGAAAACAGGATTTTTTCCCCAGTCACATTTCAAGAGGTTTCCTATTGAAATCTTATAGGAATTATTTTCTATGGGAAAACCCATATGAGCCCTATGGATTTTTCATACACTTAAAATAAAAATTCCCTTGTCCCATTGGACCATTGTCCCATTGTCCCATTTCTATAAAAATTCCTAGACGAATTACTATAGAATTTTTTTTCACAATTTCTTTAAGAAATTTCCAGAGTAGAAAGTTTATGGGGAAACCCTATGGGATTTTTTTCCATACGTGATACTAATTTATCCCTCGAATTAAGTGTTTCTGTTTCATCACGCATACAATGATATACGATTTTAATGTCATCAACTCACACACTCTATTTCCACTAAATATTTACAGGAACAATTTGTTTTAATCTCTGATATTTCCATCATTTTCATCCTAAAATTTAATATTTAGAAATACCTATTACTACTACCTCACAAAAAATTTCCTCACCATTATCATTAAGTTCACATATTCATTGATACATATATATAATTATGTATAATATAGATATATTTATTTTTGTCCGTCTACACGATAAATGCTATTTACATTGTGATTCTATACATTTCATCATTTTATACAAAATCATAAATGAAATTATGAAGAATTTTTCATTTATTCAGTATACCTGAAAGGCCCGATAATTATTTTTTTTAACATTGCAAAATTCGCCAATGATAATTAAGATTCAGTTCAATTGATCCCAATAAAATGTCAAATTTTTGTTTTCAAATTTGTGAATTGCTCACAACATTCGATAATAAAGCTCTACTGACTATTTCAAGAAAAAATGAAATAACGGAAAAAAAATTGAAAATTTTTTCATAAAACTTCCCAAAAACATCGAAAAGCGATTAAAAAAAATCAGATGCTCAACAAAGCTGCGAAGTTCCAAAGCCCAAAGATCAGGGAATTAAGAAAAATTAAATTCCTTCCATTTTTCCAGCTTTTTGCGCCAGGCCTCATTTTTTTCTTTTAAACATTAAATCGAAAAAGGCCACTGTTCAAGGCCACGGGCCATGAAAGTAAAAAACAAAAAGTGCCCTCAAAGATCTCCGATTAGCTACCCAAAAACAGGAACATTTAAATTTTGTAGTGAAGTGAACGAATGTCTTTTTATGAATTTTCTGAAAAATTTAAGGAATGGAATTTCACAGAACTTCCTTAAATTGTTAGAAAATTTTTTGACCAGAATAATTTGTTAAGAAAAAGTAAAATATCTCAAAAGATCTAGAAGAATTTATCAATGGTCTGAAAAAATACTATGCTGACTCCTTTCCACAATTTCTTTTTTCGAAGCCAAAAAAATCTCCAAAAAAAAATGACCCCACCTCTGCCCTCCGATATATTCGTAAAAAAAAATCGATAACTCAAACACTTCACTGCAGAATTTTCCATTTTCCTAAATTTCCAAAAAAAAAAATCGAAAGGAACCCTTCCTATCACACACACTTTTGATCGTTCCCCGGGTCGGTATGTCCCCAACTAATTCCTATTCTCCTCAACACAAGAAAAAAAAAATGTACAAATTGCAACTGTACATTACACGAAATTCATCAATGGCCAGAGCCGCAACATCTCCAAGTGGCTCAATCATTTGGTTTTCGTCCCCCGTCCGCCAATAACTCCTCTTCATTTCACGTAACCCTGTGCAAATTGCATTGTGGTATATACTGATTGGTGTCGAGTAGCCAGCCCTTGGTGAGGGCGCAGGGATAATGGCTGACAGATTTGCAGCCACGTTTGACACAACCAATGTTGGCACCAGTTTGGCCACAAGCACCGCAAACAGACTTTGTCGAGTCCCAAACAGCTTCCTGGAGACCTGTCACTCGTCCACCTGAAAGCACCATTCAGTTACTTCAACACTGGCTGCTCTAGCTTATAAAAAAAAGCACCCTAAAGCTATTCATTGACCCTAAACTCACCAGCAAGATAAACACCAGCAGCCCAAACAGCGCACTGCTCATGTAGCCAGACCTCCCATCGCTGCTCCTCCCCAGGAATAACCGTCATCCCCGAGTAGCTCACTCCACTATTCTCCATCGAGTTCCTCTTCTTCTTCCCCATTTTCGCCGAGAACTGATCCGCCAATCCAGCATACCTCAAACTCCTCTTATTCTTACCACCTTTCTTCTGCTCCATATTAATTTCCTGCTCATCGGCGGATAAAATTCCCTCCTCCAATCTCTCACTACCAATCAGGTACGGGCCAAAAAGATCACTCAGCACAGCAGCAGGCACGATATAGGTCCCCGGGACAATATGCGGCCCAGCAACATTAGGATGTGGTCTTGTTAGATCCCCAGGTACAATAGCATGAGGTCCAAGTTTGCAAAAGACACAAATCCAAGTTGAATCCTTGGTATGTGCATCATATCTCGATGATAATGTCGAGCTGAATAGTCCAGCTCTGCTGACTTTTCCACGATAATCCAAATCATTTTGATGACTCATTCGTTTGCTCCTCCCAGCACTACCATTGCCCACACTCTTTCTCTTCTCCTTCTTCTCCTCCTCCTCCTCGGCCCTCGGTGCATTAACAACTTGAACACTGAGAGGACTATCCCTGGGCCCCTCAACATGAACAACTGGCCCCCTCGATCTTATCGAGCTAGCATTGGACCCAGAATCATAAGCCATCTCTCGTACTCCATCGGTCTTCAGATTCTTATTCTTCTTCTTCTTGTTGGCTACTTCAATCTGCTTCTTGCCAGTCTTCGATGTCTTCCGTTTTTTAGTTTCTTTAACCGGCAGATCTTCAACACCAGCGAAGAAGGGCTCACCAAGGGATTTAGCAACTTTTCGCTTCTTACCCCTGCCCTTGCCTTTTTTACCTCTTTTTGGTGTGGTTTTAGCTGCCACTGGAACTGAATTATCAACGTCCATGGACTCGTTCTTCTCATCAAGTTCAACCTTAAGACCCACTTGCTTGATGTCCTCATCGAGCTCGGGATTTAAATCTTCACCCTTGATTCCAATATCAGGCTCAACAATACCTGCAAACATCTTCTCCAGCTCAGACTCAACTTCGTTGAAGGGATTTGCACATGATTTTGGACTTGATGCCTTAAGCTCCGAAATATCATCACTTGATTTTCTACGAGTTCTTGGTGATCTTGGAGTTGGATTACCACTGCAGCTTTCACTACTGCGCCTCCTTCTCACGTGATCGCTCTCGGATTTGTCAGGCTCATTGGTCTTATCTTTTTCGTTTGATTCTGTGCTCTCTGTATTTTCGATTAATCGATTCTCCTTTTCGCTGTCTTGTTTCTTGTCATTTGCCTCGGGAGTGGGTGGCAAAATCTGTGGTTCAGCAATTCTCGAAGCTGTAGGCTCCGTTGGCTCTAGCTCCATGTCCTCTACTTCAGTCTTGGAATCTTTGCTAAGCCTCACTGGCTTCTCGAGCTTTCGTTTCCTACGTTGTTTTGTGTTGTCGTTGGAATCGTCATTACTGAATGAGGGAGAGACTACGTCCTCCTCACGAGTTGGGGTCTTTGATTTTTCGAAGGTACGCTCTGGTGACATACTCTTGACGCTGGAGGTGTCTCGGTCGTCGACTGGAGTTACAATCACTGAGCCAATATTCTCGACACACAGCTTCTTGGTTCCACCTGTAATTCATTAATTGTGGCATATAGAAGCGTGTTCGCACTCAACTTTTTTTTTTCTCCAAATAACATTTTTTTTCTGCAAATAACAATTTTTTCTCCAAATAACAATTTTTTTCTCCAAATAACAATTTTTTCTCCAAATAACAATTTTTTTCTCCAAATAACAATTTTTTCTCCAACTAACAATTTTTTCTCCAAATAACAATTTTTCCTCCAAATACCAATTTTTTTTTCCAAATAAAAATGTTGAATAATTTACCTACGAATTTTGAAAATTCAGATTTTTTACAGTAAAAGTTGGAACCAAGATTTTTTTTAGAATGCTCTACTGGATCCACAACTAGATCCACAACTATATGATCAATGAAAAATAGTACATACCCTCCAATTTCTCCAGCAACGAATCCACCCCTTTTTTCCCCCTCTTAGGAAGACTCTTGGGGGACCTAACACTGACCTCCTCAATTTTCCTCTCCCGCTCACTAGATGACTCTCGCCTAGGACTATCCGTCACATCCTTCTCCATTCTCGACGTTAAATTCACAATAACTGGCATAACATTGCGCCCTTGTGGAATCACACTCAGTGAATCCTTAACCTTAATTGGTTCCTCCTTCTTCTCCCCGGAGACCCGTTCAATCGTCACACTCGGTGGTAAATTAATCATCTTCTGTCCAAAGCCATCTCCACTCAACTCCTTGATCTTGTCGTGCAAATTGGCAACCCCCTTCAAATTGCTCTCAAAATTCTTCACCGTTATTTTCGGCGTGGTCAAGCTCTCCTTCGTGGACAAGGAGACCGGTTCACTTATGGAATTAGGAGTAGGTACAGATGAAGAGATCCCAGAGTCCGAGGATGTCTCGCCATTCAGAGGAATTGGTGGAGATATGATGTTTCCATTTCTGGATGTCTTGTCCAATGAACGAGCAGTTAGGCTTATAGGTATGTCCTGGGGTAAACGTGAGTAATTTTCAGGGAGTTCTGAAGTCGATGACAGATCAAGGGAACTTCCACCACCAGCAACTGCCCCTGGTGAAACTCTGTACTGATTCTGACTTTGACGATTGTCCACCAGCATTTGCAGGCTGAAGAGAGGATTGCCAGGGGGATTGGAGGAGTTTACTGGTTTGGATGGTACAGTGGGTGTATGCCAAGTGGGTGGTGCTTGGGTGTGTGCTAATTGTGGTGCTAATTGGGTAGTTAGGTGACTGGTACGAGTCAAGGAGGGATGGCTGTAGAAACCAGCTGGATTCAGGGATGCGCCAGTTAGGGCTGTTGGATGGAGATTTAAGCCTGAGCCCTGAGTCATTGTCAGGTGATTCCAGACTGTTTGAGGTGGGGGAGTGCCCACTGGTGGTCGACTGTGGCCTGGATACTGCCCGGACATTGCGACTTCCTCCCAATCTGAGGGTGGCGCTGAATGGGAGAAATTGTCGGGGGTATGAGTTGGGAGATGCAGGTGACCAAGGTGGGAACGCGAACGTGGGTATGGTAGGTTAGGGAGAGATGGAAATTGTACGTCTTTTGATGTAGCAGAATCAAGGGGTGAATCGCGACGTAATAAGTCTGGTGACGTTGGTGGCGAGAGAATCAGCGGCTTCTGGAGGGGACTCCAGTGAGGGGCTGGCAGCGCCCAGGTAGGCGCGTATCCCGAAAATTGTAGCCCTAACACAGGAGAAATCGGGTTAGTGAGTATTGGGTTTTTTTTGCTGATTATGTATGTGTCCACGTGAAAAGGGCCCACTTTGACGATATTGGGTTATGTGTGCTCCGGTAATCTTGAGCTGATTTTTCAGAGTTTGACAAAAAAAATCACTCGAAAGTACCAAAAACGACGTCGGTATTTAAGATCCAAAAATCAAAACAACATTTTTTCGAGGTTGTGGTTGGACAACCAATTTTGCACCAAAAAAATTTGACGGAAAATTGATGAAAACAGGGGATGCTACAAGGACCTTAAATGGGAGGTGAGAAAAAAAAATAATATATCGCAAACTGGATTCGATCAAGTGGGCCCTTTTCATATGAACCACATCCATTTCGATACAAATGAGTGCGAATGAGTTTCACGAGGATGATAGTTTGTACATGAGTGTTAAAAGTCCCTTTTACGAAACATAATTTTTACGAAACATAAATTTTACGAGACATAAATTTTACGAAACATAAATTTTACGAAACATAAATTTTACGAAACATAAATTTTACGAGACATAATTTGTACGAAACATAAATTTTACGAAACATAATTTTGACAAAAAATAATTTTTACGAATCGTAATTTTTACAAAACCATTGTATCCCATCTAATCGCTGAACTGCGTCATTTACGGTTGGTAAAATAGTACATGTAAGTGCAAAATTTTATTTCCTGGTCCCAAAAATTGAGATGCTCTCTAACAAGTCAGAAGGGCGTAGCAATTTAGCAAATATTGAAGAAATTGTGAATCTATTTGAATGATTAAAATTGAAGCATGTAAAGGATCTCATTTAAAACCTCTGAGGCTCATTTGTTTTTGTGAGTTTTACCATGGTAAAGGGCTGGATCTCGTGGACAGTGAATCACACCATGCTGCCTAAAGTTCGGATCAAGTTGAGTACTTTCTGACACTTCTGGACAATATGTTTCGCCAGTCGTAGTCACTCGCAAGTCAGTCGCTCGTGGTTCTGGAAAATTAAGATTTTGTTATTTCAATTGGCATCCAAATTGTCAGAATCTATCAGCAGATTTTTGCAAATCAATAGTCGAGAGAACTTATAAAATTTGAATTTGACGCTAAAGATTATTCGTTACCCATGAAATCAACAATGAATTTTTATAAAATCATGAAATATTTAAGTAGCGCATTCATGCTAAGCCCAATTAAATCTGCAGATTGCCTCAGAATGGCATAGAAAAATTCTTAAGCTGCCCACGTTCCCATTACGACTTAATCCATATGCTGCGAAATCCTCGATTACTCAAGTGAATAATTAATCTCGAGATTATTGCTACCATGAAAATTTATAACACAATAAATATTGAAGCTGGTTATCTTCGCTTATATTTTAGGTAGGTCCTTATTTCATAAATTTAATCTGAATTCATCCTGACCCCACCCCCCCCAAAAAAAGGGCTATGAATTTTTTTTAGGAAAAAAAACAATGTTCATTACACCCCCGAAATACAATATCACTTACTCAAATACAATACAAAATTAACTCCCAAATTTGCCCTCCCTCAAAATCCCCTAATTATGTTAAAAAAAAAAAAAAAACGTAATTTTCGAAAAAATGTGAATTGCAAAAATTGTTTGAATGAAACTAAATTGCATTGTCAAAAATTTTCTGAGTTTCCCAAAATTTTAAAAATTGAAGAATTTTCAAATTTTCCCGCCGATTTAACCCAATTATCTCATTTCCCCGGAGACTCAAATAAAAAAAAAAAAACATAATTTTTTTTCCCTACCCCGCATAAATCATTCACCTGTTTCCCTCCCATCCATCTCCCTCAATCCACTCAAAGTACTCTGGGCGTACTTTGCACCGCGACAAGTACATTAAGAATTCAAGTACACGATAAACTCGAAAAACCATCACTACTCCAATTTCTTCCTTAAAAAATCACTCCTCTATCAAATTACTCCACAAACCAACCAATGACGCACACACGCAAACACAGGCCAAAACAATTTCAAATAATTCCGCCTAAATTTTATGCAAATCCAAAAATTTTCCACCTTAAATATAAAAGAAAAAAACTGTTTACCCGAAGATTGTACAATACGAGCCAAGTGACCCAACCGATTTGACAAACAATTTTCGCTATACCAAAAAAATATATATATGCAGGTTTTCAATTTACATTAAAAAAATCGTATTACATCACATGTCTATAACCAATTTTCACCAAAAAATCTATTTCAATATATATAGCTAACAATGCATAAAATTACCCCAAATTGAGTACACATTTTGGTACGGGATTGGTTACTGGATATTAAGCCCGGTGACCAAACCCCAACTCCCAATATTTACTCCAAAATGGTATTTAAAAACCAACACGGCCAAATAAAGAAATTTGGAAATTACCAATGCGTCGGAGTTATTAAATAATCCAGACTCACAAACTTGAAACTTCTGGCTCACTTCACTGAATCATTTGATTACCATTCCGAGCAGATCAAGTTGGAAACGTGGAGGTTTAATTTTTCAGAATGTGAGGATTTTTTGAATTTTGGGATTTTGGCGGGCTGTCACTTTTGCGCTGATTTTGAAAAAAAAACACTTGTGGGGGTGGTAATTGGGGGGGGGGTTTATGGGGATTTTTCGCACAATTATTTGGAGTTTTGTTGGGGTCCAGGGGATGACTCGGGAGTGGGGAAACCTCACCTACGAGGGACGGACTACTTGTTGATGATTTAAGTCAAGTCACTAAGCTTTGTAATGTTTTACAGATTATCAGCGCCATGTGGTGTGGTTTTTTGGAGCGCGAAATTTATAGAATTTTTGGGTGAGTCAGTGGGGTCACTATTTGAGCATCAAGCAAATGCAGGACTCCAACAATGGTGGCCGCTAAGGCCGTGAAAACGGGTGGCTTCGAGGGGGAATTCATGGGGGCGACACCTAGTGGAAGCGGCGAATAACTTTGAGGAGGATTTTATCAGTGGTGGATGCTTGTTGGAGTATTCTATTGGGAGACTCTGGGCGAGCGCAAAATCAAATTTTTGTGGATTTTTTTGACATTGACAAAACTTCGGTTTTTCACTTTTTGAATTTTCGCGGGGCAAATGTCAAACTTACGATCTTTGAAGGTAAAATATTTTTGAATGTTCAAGTTTAGATTTTGTTTTCAATCTTTGCAAATTGTGACACTTTTTTAGTTTGTTGACATTACGAGTTTTCAATATTCAGATTGTATTGAATTTTGATCAATTTCGAAAGAGCGCGAAATTCAAAGTTGAAGGTTTTGGCAACTTTTAATGTCAGCAATTTATATGAAATTTGGGGGGGAGGGGGAATTTTTTAATTTCTGACTATTACTGGAATGCTTAATTATCTCAGATTAAAAAACTGGAACTGCCAAAGTTGGTCGAACTTGAAAATTTTCGAATTATCAAAATTGGTAAATTTGATATTCTTGACTTGAGTTGATTAAAAAGTATTTGCAAAAATATGCCAATGGTTCAGAAATTTGGGTATCGAAACTTACGAGTGTAATTTTGCGGTCTAGGCTCTCAAGCGACAGTTCAAGGATGAAATTTATTTGAATAATCCAAAATGATCAGTATGGGAAAACTTTTAAACGGCTTCCTCGGAATGCAATTTCTTTTCAAATCTCTGATGTTTAATTTGTTAATTTTGTCGACATGGAAACACCTATTTACTTTTTCTCCGTTCCATTTTTTCCAAGCCTTAAAAACGGATAATTTGAATATCGAATACAGTGAACTTCTTTAGAATATTGCTCAAAACCCTTCGCAATAATTCTTGAAATGATTTTTTTTTCGCAATTTAAATTTCTACAAATTTGAATGACTTTCTGAAAATTGTTTGAAGCTTCTAAAATTTCTGCAATTTTTGTATTAATTTGGATGTGTCCCATTTCATAAATACCAAAAACCTCAGAAATTCTCTATGGAAAACGCGGAATCGGAAGTTGCGTTTTCACACGCAGCTTCGTTTTCCTGTTCCAAACTTCGCTAAAATCGGTTTCAAGAAATGGCAGAAAAGGGTCGAAAATTCCAAAAATTATAAATCAAAATTATCCAAATTACCACCGGAAGACAGAAATATCTCGACCAAGAAATCTTAACATAAAAAAATACTTCTACGTACTCAATAAATTTTTATCGTGTACTCGAGTAACTCACCGTACTCACGTGGCTCACGTGCCAATTCCAATGTCGTACTCATCGTTTTTTTACCGCGCATTTTTGAAATGTCAGGTAGCGATGACAATGAAATATCCCATAACATGAGACTTTTTCGCGCCAAAACTTAGCAATTTAGACACATAGAAGATCTTAAAAATCCTTTTAAAAAAAGCGCAATTTTTCCTTGCCCTTCAAGGAGCGGGACATGCCCTTCACAAACTGCGCACTCTAGAATATTCTCCAGCCCTTCAAGATGTCAGAGCTCGTCCTTCAAATCGACCACAACACTTCAAAACAACTTAACAAATGAGAAAAAAATTTCAACACAAGTGAGAAAATTAAAAACCACTTCAATAAAAAACAATATTTAATATTTAATCCTCAGTCTATATATATATATATCATTCAAATCGTTATTTATCATAAAAATTGAACTGAACTGTTAACCTCAACATTAGACATTAACGTTTTGAAATTATGTTGAGAACAAATAATATTTGTTAATCGCTATTGCCGAATCAAATGTTTATCGTTATTGATTACATCATTTTTACAGTAGTTAGCTAAGTTGTCAGTTAGTTAATTAGTAAACGCGTGACAAGTTTCACGTTGTTTCTTCTCGAAATGTAAACAAATATTGTGACGCAATTTCACGAGACACGGTTGACTAACGTGCTTCGATTTAGTGTAACATGCGGTCTAACCCCCTCCCCCCGGCTTGCTCCAGCCCCCCTCCCTCCATTTCGGGTTTTAGGCAGATGCAAGGGGGCACATAACCGACGGAAAACTCCCTCCACAATGTCAAACATATACGACTTATTTTTTAGGGACGAGGATTATCTATATATGTGATTCCGTGAAAATTCAAATTTTAGGTCAGTACCGTGGCAGGAGGCGCGTACTATACCGGCGAACTATAACATTTCTGGATGTATTAGAAAAAGTTTAGTCCAGCAAAGCATGTTTGACAAGACTCAGCTGTTCGTTGCTATTATAGTCTATCAAATCGAGAATACTTGAAAATGCCACGGCACTGAGAAATCTAACAAACTATTTGAATTTTGTTTCCCATATAGCAATGCGCAGTGGAAGGTGCGCAGAGCCCCAACCGACAACATCCGTCTACGGAATTATCAGAATTTTCCGATAAAAAAAAAACAATTCTATTATTTTTTACTTTCTAAAAAAACATTAATCGTAATTTTTTTTATTACTTTATCACAATGCGCAGCGGCTGTGCGCAGGATCTACCCGCCAATTAAGTCTATAAATTTAAACAAACGAATAATTCTATTTTTTGCATTTAATGTAGAGAAAAATTTTAATCCATAGAACTTGAATTTTGTTCCTTAATCGAAATGCGCAGTGCCTGTGCGCAGAGCGCCCAATGGCGAGTTATGTCTATATAGATATGGACATATACGAGCCGAGTCACCCCCATCGACTCCTAAAATGCGGGTGACAATGACCCAACTCGCGAAACTTGAGTGACATTTTCCCGAATAAAAAAAATTCTACAAAATTCGGGAAAAAATGGAGGCAGGAGTGCAAGTGAATACCCTTAAATTCAACGTAAAAAAATTACAAACTATTCCGCGATAAGCAGAATAAAAAAAAATGTGAATATATCAATGAAATGACAGTTAACCTCCGGCATTAATTACGACCTAACAACGTAACTAAGTCACACCAAATAATTCAATACTGTCAATAATTCGGGGAATGTCAATTAATAAGTGATTGATTATGTGAAAGACTGAATCACACAATTTCAACCCTTCATGGGCTCAATCTTGGAAACCCCTTCGAAACATTAAAAAAAAACGTTTAAATTGACTCAAACACCAAAGCCAAAAAAATTTAGTCAATATATAGATACTAACTTCTAGTCAAATGTTCAAACCTGTAAATTAATTTTCAATTTTTAAACAATTTATTACAAGAAAAACATAAACAATAATTATTACAAAACTGTAATGTTAACAACATAATATTTATTATATATAGTATTAATTACCACCAACATTACGAATAATTTGATTATCATCAAAACCAGTGTTTTATCATATAAAAACTTTGTTAGAATATTCACAAATTTCCTGAACTAAACTATTGATAGCAATTGAAAATTCGGATTCATGTTTTGCCAGTGTTTGTTATTAATTATGCAACGTGGTTAAATGAAAAACCGAAAATTTTATCATCATGGAGCATAGGGATGGCCCTGGTGTATCCAAGGACATGTCACCTCGGCTAAAGCAGAAGAAAAAATCCCTATGTCAAATTTTTATGAACAAAAAAACGCGCGTTGGATGCATGGAAATGTCTTACAAGGACTCCGAGTCCCATGAAACATCAAAAATTGAAAATTCTCAGTCATCAAATACAAGCACAAAATTGTCATTGTGTTGTGCCATGACAGAAAGGAGCAGAACACCACCGCAATCTACAAGTGTCACCAGGCTATCGCCAACACTCAGCCGAGCCTCAGTAAAGTCCGAAATTGCGTCCATAAATGGCACCCAGAAATCTCCAAAGATGTAATTTTTTCACTGTCCTATAAAAAATTAGTAATTTCATTGATAAGATTTTCTGAAACAGTTCGGCATCTCCTTGGCACATTTTACAAAAAACATTTATAGCACATTTTTTATAGAGAAATTCGATTTCAACCGAAAAATTGTTATTGTTATGTTTCCCTAAATCGACTTTTTCAAGTCAGAATTTGAAAATATTTAATGACTTTTGCTTAAGTATGCTAAACGTAAAACTTGAATTTTTAAGAATTGGAAAATCAAATCAAATGTTTCGGATTCCAGTGAATGAATTAGGAGGAAATGGGAAATAAAAAATTACGCGTGTCCCTTATGATGAGATAAAATGATTAATAAAGGTCTTCTTCATTTGTTCAATATAGGACGAGCGCAGTAATCGAAGGAAGTGAGGTGCCCTTCGTCAAGATGAGGAGCAGATGCTGCAGGGAGTGTGGAAGCAGAAAGAGCTACCTTGGTAGAGATCCAAGAAGAAGTGCTTACACTGATTGTGAGTTTAACTTTGAAGTACAAAACCAAATTTAATTTTTAGAAAATTTAATTTAAGAAAAATCCAATTTTGTGAATGTGAGATTTTTAAAGATAGTGAAATAGTAAAAGCGAGAAATTGGCTAGACAACTACATCAGTATTGTGGATCAATTAAGACATAGAAGAAGTTTTTCTGGAAACTTACAGACTGAGCAGGGAGATTCTGATTCCCTCAACATTATGAAGGAATTATTTGCCTTTTGGGCAAAAAGGCTTCTTGTATGTATATACATATGTCATGTATGAAAAGTCTTTGGGCAGTCAATTTACAGTATGTAAGCAATGATCAATGGTTGAGGTATCTGAAGTTTCCAATATTGTAAAAAAATTGAAACTCTTGATTGGATTGGTAAGAATAATTTTTAGTTAATAATCATAGGTTTGTGGATAGTGAAATATTGAGATGGTTTGCATTGTATTTTATTCATAAGAACTGATTCTTCTTTTCCAAATTCATGTAAAGTGCCCTATTCCTATAGTAAAAAGAAGAGGCGATAGAAACTATCGATATATAGTGAAGTTATCGAAAACAGTAAGACCGGAACTGACGCGCCACCAGTCAGTGCGACGGAAAAAGGAAATGCGCGTGCAAAGCACGCGCTACCGGAGTCGTAGCAAGATCGTGCGAAACAAGGGCATCGGTGGTCTAATGGTATGATGCTCGCCTGCCACGCGGGCGATCCGGGTTCAATTCCCGGCCGATGCAGTTTTTTTATCATTTTTTTTTAAATTGAAAAATAATAAAATTAATGTTTTCAGCATTATTGCTGTTAATGACGAACAGTAAGTATTTTCGTTCTCATTTCACGAATTTCTGACCATCCATTGAACTCCAACAAATTTAGTGAAATTTTTTTTAACTCGAATTTTTGGCCCCGTGTGGGTACTATCCAATAGGAACCCCTAGAAGATATTTCCGTCGAATTTGGGTCGAAAAAGTCAAATTAATTTTTTTCGATTTTGGCCAAATTTAACATTGGGACCTTATGGGGAGGCAAACTTAAATTTTTTAAAATTGAATTTTTGGCCCCATGGGCGTTGATAGTATCCAATAGGAACCCCTAGAAGATATTTCCGTCGAATTTGGGTCGAAAAAGTCAAATTAATTTTTTTCGATTTTGGCCAAATTTAACATTGGGACCTTATGGGGAGGCAAACTTAAATTTTTTAAAATTGAATTTTTGGCCCCGTGGGCGTTGATAGTATCCAATAGGAACCCCTAGAAGATATTTCCGTCGAATTTGGGTCGAAAAAGTCAAATTAATTTTTTTCGATTTTGGCCAAATTTAACATTGGGACCTTATGGGGAGGCAAACTTAAATTTTTTAAAATTGAATTTTTGGCCCCGTGGGCGTTGATACTATCCAATAGGAACCCCTAGAAGATATTTCCGTCGAATTTGGGTCGAAAAAGTCGAATTATTTTTTTTCGATTTTGGCCAAATTTAACATTGGGACCTTATGGGGAGGCAAACTTAAATTTTTTAAAATTGAATTTTTGGCCCCGTGTGCGTTGATACTATCCAATAGGAACCCCTAGAAGATATTTCCGTCGAATTTGAGTCGAAAAAGTCAAATTAATTTTTTTCGATTTTGGCCAAATTTAACATTGGGACCTTATGGGGAGGCAAACTTAAATTTTTTAAAATTGAATTTTTGGCCCCGTGTGCGTTGATACTATCCAATAGGAACCCCTAGAAGATATTTCCGTCGAATTTGGGTCGAAAAAGTCAAATTAATTTTTTTCGATTTTGGCCAAATTTAACATTGGGACCTTATGGGGAGGCAAACTTAAATTTTTTAAAATTGAATTTTTGGCCCCGTGGGCGTTGATACTATCCAATAGGAACCCCTAGAAGATATTTCCGTCGAATTTGGGTCGAAAAAGTCGAATTAATTTTTTTCGATTTTGGCCAAATTTAACATTGGGACCTTATGGGAAGGCAAACTTAAATTTTTTAAAATTGAATTTTTGGCCCCGTGTGCGTTGATACTATCCAATAGGAACCCCTAGAAGATATTTCCGTCGAATTTGGGTCGAAAAAGTCAAATTAATTTTTTTCGATTTTGGCCAAATTTAACATTGGGACCTTATGGGGAGGCAAACTTAAATTTTTTAAAATTGAATTTTTGGCCCCGTGGGCGTTGATAGTATCCAATAGGAACCCCTAGAAGATATTTCCGTCGAATTTGGGTCGAAAAAGTCAAATTAATTTTTTTCGATTTTGGCCAAATTTAACATTGGGACCTTATGGGGAGGCAAACTTAAATTTTTTAAAATTGAATTTTTGGCCCCGTGGGCGTTGATACTATCCAATAGGAACCCCTAGAAGATATTTCCGTCGAATTTGGGTCGAAAAAGTCGAATTAATTTTTTTCGATTTTGGCCAAATTTAACATTGGGACCTTATGGGGAGGCAAACTTAAATTTTTTAAAATTGAATTTTTGGCCCCGTGTGCGTTGATACTATCCAATAGGAACCCCTAGAAGATATTTCCGTCGAATTTGGGTCGAAAAAGTCAAATTAATTTTTTTCGATTTTGGCCAAATTTAACATTGGGACCTTATGGGGAGGCAAACTTAAATTTTTTAAAATTGAATTTTTGGCCCCGTGGGCGTTGATAGTATCCAATAGGAACCCCTAGAAGATATTTCCGTCGAATTTGGGTCGAAAAAGTCAAATTAATTTTTTTCGATTTTGGCCAAATTTAACATTGGGACCTTATGGGGAGGCAAACTTAAATTTTTTAAAATTGAATTTTTGGCCCCGTGGGCGTTGATACTATCCAATAGGAACCCCTAGAAGATATTTCCGTCGAATTTGGGTCGAAAAAGTCAAATTAATTTTTTTCGATTTTGGCCAAATTTAACATTGGGACCTTATGGGGAGGCAAACTTAAATTTTTTAAAATTGAATTTTTGGCCCCGTGGGCGTTGATAGTATCCAATAGGAACCCCTAGAAGATATTTCCGTCGAATTTGGGTCGAAAAAGTCAAATTAATTTTTTTCGATTTTGGCCAAATTTAACATTGGGACCTTATGGGGAGGCAAACTTAAATTTTTTAAAATTGAATTTTTGGCCCCGTGGGCGTTGATACTATCCAATAGGAACCCCTAGAAGATATTTCCGTCGAATTTGGGTCGAAAAAGTCGAATTATTTTTTTTCGATTTTGGCCAAATTTAACATTGGGACCTTATGGGGAGGCAAACTTAAATTTTTTAAAATTGAATTTTTGGCCCCGTGTGCGTTGATACTATCCAATAGGAACCCCTAGAAGATATTTCCGTCGAATTTGAGTCGAAAAAGTCAAATTAATTTTTTTCGATTTTGGCCAAATTTAACATTGGGACCTTATGGGGAGGCAAACTTAAATTTTTTAAAATTGAATTTTTGGCCCCGTGTGCGTTGATACTATCCAATAGGAACCCCTAGAAGATATTTCCGTCGAATTTGGGTCGAAAAAGTCAAATTAATTTTTTTCGATTTTGGCCAAATTTAACATTGGGACCTTATGGGGAGGCAAACTTAAATTTTTTAAAATTGAATTTTTGGCCCCGTGGGCGTTGATACTATCCAATAGGAACCCCTAGAAGATATTTCCGTCGAATTTGGGTCGAAAAAGTCAAATTAATTTTTTTCGATTTTGGCCAAATTTAACATTGGGACCTTATGGGGAGGCAAACTTAAATTTTTTAAAATTGAATTTTTGGCCCCGTGTGCGTTGATACTATCCAATAGGAACCCCTAGAAGATATTTCCGTCGAATTTGGGTCGAAAAAGTCAAATTAATTTTTTTCGATTTTGGCCAAATTTAACATTGGGACCTTATGGGGAGGCAAACTTAAATTTTTTAAAATTGAATTTTTGGCCCCGTGGGCGTTGATACTATCCAATAGGAACCCCTAGAAGATATTTCCGTCGAATTTGGGTCGAAAAAGTCGAATTAATTTTTTTCGATTTTGGCCAAATTTAACATTGGGACCTTATGGGGAGGCAAACTTAAATTTTTTAAAATTGAATTTTTGGCCCCGTGGGCGTTGATACTATCCAATAGGAACCCCTAGAAGATATTTCCGTCGAATTTGGGTCGAAAAAGTCGAATTAATTTTTTTCGATTTTGGCCAAATTTAACATTGGGACCTTATGGGGAGGCAAACTTAAATTTTTTAAAATTGAATTTTTGGCCCCGTGTGCGTTGATACTATCCAATAGGAACCCCTAGAAGATATTTCCGTCGAATTTGGGTCGAAAAAGTCAAATTAATTTTTTTCGATTTTGGCCAAATTTAACATTGGGACCTTATGGGGAGGCAAACAAATTTTTTAAAATTGAATTTTTGGCCCCGTGGGCGTTGATAGTATCCAATAGGAACCCCTAGAAGATATTTCCGTCGAATTTGGGTCGAAAAAGTCAAATTAATTTTTTTCGATTTTGGCCAAATTTAACATTGGGACCTTATGGGGAGGCAAACTTAAATTTTTTAAAATTGAATTTTTGGCCCCGTGGGCGTTGATACTATCCAATAGGAACCCCTAGAAGATATTTCCGTCGAATTTGGGTCGAAAAAGTCAAATTAATTTTTTTCGATTTTGGCCAAATTTAACATTGGGACCTTATGGGGAGGCAAACTTAAATTTTTTAAACTTGAATTTTTGGCCCCGTGTGCGTTGATACTATCCAATAGGAACCCCTAGAAGATATTTCCGTCGAATTTGGGTCGAAAAAGTCAAATTAATTTTTTTCGATTTTGGCCAAATTTAACATTGGGACCTTATGGGGAGGCAAACTTAAATTTTTTAAAATTGAATTTTTGGCCCCGTGGGCGTTGATACTATCCAATAGGAACCCCTAGAAGATATTTCCGTCGAATTTGGGTCGAAAAAGTCGAATTAATTTTTTTCGATTTTGGCCAAATTTAACATTGGGACCTTATGGGGAGGCAAACTTAAATTTTTTAAAATTGAATTTTTGGCCCCGTGGGCGTTGATACTATCCAATAGGAACCCCTAGAAGATATTTCCGTCGAATTTGGGTCGAAAAAGTCGAATTAATTTTTTTCGATTTTGGCCAAATTTAACATTGGGACCTTATGGGGAGGCAAACTTAAATTTTTTAAAATTGAATTTTTGGCCCCGTGTGCGTTGATACTATCCAATAGGAACCCCTAGAAGATATTTCCGTCGAATTTGGGTCGAAAAAGTCAAATTAATTTTTTTCGATTTTGGCCAAATTTAACATTGGGACCTTATGGGGAGGCAAACTTAAATTTTTTAAAATTGAATTTTTGGCCCCGTGGGCGTTGATACTATCCAATAGGAACCCCTAGAAGATATTTCCGTCGAATTTGGGTCGAAAAAGTCAAATTAATTTTTTTCGATTTTGGCCAAATTTAACATTGGGACCTTATGGGGAGGCAAACTTAAATTTTTTAAAATTGAATTTTTGGCCCCGTGGGCGTTGATACTATCCAATAGGAACCCCTAGAAGATATTTCCGTCGAATTTGGGTCGAAAAAGTCGAATTATTTTTTTTCGATTTTGGCCAAATTTAACATTGGGACCTTATGGGGAGGCAAACTTAAATTTTTTAAAATTGAATTTTTGGCCCCGTGTGCGTTGATACTATCCAATAGGAACCCCTAGAAGATATTTCCGTCGAATTTGAGTCGAAAAAGTCAAATTAATTTTTTTCGATTTTGGCCAAATTTAACATTGGGACCTTATGGGGAGGCAAACTTAAATTTTTTAAAATTGAATTTTTGGCCCCGTGTGCGTTGATACTATCCAATAGGAACCCCTAGAAGATATTTCCGTCGAATTTGGGTCGAAAAAGTCAAATTAATTTTTTTCGATTTTGGCCAAATTTAACATTGGGACCTTATGGGGAGGCAAACTTAAATTTTTTAAAATTGAATTTTTGGCCCCGTGGGCGTTGATACTATCCAATAGGAACCCCTAGAAGATATTTCCGTCGAATTTGGGTCGAAAAAGTCAAATTAATTTTTTTCGATTTTGGCCAAATTTAACATTGGGACCTTATGGGGAGGCAAACTTAAATTTTTTAAAATTGAATTTTTGGCCCCGTGGGCGTTGATACTATCCAATAGGAACCCCTAGAAGATATTTCCGTCGAATTTGGGTCGAAAAAGTCAAATTAATTTTTTTCGATTTTGGCCAAATTTAACATTGGGACCTTATGGGGAGGCAAACTTAAATTTTTTAAAATTGAATTTTTGGCCCCGTGGGCGTTGATACTATCCAATAGGAACCCCTAGAAGATATTTCCGTCGAATTTGGGTCGAAAAAGTCAAATTAATTTTTTTCGATTTTGGCCAAATTTAACATTGGGACCTTATGGGGAGGCAAACTTAAATTTTTTAAAATTGAATTTTTGGCCCCGTGTGCGTTGATACTATCCAATAGGAACCCCTAGAAGATACTTCCGTCGAATTTGGGTCGAAAAAGTCAAATTAATTTTTTTCGATTTTGGCCAAATTTAACATTGGGACCTTATGGGGAGGCAAACTTAAATTTTTTTAAATGAATTTTTGGCCCCGTATGCGTTGATACTATCCAATAGGAACCCCTAGAAGATATTTCCGTCGAATTTGGGTCGAAAAAGTCAAATTAATTTTTTTCGATTTTGGCCAAATTTAACATTGGGACCTTATGGGGAGGCAAACTTAAATTTTTTAAAATTGAATTTTTGGCCCCGTGGGCGTTGATACTATCCAATAGGAACCCCTAGAAGATATTTCCGTCGAATTTGGGTCGAAAAAGTCAAATTCATTTTTTTCGATTTTGGCCAAATTTAACATTGGGACCTTATGGGGAGGCAAACTTAAATTTTTTAAAATTGAATTTTTGGCCCCGTGGGCGTTGATACTATCCAATAGGAACCCCTAGAAGATATTTCCGTCGAATTTGGGTCGAAAAAGTCAAATTAATTTTTTTCGATTTTGGCCAAATTTAACATTGGGACCTTATGGGGAGGCAAACTTAAATTTTTTAAAATTGAATTTTTGGCCCCGTGTGCGTTGATACTATCCAATAGGAACCCCTAGAAGATATTTCCGTCGAATTTGGGTCGAAAAAGTCAAATTAATTTTTTTCGATTTTGGCCAAATTTAACATTGGGACCTTATGGGGAGGCAAACTTAAATTTTTTAAAATTGAATTTTTGGCCCCGTGGGCGTTGATACTATCCAATAGGAACCCCTAGAAGATATTTCCGTCGAATTTGGGTCGAAAAAGTCAAATTAATTTTTTTCGATTTTGGCCAAATTTAACATTGGGACCTTATGGGGAGGCAAACTTAAATTTTTTAAAATTGAATTTTTGGCCCCGTGGGCGTTGATACTATCCAATAGGAACCCCTAGAAGATATTTCCGTCGAATTTGGGTCGAAAAAGTCGAATTAATTTTTTTCGATTTTGGCCAAATTTAACATTGGGACCTTATGGGGAGGCAAACTTAAATTTTTTAAAATTGAATTTTTGGCCCCGTGTGCGTTGATACTATCCAATAGGAACCCCTAGAAGATATTTCCGTCGAATTTGGGTCGAAAAAGTCAAATTAATTTTTTTCGATTTTGGCCAAATTTAACATTGGGACCTTATGGGGAGGCAAACTTAAATTTTTTAAAATTGAATTTTTGGCCCCGTGGGCGTTGATACTATCCAATAGGAACCCCTAGAAGATATTTCCGTCGAATTTGGGTCGAAAAAGTCAAATTAATTTTTTTCGATTTTGGCCAAATTTAACATTGGGACCTTATGGGGAGGCAAACTTAAATTTTTTAAAATTGAATTTTTGGCCCCGTGGGCGTTGATACTATCCAATAGGAACCCCTAGAAGATATTTCCGTCGAATTTGGGTCGAAAAAGTCAAATTAATTTTTTTCGATTTTGGCCAAATTTAACATTGGGACCTTATGGGGAGGCAAACTTAAATTTTTTAAAATTGAATTTTTGGCCCCGTGGGCGTTGATACTATCCAATAGGAACCCCTAGAAGATATTTCCGTCGAATTTGGGTCGAAAAAGTCAAATTAATTTTTTTCGATTTTGGCCAAATTTAACATTGGGACCTTATGGGGAGGCAAACTTAAATTTTTTAAAATTGAATTTTTGGCCCCGTGGGCGTTGATACTATCCAATAGGAACCCCTAGAAGATATTTCCGTCGAATTTGGGTCGAAAAAGTCAAATTAATTTTTTTCGATTTTGGCCAAATTTAACATTGGGACCTTATGGGGAGGCAAACTTAAATTTTTTTAAATGAATTTTTGGCCCCGTGTGCGTTGATACTATCCAATAGGAACCCCTAGAAGATATTTCCGTCGAATTTGGGTCGAAAAAGTCAAATTAATTTTTTTCGATTTTGGCCAAATTTAACATTGGGACCTTATGGGGAGGCAAACTTAAATTTTTTAAAATTGAATTTTTGGCCCCGTGGGCGTTGATACTATCCAATAGGAACCCCTAGAAGATATTTCCGTCGAATTTGGGTCGAAAAAGTCAAATTAATTTTTTTCGATTTTGGCCAAATTTAACATTGGGACCTTATGGGGAGGCAAACTTAAATTTTTTAAAATTGAATTTTTGGCCCCGTGGGCGTTGATACTATCCAATAGGAACCCCTAGAAGATATTTCCGTCGAATTTGGGTCGAAAAAGTCAAATTAATTTTTTTCGATTTTGGCCAAATTTAACATTGGGACCTTATGGGGAGGCAAACTTAAATTTTTTAAAATTGAATTTTTGGCCCCGTGTGCGTTGATACTATCCAATAGGAACCCCTAGAAGATATTTCCGTCGAATTTGGGTCGAAAAAGTCAAATTAATTTTTTTCGATTTTGGCCAAATTTAACATTGGGACCTTATGGGGAGGCAAACTTAAATTTTTTAAAATTGAATTTTTGGCCCCGTGGGCGTTGATACTATCCAATAGGAACCCCTAGAAGATATTTCCGTCGAATTTGGGTCGAAAAAGTCGAATTAATTTTTTTCGATTTTGGCCAAATTTAACATTGGGACCTTATGGGGAGGCAAACTTAAATTTTTTAAAATTGAATTTTTGGCCCCGTGGGCGTTGATACTATCCAATAGGAACCCCTAGAAGATATTTCCGTCGAATTTGGGTCGAAAAAGTCGAATTAATTTTTTTCGATTTTGGCCAAATTTAACATTGGGACCTTATGGGGAGGCAAACTTAAATTTTTTAAAATTGAATTTTTGGCCCCGTGTGCGTTGATACTATCCAATAGGAACCCCTAGAAGATATTTCCGTCGAATTTGGGTCGAAAAAGTCAAATTAATTTTTTTCGATTTTGGCCAAATTTAACATTGGGACCTTATGGGGAGGCAAACAAATTTTTTAAAATTGAATTTTTGGCCCCGTGGGCGTTGATACTATCCAATAGGAACCCCTAGAAGATATTTCCGTCGAATTTGGGTCGAAAAAGTCAAATTAATTTTTTTCGATTTTGGCCAAATTTAACATTGGGACCTTATGGGGAGGCAAACTTAAATTTTTTAAAATTGAATTTTTGGCCCCGTGGGCGTTGATACTATCCAATAGGAACCCCTAGAAGATATTTCCGTCGAATTTGGGTCGAAAAAGTCAAATTAATTTTTTTCGATTTTGGCCAAATTTAACATTGGGACCTTATGGGGAGGCAAACTTAAATTTTTTAAACTTGAATTTTTGGCCCCGTGGGCGTTGATACTATCCAATAGGAACCCCTAGAAGATATTTCCGTCGAATTTGGGTCGAAAAAGTCAAATTAATTTTTTTCGATTTTGGCCAAATTTAACATTGGGACCTTATGGGGAGGCAAACTTAAATTTTTTAAAATTGAATTTTTGGCCCCGTGGGCGTTGATACTATCCAATAGGAACCCCTAGAAGATATTTCCGTCGAATTTGGGTCGAAAAAGTCAAATTAATTTTTTTCGATTTTGGCCAAATTTAACATTGGGACCTTATGGGGAGGCAAACTTAAATTTTTTAAAATTGAATTTTTGGCCCCGTGGGCGTTGATACTATCCAATAGGAACCCCTAGAAGATATTTCCGTCGAATTTGGGTCGAAAAAGTCGAATTAATTTTTTTCGATTTTGGCCAAATTTAACATTGGGACCTTATGGGGAGGCAAACTTAAATTTTTTAAAATTGAATTTTTGGCCCCGTGGGCGTTGATACTATCCAATAGGAACCCCTAGAAGATATTTCCGTCGAATTTGGGTCGAAAAAGTCAAATTAATTTTTTTCGATTTTGGCCAAATTTAACATTGGGACCTTATGGGGAGGCAAACTTAAATTTTTTAAAATTGAATTTTTGGCCCCGTGGGCGTTGATACTATCCAATAGGAACCCCTAGAAGATATTTCCGTCGAATTTGGGTCGAAAAAGTCAAATTAATTTTTTTCGATTTTGGCCAAATTTAACATTGGGACCTTATGGGGAGGCAAACTTAAATTTTTTAAAATTGAATTTTTGGCCCCGTGGGCGTTGATACTATCCAATAGGAACCCCTAGAAGATATTTCCGTCGAATTTGGGTCGAAAAAGTCAAATTAATTTTTTTCGATTTTGGCCAAATTTAACATTGGGACCTTATGGGGAGGCAAACTTAAATTTTTTAAAATTGAATTTTTGGCCCCGTGTGCGTTGATACTATCCAATAGGAACCCCTAGAAGATATTTCCGTCGAATTTGGGTCGAAAAAGTCAAATTAATTTTTTTCGATTTTGGCCAAATTTAACATTGGGACCTTATGGGGAGGCAAACTTAAATTTTTTTAAATGAATTTTTGGCCCCGTGTGCGTTGATACTATCCAATAGGAACCCCTAGAAGATATTTCCGTCGAATTTGGGTCGAAAAAGTCAAATTAATTTTTTTCGATTTTGGCCAAATTTAACATTGGGACCTTATGGGGAGGCAAACTTAAATTTTTTAAAATTGAATTTTTGGCCCCGTGGGCGTTGATACTATCCAATAGGAACCCCTAGAAGATATTTCCGTCGAATTTGGGTCGAAAAAGTCAAATTAATTTTTTTCGATTTTGGCCAAATTTAACATTGGGACCTTATGGGGAGGCAAACTTAAATTTTTTAAAATTGAATTTTTGGCCCCGTGGGCGTTGATACTATCCAATAGGAACCCCTAGAAGATATTTCCGTCGAATTTGGGTCGAAAAAGTCAAATTAATTTTTTTCGATTTTGGCCAAATTTAACATTGGGACCTTATGGGGAGGCAAACTTAAATTTTTTAAAATTGAATTTTTGGCCCCGTGTGCGTTGATACTATCCAATAGGAACCCCTAGAAGATATTTCCGTCGAATTTGGGTCGAAAAAGTCAAATTAATTTTTTTCGATTTTGGCCAAATTTAACATTGGGACCTTATGGGGAGGCAAACTTAAATTTTTTAAAATTGAATTTTTGGCCCCGTGGGCGTTGATACTATCCAATAGGAACCCCTAGAAGATATTTCCGTCGAATTTGGGTCGAAAAAGTCAAATTAATTTTTTTCGATTTTGGCCAAATTTAACATTGGGACCTTATGGGGAGGCAAACTTAAATTTTTTAAAATTGAATTTTTGGCCCCGTGGGCGTTGATACTATCCAATAGGAACCCCTAGAAGATATTTCCGTCGAATTTGGGTCGAAAAAGTCAAATTAATTTTTTTCGATTTTGGCCAAATTTAACATTGGGACCTTATGGGGAGGCAAACTTAAATTTTTTAAAATTGAATTTTTGGCCCCGTGGGCGTTGATACTATCCAATAGGAACCCCTAGAAGATATTTCCGTCGAATTTGGGTCGAAAAAGTCAAATTAATTTTTTTCGATTTTGGCCAAATTTAACATTGGGACCTTATGGGGAGGCAAACTTAAATTTTTTAAAATTGAATTTTTGGCCCCGTGGGCGTTGATACTATCCAATAGGAACCCCTAGAAGATATTTCCGTCGAATTTGGGTCGAAAAAGTCAAATTAATTTTTTTCGATTTTGGCCAAATTTAACATTGGGACCTTATGGGGAGGCAAACTTAAATTTTTTAAAATTGAATTTTTGGCCCCGTGGGCGTTGATACTATCCAATAGGAACCCCTAGAAGATATTTCCGTCGAATTTGGGTCGAAAAAGTCAAATTAATTTTTTTCGATTTTGGCCAAATTTAACATTGGGACCTTATGGGGAGGCAAACTTAAATTTTTTAAAATTGAATTTTTGGCCCCGTGGGCGTTGATACTATCCAATAGGAACCCCTAGAAGATATTTCCGTCGAATTTGGGTCGAAAAAGTCAAATTAATTTTTTTCGATTTTGGCCAAATTTAACATTGGGACCTTATGGGGAGGCAAACTTAAATTTTTTAAAATTGAATTTTTGGCCCCGTGGGCGTTGATACTATCCAATAGGAACCCCTAGAAGATATTTCCGTCGAATTTGGGTCGAAAAAGTCAAATTAATTTTTTTCGATTTTGGCCAAATTTAACATTGGGACCTTATGGGGAGGCAAACTTAAATTTTTTAAAATTGAATTTTTGGCCCCGTGGGCGTTGATACTATCCAATAGGAACCCCTAGAAGATATTTCCGTCGAATTTGGGTCGAAAAAGTCAAATTAATTTTTTTCGATTTTGGCCAAATTTAACATTGGGACCTTATGGGGAGGCAAACTTAAATTTTTTAAAATTGAATTTTTGGCCCCGTGTGCGTTGATACTATCCAATAGGAACCCCTAGAAGATATTTCCGTCGAATTTGGGTCGAAAAAGTCAAATTAATTTTTTTCGATTTTGGCCAAATTTAACATTGGGACCTTATGGGGAGGCAAACTTAAATTTTTTAAAATTGAATTTTTGGCCCCGTGTGCGTTGATACTATCCAATAGGAACCCCTAGAAGATATTTCCGTCGAATTTGGGTCGAAAAAGTCAAATTAATTTTTTTCGATTTTGGCCAAATTTAACATTGGGACCTTATGGGGAGGCAAACTTAAATTTTTTAAAATTGAATTTTTGGCCCCGTGGGCGTTGATACTATCCAATAGGAACCCCTAGAAGATATTTCCGTCGAATTTGGGTCGAAAAAGTCAAATTAATTTTTTTCGATTTTGGCCAAATTTAACATTGGGACCTTATGGGGAGGCAAACTTAAATTTTTTAAAATTGAATTTTTGGCCCCGTGGGCGTTGATACTATCCAATAGGAACCCCTAGAAGATATTTCCGTCGAATTTGGGTCGAAAAAGTCAAATTAATTTTTTTCGATTTTGGCCAAATTTAACATTGGGACCTTATGGGGAGGCAAACTTAAATTTTTTAAAATTGAATTTTTGGCCCCGTGGGCGTTGATACTATCCAATAGGAACCCCTAGAAGATATTTCCGTCGAATTTGGGTCGAAAAAGTCAAATTAATTTTTTTCGATTTTGGCCAAATTTAACATTGGGACCTTATGGGGAGGCAAACTTAAATTTTTTAAAATTGAATTTTTGGCCCCGTGTGCGTTGATACTATCCAATAGGAACCCCTAGAAGATATTTCCGTCGAATTTGGGTCGAAAAAGTCAAATTAATTTTTTTCGATTTTGGCCAAATTTAACATTGGGACCTTATGGGGAGGCAAACTTAAATTTTTTAAATTGAATTTTTGGCCCCGTGTGCGTTGATACTATCCAATAGGAACCCCTAGAAGATATTTCCGTCGAATTTGGGTCGAAAAAGTCAAATTAATTTTTTTCGATTTTGGCCAAATTTAACATTGGGACCTTATGGGGAGGCAAACTTAAATTTTTTAAAATTGAATTTTTGGCCCCGTGGGCGTTGATACTATCCAATAGGAACCCCTAGAAGATATTTCCGTCGAATTTGGGTCGAAAAAGTCAAATTAATTTTTTTCGATTTTGGCCAAATTTAACATTGGGACCTTATGGGGAGGCAAACTTAAATTTTTTAAAATTGAATTTTTGGCCCCGTGGGCGTTGATACTATCCAATAGGAACCCCTAGAAGATATTTCCGTCGAATTTGGGTCGAAAAAGTCAAATTAATTTTTTTCGATTTTGGCCAAATTTAACATTGGGACCTTATGGGGAGGCAAACTTAAATTTTTTAAAATTGAATTTTTGGCCCCGTGTGCGTTGATACTATCCAATAGGAACCCCTAGAAGATATTTCCGTCGAATTTGGGTCGAAAAAGTCAAATTAATTTTTTTCGATTTTGGCCAAATTTAACATTGGGACCTTATGGGGAGGCAAACTTAAATTTTTTAAAATTGAATTTTTGGCCCCGTGGGCGTTGATACTATCCAATAGGAACCCCTAGAAGATATTTCCGTCGAATTTGGGTCGAAAAAGTCAAATTAATTTTTTTCGATTTTGGCCAAATTTAACATTGGGACCTTATGGGGAGGCAAACTTAAATTTTTTAAAATTGAATTTTTGGCCCCGTGGGCGTTGATACTATCCAATAGGAACCCCTAGAAGATATTTCCGTCGAATTTGGGTCGAAAAAGTCAAATTAATTTTTTTCGATTTTGGCCAAATTTAACATTGGGACCTTATGGGGAGGCAAACTTAAATTTTTTAAAATTGAATTTTTGGCCCCGTGTGCGTTGATACTATCCAATAGGAACCCCTAGAAGATATTTCCGTCGAATTTGGGTCGAAAAAGTCAAATTAATTTTTTTCGATTTTGGCCAAATTTAACATTGGGACCTTATGGGGAGGCAAACTTAAATTTTTTAAAATTGAATTTTTGGCCCCGTGGGCGTTGATACTATCCAATAGGAACCCCTAGAAGATATTTCCGTCGAATTTGGGTCGAAAAAGTCAAATTAATTTTTTTCGATTTTGGCCAAATTTAACATTGGGACCTTATGGGGAGGCAAACTTAAATTTTTTAAAATTGAATTTTTGGCCCCGTGGGCGTTGATACTATCCAATAGGAACCCCTAGAAGATATTTCCGTCGAATTTGGGTCGAAAAAGTCAAATTAATTTTTTTCGATTTTGGCCAAATTTAACATTGGGACCTTATGGGGAGGCAAACTTAAATTTTTTAAAATTGAATTTTTGGCCCCGTGGGCGTTGATACTATCCAATAGGAACCCCTAGAAGATATTTCCGTCGAATTTGGGTCGAAAAAGTCAAATTAATTTTTTTCGATTTTGGCCAAATTTAACATTGGGACCTTATGGGGAGGCAAACTTAAATTTTTTAAAATTGAATTTTTGGCCCCGTGGGCGTTGATACTATCCAATAGGAACCCCTAGAAGATATTTCCGTCGAATTTGGGTCGAAAAAGTCAAATTAATTTTTTTCGATTTTGGCCAAATTTAACATTGGGACCTTATGGGGAGGCAAACTTAAATTTTTTAAAATTGAATTTTTGGCCCCGTGGGCGTTGATACTATCCAATAGGAACCCCTAGAAGATATTTCCGTCGAATTTGGGTCGAAAAAGTCAAATTAATTTTTTTCGATTTTGGCCAAATTTAACATTGGGACCTTATGGGGAGGCAAACTTAAATTTTTTAAAATTGAATTTTTGGCCCCGTGGGCGTTGATACTATCCAATAGGAACCCCTAGAAGATATTTCCGTCGAATTTGGGTCGAAAAAGTCAAATTAATTTTTTTCGATTTTGGCCAAATTTAACATTGGGACCTTATGGGGAGGCAAACTTAAATTTTTTAAAATTGAATTTTTGGCCCCGTGGGCGTTGATACTATCCAATAGGAACCCCTAGAAGATATTTCCGTCGAATTTGGGTCGAAAAAGTCAAATTAATTTTTTTCGATTTTGGCCAAATTTAACATTGGGACCTTATGGGGAGGCAAACTTAAATTTTTTAAAATTGAATTTTTGGCCCCGTGTGCGTTGATACTATCCAATAGGAACCCCTAGAAGATATTTCCGTCGAATTTGGGTCGAAAAAGTCAAATTAATTTTTTTCGATTTTGGCCAAATTTAACATTGGGACCTTATGGGGAGGCAAACTTAAATTTTTTAAAATTGAATTTTTGGCCCCGTGGGCGTTGATACTATCCAATAGGAACCCCTAGAAGATATTTCCGTCGAATTTGGGTCGAAAAAGTCAAATTAATTTTTTTCGATTTTGGCCAAATTTAACATTGGGACCTTATGGGGAGGCAAACTTAAATTTTTTAAAATTGAATTTTTGGCCCCGTGGGCGTTGATACTATCCAATAGGAACCCCTAGAAGATATTTCCGTCGAATTTGGGTCGAAAAAGTCGAATTAATTTTTTTCGATTTTGGCCAAATTTAACATTGGGACCTTATGGGGAGGCAAACTTAAATTTTTTAAAATTGAATTTTTGGCCCCGTGGGCGTTGATACTATCCAATAGGAACCCCTAGAAGATATTTCCGTCGAATTTGGGTCGAAAAAGTCAAATTAATTTTTTTCGATTTTGGCCAAATTTAACATTGGGACCTTATGGGGAGGCAAACTTAAATTTTTTAAAATTGAATTTTTGGCCCCGTGGGCGTTGATACTATCCAATAGGAACCCCTAGAAGATATTTCCGTCGAATTTGGGTCGAAAAAGTCAAATTAATTTTTTTCGATTTTGGCCAAATTTAACATTGGGACCTTATGGGGAGGCAAACTTAAATTTTTTAAAATTGAATTTTTGGCCCCGTGGGCGTTGATACTATCCAATAGGAACCCCTAGAAGATATTTCCGTCGAATTTGGGTCGAAAAAGTCAAATTAATTTTTTTCGATTTTGGCCAAATTTAACATTGGGACCTTATGGGGAGGCAAACTTAAATTTTTTAAAATTGAATTTTTGGCCCCGTGTGCGTTGATACTATCCAATAGGAACCCCTAGAAGATATTTCCGTCGAATTTGGGTCGAAAAAGTCAAATTAATTTTTTTCGATTTTGGCCAAATTTAACATTGGGACCTTATGGGGAGGCAAACTTAAATTTTTTAAAATTGAATTTTTGGCCCCGTGGGCGTTGATACTATCCAATAGGAACCCCTAGAAGATATTTCCGTCGAATTTGGGTCGAAAAAGTCAAATTAATTTTTTTCGATTTTGGCCAAATTTAACATTGGGACCTTATGGGGAGGCAAACTTAAATTTTTTAAAATTGAATTTTTGGCCCCGTGGGCGTTGATACTATCCAATAGGAACCCCTAGAAGATATTTCCGTCGAATTTGGGTCGAAAAAGTCGAATTAATTTTTTTCGATTTTGGCCAAATTTAACATTGGGACCTTATGGGGAGGCAAACTTAAATTTTTTAAAATTGAATTTTTGGCCCCGTGTGCGTTGATACTATCCAATAGGAACCCCTAGAAGATATTTCCGTCGAATTTGGGTCGAAAAAGTCAAATTAATTTTTTTCGATTTTGGCCAAATTTAACATTGGGACCTTATGGGGAGGCAAACTTAAATTTTTTAAAATTGAATTTTTGGCCCCGTGTGCGTTGATACTATCCAATAGGAACCCCTAGAAGATATTTCCGTCGAATTTGGGTCGAAAAAGTCAAATTAATTTTTTTCGATTTTGGCCAAATTTAACATTGGGACCTTATGGGGAGGCAAACTTAAATTTTTTAAAATTGAATTTTTGGCCCCGTGGGCGTTGATACTATCCAATAGGAACCCCTAGAAGATATTTCCGTCGAATTTGGGTCGAAAAAGTCAAATTAATTTTTTTCGATTTTGGCCAAATTTAACATTGGGACCTTATGGGGAGGCAAACTTAAATTTTTTAAAATTGAATTTTTGGCCCCGTGGGCGTTGATACTATCCAATAGGAACCCCTAGAAGATATTTCCGTCGAATTTGGGTCGAAAAAGTCAAATTAATTTTTTTCGATTTTGGCCAAATTTAACATTGGGACCTTATGGGGAGGCAAACTTAAATTTTTTAAAATTGAATTTTTGGCCCCGTGGGCGTTGATACTATCCAATAGGAACCCCTAGAAGATATTTCCGTCGAATTTGGGTCGAAAAAGTCAAATTAATTTTTTTCGATTTTGGCCAAATTTAACATTGGGACCTTATGGGGAGGCAAACTTAAATTTTTTAAAATTGAATTTTTGGCCCCGTGGGCGTTGATACTATCCAATAGGAACCCCTAGAAGATATTTCCGTCGAATTTGGGTCGAAAAAGTCAAATTAATTTTTTTCGATTTTGGCCAAATTTAACATTGGGACCTTATGGGGAGGCAAACTTAAATTTTTTAAAATTGAATTTTTGGCCCCGTGGGCGTTGATACTATCCAATAGGAACCCCTAGAAGATATTTCCGTCGAATTTGGGTCGAAAAAGTCAAATTAATTTTTTTCGATTTTGGCCAAATTTAACATTGGGACCTTATGGGGAGGCAAACTTAAATTTTTTAAAATTGAATTTTTGGCCCCGTGGGCGTTGATACTATCCAATAGGAACCCCTAGAAGATATTTCCGTCGAATTTGGGTCGAAAAAGTCAAATTAATTTTTTTCGATTTTGGCCAAATTTAACATTGGGACCTTATGGGGAGGCAAACTTAAATTTTTTAAAATTGAATTTTTGGCCCCGTGGGCGTTGATACTATCCAATAGGAACCCCTAGAAGATATTTCCGTCGAATTTGGGTCGAAAAAGTCAAATTAATTTTTTTCGATTTTGGCCAAATTTAACATTGGGACCTTATGGGGAGGCAAACTTAAATTTTTTAAAATTGAATTTTTGGCCCCGTGGGCGTTGATACTATCCAATAGGAACCCCTAGAAGATATTTCCGTCGAATTTGGGTCGAAAAAGTCAAATTAATTTTTTTCGATTTTGGCCAAATTTAACATTGGGACCTTATGGGGAGGCAAACTTAAATTTTTTAAAATTGAATTTTTGGCCCCGTGGGCGTTGATACTATCCAATAGGAACCCCTAGAAGATATTTCCGTCGAATTTGGGTCGAAAAAGTCAAATTAATTTTTTTCGATTTTGGCCAAATTTAACATTGGGACCTTATGGGGAGGCAAACTTAAATTTTTAAAATTGAATTTTTGGCCCCGTGGGCGTTGATACTATCCAATAGGAACCCCTAGAAGATATTTCCGTCGAATTTGGGTCGAAAAAGTCAAATTAATTTTTTTCGATTTTGGCCAAATTTAACATTGGGACCTTATGGGGAGGCAAACTTAAATTTTTTAAAATTGAATTTTTGGCCCCGTGTGCGTTGATACTATCCAATAGGAACCCCTAGAAGATATTTCCGTCGAATTTGGGTCGAAAAAGTCAAATTAATTTTTTTCGATTTTGGCCAAATTTAACATTGGGACCTTATGGGGAGGCAAACTTAAATTTTTTAAAATTGAATTTTTGGCCCCGTGGGCGTTGATACTATCCAATAGGAACCCCTAGAAGATATTTCCGTCGAATTTGGGTCGAAAAAGTCAAATTAATTTTTTTCGATTTTGGCCAAATTTAACATTGGGACCTTATGGGGAGGCAAACTTAAATTTTTTAAAATTGAATTTTTGGCCCCGTGGGCGTTGATACTATCCAATAGGAACCCCTAGAAGATATTTCCGTCGAATTTGGGTCGAAAAAGTCAAATTAATTTTTTTCGATTTTGGCCAAATTTAACATTGGGACCTTATGGGGAGGCAAACTTAAATTTTTTAAAATTGAATTTTTGGCCCCGTGGGCGTTGATACTATCCAATAGGAACCCCTAGAAGATATTTCCGTCGAATTTGGGTCGAAAAAGTCAAATTAATTTTTTTCGATTTTGGCCAAATTTAACATTGGGACCTTATGGGGAGGCAAACTTAAATTTTTTAAAATTGAATTTTTGGCCCCGTGGGCGTTGATACTATCCAATAGGAACCCCTAGAAGATATTTCCGTCGAATTTGGGTCGAAAAAGTCAAATTAATTTTTTTCGATTTTGGCCAAATTTAACATTGGGACCTTATGGGGAGGCAAACTTAAATTTTTTAAAATTGAATTTTTGGCCCCGTGGGCGTTGATACTATCCAATAGGAACCCCTAGAAGATATTTCCGTCGAATTTGGGTCGAAAAAGTCAAATTAATTTTTTTCGATTTTGGCCAAATTTAACATTGGGACCTTATGGGGAGGCAAACTTAAATTTTTTAAAATTGAATTTTTGGCCCCGTGTGCGTTGATACTATCCAATAGGAACCCCTAGAAGATATTTCCGTCGAATTTGGGTCGAAAAAGTCAAATTAATTTTTTTCGATTTTGGCCAAATTTAACATTGGGACCTTATGGGGAGGCAAACTTAAATTTTTTAAAATTGAATTTTTGGCCCCGTGTGCGTTGATACTATCCAATAGGAACCCCTAGAAGATATTTCCGTCGAATTTGGGTCGAAAAAGTCAAATTAATTTTTTTCGATTTTGGCCAAATTTAACATTGGGACCTTATGGGGAGGCAAACTTAAATTTTTTAAAATTGAATTTTTGGCCCCGTGGGCGTTGATACTATCCAATAGGAACCCCTAGAAGATATTTCCGTCGAATTTGGGTCGAAAAAGTCAAATTAATTTTTTTCGATTTTGGCCAAATTTAACATTGGGACCTTATGGGGAGGCAAACTTAAATTTTTTTTAAATTGAATTTTTGGCCCCGTGGGCGTTGATACTATCCAATAGGAACCCCTAGAAGATATTTCCGTCGAATTTGGGTCGAAAAAGTCAAATTAATTTTTTTCGATTTTGGCCAAATTTAACATTGGGACCTTATGGGGAGGCAAACTTAAATTTTTTAAAATTGAATTTTTGGCCCCGTGGGCGTTGATACTATCCAATAGGAACCCCTAGAAGATATTTCCGTCGAATTTGGGTCGAAAAAGTCAAATTAATTTTTTTCGATTTTGGCCAAATTTAACATTGGGACCTTATGGGGAGGCAAACTTAAATTTTTTAAAATTGAATTTTTGGCCCCGTGGGCGTTGATACTATCCAATAGGAACCCCTAGAAGATATTTCCGTCGAATTTGGGTCGAAAAAGTCAAATTAATTTTTTTTCGATTTTGGCCAAATTTAACATTGGGACCTTATGGGGAGGCAAACTTAAATTTTTTAAATTGAATTTTTGGCCCCGTGTGCGTTGATACTATCCAATAGGAACCCCTAGAAGATATTTCCGTCGAATTTGGGTCGAAAAAGTCAAATTAATTTTTTTCGATTTTGGCCAAATTTAACATTGGGACCTTATGGGGAGGCAAACTTAAATTTTTTAAAATTGAATTTTTGGCCCCGTGGGCGTTGATACTATCCAATAGGAACCCCTAGAAGATATTTCCGTCGAATTTGGGTCGAAAAAGTCAAATTAATTTTTTTTCGATTTTGGCCAAATTTAACATTGGGACCTTATGGGGAGGCAAACTTAAATTTTTTAAAATTGAATTTTTGGCCCCGTGGGCGTTGATACTATCCAATAGGAACCCCTAGAAGATATTTCCGTCGAATTTGGGTCGAAAAAGTCAAATTAATTTTTTTCGATTTTGGCCAAATTTAACATTGGGACCTTATGGGGAGGCAAACTTAAATTTTTTAAAATTGAATTTTTGGCCCGTGTGCGTTGATACTATCCAATAGGAACCCCTAGAAGATATTTCCGTCGAATTTGGGTCGAAAAAGTCAAATTAATTTTTTTCGATTTTGGCCAAATTTAACATTGGGACCTTATGGGGAGGCAAACTTAAATTTTTTAAAATTGAATTTTTGGCCCCGTGGGCGTTGATACTATCCAATAGGAACCCCTAGAAGATATTTCCGTCGAATTTGGGTCGAAAAAGTCAAATTAATTTTTTTCGATTTTGGCCAAATTTAACATTGGGACCTTATGGGGAGGCAAACTTAAATTTTTTAAAATTGAATTTTTGGCCCCGTGGGCGTTGATACTATCCAATAGGAACCCCTAGAAGATATTTCCGTCGAATTTGGGTCGAAAAAGTCAAATTAATTTTTTTCGATTTTGGCCAAATTTAACATTGGGACCTTATGGGGAGGCAAACTTAAATTTTTTAAAATTGAATTTTTGGCCCCGTGGGCGTTGATACTATCCAATAGGAACCCCTAGAAGATATTTCCGTCGAATTTGGGTCGAAAAACTCAAATTAATTTTTTTTCGATTTTGGCCAAATTTAACATTGGGACCTTATGGGGAGGCAAACTTAAATTTTTTAAAATTGAATTTTTGGCCCCGTGGGCGTTGATACTATCCAATAGGAACCCCTAGAAGATATTTCCGTCGAATTTGGGTCGAAAAAGTCAAATTAATTTTTTTCGATTTTGGCCAAATTTAACATTGGGACCTTATGGGGAGGCAAACTTAAATTTTTTAAAATTGAATTTTTGGCCCCGTGGGCGTTGATACTATCCAATAGGAACCCCTAGAAGATATTTCCGTCGAATTTGGGTCGAAAAAGTCAAATTAATTTTTTCGATTTTGGCCAAATTTAACATTGGGACCTTATGGGGAGGCAAACTTAAATTTTTTAAAATTGAATTTTTGGCCCCGTGGGCGTTGATACTATCCAATAGGAACCCCTAGAAGATATTTCCGTCGAATTTGGGTCGAAAAAGTCAAATTAATTTTTTTCGATTTTGGCCAAATTTAACATTGGGACCTTATGGGGAGGCAAACTTAAATTTTTTAAAATTGAATTTTTGGCCCCGTGGGCGTTGATACTATCCAATAGGAACCCCTAGAAGATATTTCCGTCGAATTTGGGTCGAAAAAGTCAAATTAATTTTTTTCGATTTTGGCCAAATTTAACATTGGGACCTTATGGGGAGGCAAACTTAAATTTTTTAAATTGAATTTTTGGCCCCGTGGGCGTTGATACTATCCAATAGGAACCCCTAGAAGATATTTCCGTCGAATTTGGGTCGAAAAAGTCAAATTAATTTTTTTCGATTTTGGCCAAATTTAACATTGGGACCTTATGGGGAGGCAAACTTAAATTTTTTAAAATTGAATTTTTGGCCCCGTGTGCGTTGATACTATCCAATAGGAACCCCTAGAAGATATTTCCGTCGAATTTGGGTCGAAAAAGTCAAATTAATTTTTTTCGATTTTGGCCAAATTTAACATTGGGACCTTATGGGGAGGCAAACTTAAATTTTTTAAAATTGAATTTTTGGCCCCGTGGGCGTTGATACTATCCAATAGGAACCCCTAGAAGATATTTCCGTCGAATTTGGGTCGAAAAAGTCAAATTAATTTTTTTCGATTTTGGCCAAATTTAACATTGGGACCTTATGGGGAGGCAAACTTAAATTTTTTAAAATTGAATTTTTGGCCCCGTGGGCGTTGATACTATCCAATAGGAACCCCTAGAAGATATTTCCGTCGAATTTGGGTCGAAAAAGTCAAATTAATTTTTTTCGATTTTGGCCAAATTTAACATTGGGACCTTATGGGGAGGCAAACTTAAATTTTTTAAAATTGAATTTTTGGCCCCGTGGGCGTTGATACTATCCAATAGGAACCCCTAGAAGATATTTCCGTCGAATTTGGGTCGAAAAAGTCAAATTAATTTTTTTCGATTTTGGCCAAATTTAACATTGGGACCTTATGGGGAGGCAAACTTAAATTTTTTAAAATTGAATTTTTGGCCCCGTGGGCGTTGATACTATCCAATAGGAACCCCTAGAAGATATTTCCGTCGAATTTGGGTCGAAAAAGTCAAATTAATTTTTTTCGATTTTGGCCAAATTTAACATTGGGACCTTATGGGGAGGCAAACTTAAATTTTTTAAAATTGAATTTTTGGCCCCGTGGGCGTTGATACTATCCAATAGGAACCCCTAGAAGATATTTCCGTCGAATTTGGGTCGAAAAAGTCAATTAATTTTTTTCGATTTTGGCCAAATTTAACATTGGGACCTTATGGGGAGGCAACTTAAATTTTTTAAAATTGAATTTTTGGCCCCGTGGGCGTTGATACTATCCAATAGGAACCCCTAGAAGATATTTCCGTCGAATTTGGGTCGAAAAAGTCAAATTAATTTTTTTTCGATTTTGGCCAAATTTAACATTGGGACCTTATGGGGAGGCAAACTTAAATTTTTTAAAATTGAATTTTTGGCCCCGTGGGCGTTGATACTATCCAATAGGAACCCCTAGAAGATATTTCCGTCGAATTTGGGTCGAAAAAGTCAAATTAATTTTTTTCGATTTTGGCCAAATTTAACATTGGGAACCTTATGGGGAGGCAAACTTAAATTTTTAAATTGAATTTTTGGCCCCGTGGGCGTTGATACTATCCAATAGGAACCCCTAGAAGATATTTCCGTCGAATTTGGGTCGAAAAAGTCAAATTAATTTTTTTCGATTTTGGCCAAATTTAACATTGGGACCTTATGGGGAGGCAAACTTAAATTTTTTAAAATTGAATTTTTGGCCCCGTGGGCGTTGATACTATCCAATAGGAACCCCTAGAAGATATTTCCGTCGAATTTGGGTCGAAAAAGTCAAATTAATTTTTTTCGATTTTGGCCAAATTTAACATTGGGACCTTATGGGGAGGCAAACTTAAATTTTTTAAATTGAATTTTTGGCCCCGTGGGCGTTGATACTATCCAATAGGAACCCCTAGAAGATATTTCCGTCGAATTTGGGTCGAAAAAGTCAAATTAATTTTTTTCGATTTTGGCCAAATTTAACATTGGGACCTTATGGGGAGGCAAACTTAAATTTTTTAAAATTGAATTTTTGGCCCCGTGGGCGTTGATACTATCCAATAGGAACCCCTAGAAGATATTTCCGTCGAATTTGGGTCGAAAAAGTCAAATTAATTTTTTTCGATTTTGGCCAAATTTAACATTGGGACCTTATGGGAGGCAAACTTAAATTTTTAAAATTGAATTTTTGGCCCCGTGTGCGTTGATACTATCCAATAGGAACCCCTAGAAGATATTTCCGTCGAATTTGGGTCGAAAAAGTCAAATTAATTTTTTTCGATTTTGGCCAAATTTAACATTGGGACCTTATGGGGAGGCAAACTTAAATTTTTTAAAATTGAATTTTTGGCCCCGTGTGCGTTGATACTATCCAATAGGAACCCCTAGAAGATATTTCCGTCGAATTTGGGTCGAAAAAGTCAAATTAATTTTTTTCGATTTTGGCCAAATTTAACATTGGGACCTTATGGGGAGGCAAACTTAAATTTTTTAAAATTGAATTTTTGGCCCCCGTGGGCGTTGATACTATCCAATAGGAACCCCTAGAAGATATTTCCGTCGAATTTGGGTCGAAAAAGTCAAATTAATTTTTTTCGATTTTGGCCAAATTTAACATTGGGACCTTATGGGGAGGCAAACTTAAATTTTTTAAAATTGAATTTTTGGCCCCGTGGGCGTTGATACTATCCAATAGGAACCCCTAGAAGATATTTTCCGTCGAATTTGGGTCGAAAAAGTCAAATTAATTTTTTTCGATTTTGGCCAAATTTAACATTGGGACCTTATGGGGAGGGCAAACTTAAATTTTTTTAAAATTGAATTTTTGGCCCCGTGTGCGTTGATACTATCCAATAGGAACCCCTAGAAGATATTTCCGTCGAATTTGGGTCGAAAAGTCAAATTAATTTTTTTCGATTTTGGCCAAATTTAACATTGGGACCTTATGGGGAGGCAAACTTAAATTTTTTAAATTGAATTTTTGGCCCGTGGGCGTTGATACTATCCAATAGGAACCCCTAGAAGATATTTCCGTCGAATTTGGGTCGAAAAAGTCAAATTAATTTTTTCGATTTTGGCCAAATTTAACATTGGGACCTTATGGGGAGGCAAACTTAAATTTTTTAAAATTGAATTTTTGGCCCCGTGGGCGTTGATACTATCCAATAGGAACCCCTAGAAGATATTTTCCGTCGAATTTGGGTCGAAAAGTCAAATTAATTTTTTTCGATTTTGGCCAAATTTAACATTGGGACCTTATGGGGAGGCAAACTTAAATTTTTAAAATTGAATTTTTGGCCCCGTGGGCGTTGATACTATCCAATAGGAACCCCTAGAAGATATTTCCGTCGAATTGGGTCGAAAAAGTCAAATTAATTTTTTTCGATTTGGCCAAATTTAACATTGGGACCTTATGGGGAGGCAAACTTAAATTTTTTAAAATTGAATTTTTGGCCCCGTGGGCGTTGATACTATCCAATAGGAACCCTAGAAGATATTTCCGTCGAATTTGGGTCGAAAAAGTCAAATTAATTTTTTTCGATTTTGGCCAAATTTAACATTGGGACCTTATGGGGAGGCAAACTTAAATTTTTTAAAATTGAATTTTTGGCCCCGTGGCGTTGATACTATCCAATAGGAACCCCTAGAAGATATTTCCGTCGAATTTGGGTCGAAAAAGTCAAATTAATTTTTTTCGATTTTGGCCAAATTTAACATTGGGACCTTATGGGGAGGCAAACTTAAATTTTTTAAAATTGAATTTTTGGCCCCGTGGGCGTTGATACTATCCAATAGGAACCCCTAGAAGATATTTCCGTCGAATTTGGGTCGAAAAAGTCAAATTAATTTTTTTCGATTTTGGCCAAATTTAACATTGGGACCTTATGGGGAGGCAAACTTAAATTTTTTAAAATTGAATTTTTGGCCCCGTGGCGTTGATACTATCCAATAGGAACCCCTAGAAGATATTTCCGTCGAATTTGGGTCGAAAAGTCAAATTAATTTTTTTCGATTTTGGCCAAATTTAACATTGGGACCTTATGGGGAGGCAAACTTAAATTTTTTAAATTGAATTTTTGGCCCCGTGGGCGTTGATACTATCCAATAGGAACCCCTAGAAGATATTTCCGTCGAATTTGGGTCGAAAAAGTCAAATTAATTTTTTTCGATTTTGGCCAAATTTAACATTGGGACCTTATGGGGAGGCAAACTTAAATTTTTTTAAAATTGAATTTTTGGCCCCGTGGGCGTTGATACTATCCAATAGGAACCCTAGAAGATATTTCCGTCGAATTTGGGTCGAAAAAGTCAAATTAATTTTTTTCGATTTTTGGCCAAATTTAACATTGGGACCTTATGGGGAGGCAAACTTAAATTTTTTAAATTGAATTTTTGGCCCCGTGGTGCGTTGATACTATCCAATAGGAACCCTAGAAGATATTTCCGTCGAATTTGGGTCGAAAAAGTCAAATTAATTTTTTTCGATTTTTGGCCAAATTTAACATTGGGACCTTATGGGGAGGCAAACTTAAATTTTTTAAAATTGAATTTTGGCCCGTGGGCGTTGATACTATCCAATAGGAACCCCTAGAAGATATTTCCGTCGAATTTGGGTCGAAAAAGTCAAATTAATTTTTTTTCGATTTTTGGCCAAATTTAACATTGGGACCTTATGGGGAGGCAAAACTTAAATTTTTTTAAATTGAATTTTTGGCCCCGTGGGCGTTGATACTATCCAATAGGAACCCCTAGAAGATATTTCCGTCGAATTTGGGTCGAAAAAGTCAAATTAATTTTTTTCGATTTTGGCCAAATTTAACATTGGGACCTTATGGGGAGGCAAACTTAAATTTTTTAAAATTGAATTTTTGGCCCCGTGTGGCGTTGATACTATCCAATAGGAACCCCTAGAAGATATTTCCGTCGAATTTGGGTCGAAAAAGTCAAATTAATTTTTTTCGATTTTGGCCAAATTTAACATTGGGACCTTATGGGGAGGCAACTTAATTTTTTAAATTGAATTTTTGGCCCCGTGGGCGTTGATACTATCCAATAGGAACCCCTAGAAGATATTCCGTCGAATTTGGGTCGAAAAAGTCAAATTAATTTTTTTCGATTTTGGCCAAATTTAACATTGGGACCTTATGGGGAGGCAAACTTAAATTTTTTTAAAATTGAATTTTGGCCCCGTGGCGTTGATACTATCCAATAGGAACCCCTAGAAGATATTTCCGTCGAATTTGGGTCGAAAAAGTCAATTAATTTTTTTTCGATTTTGGCCAAATTTAACATTGGGACCTTATGGGGAGGCAAACTTAAATTTTTTAAAATTGAATTTTTGGCCCCGTGGGCGTTGATACTATCCAATAGGAACCCCTAGAAGATATTTCCGTCGAATTTGGGTCGAAAAAGTCAAATTAATTTTTTCGATTTTGGCCAAATTTAACATTGGGACCTTATGGGGAGGCAACTTAAATTTTGTTAAAATTGAATTTTGGCCCCGTGGGCGTTGATACTATCCAATAGGAACCCCTAGAAGATATTTCCGTCGAATTTGGGTCGAAAAAGTCAAATTAATTTTTTTTCGATTTTGGCCAAATTTAACATTGGGACCTTATGGGGAGGCAACTTAAATTTTTTAAAATTGAATTTTTGGCCCCGTGGCGTTGATACTATCCAATAGGAACCCCTAGAAGATATTTCCGTCGAATTTGGGTCGAAAAAGTCAAATTAATTTTTTCGATTTTGGCCAAATTTAACATTGGGACCTTATGGGGAGGCAAACTTAAATTTTTTTAAAATTGAATTTTTGGCCCCGTGGGCGTTGATACTATCCAATAGGAACCCCTAGAAGATATTCCGTCGAATTTGGGTCGAAAAGTCAAATAATTTTTTTTCGATTTTGGCCAAATTTAACATTGGGACCTATGGGGAGGCAACTTAAAATTTTTTAAAATTGAATTTTTGGCCCGTGGGCGTTGATACTATCCAATAGGAAACCCCTAGAAGATATTTCCGTCGAATTTGGGTCGAAAAAGTCAAATTAATTTTTTTCGATTTTGGCCAAATTTAACATTGGGACCTTATGGGGAGGCAAACTTAAATTTTTAAATTGAATTTTTGGCCCCGTGGGCGTTTGATACTATCCAATAGGAACCCTAGAAGATATTTCCGTCGAATTTGGGTCGAAAAAGTCAAATTAATTTTTTTCGATTTTGGCCAAATTTAACATTGGGACCTTATGGGGAGGCAAACTTAAATTTTTTTAAATTGAATTTTTGGCCCCGTGGGCGTTGATACTATCCAATAGGGAACCCCTAGAAGATATTTCCGTCGAATTTGGGTCGAAAAAGTCGAAATTAATTTTTTTTCGATTTTGGCCAAATTTAACATTGGGACCTTATGGGGAGGCAAACTTAAATTTTTTTAAAATTGAATTTTTTGGCCCCGTGGTGCGTTGATACTATCCAATAGGAACCCCTAGAAGATATTTCCGTCGAATTTGGGTCGAAAAAGTCAAATTAATTTTTTTCGATTTTGGC
>BQMI01000427.1:0-41811 GCA_026005395.1 Asobara japonica
CAATTTCAAATTTCAATTTCAAATTTCAATTTCAAATTTCAATTTCAAATTTCAATTTCAAATTTCAATTTCAAATTTCAATTTCAAATTTCAATTTCAAATTTCAATTTCAAATTTCAATTTCAAATTTCAATTTCAAATTTCAATTTCAAATTTCAATTTCAAATTTCAATTTCAAATTTCAATTTCAAATTTCAATTTCAAATTTCAATTTCAAATTTCAATTTCAAATTTCAATTTCAAATTTCAATTTCAAATTTCAATTTCAAATTTCAATTTCAAATTTCAATTTCAAATTTCAATTTCAAATTTCAATTTCAAATTTCAATTTCAAATTTCAATTTCAAATTTCAATTTCAAATTTCAATTTCAAATTTCAATTTCAAATTTCAATTTCAAATTTCAATTTCAAATTTCAATTTCAAATTTCAATTTCAAATTTCAATTTCAAATTTCAATTTCAAATTTCAATTTCAAATTTCAATTTCAAATTTCAATTTCAAATTTCAATTTCAAATTTCAATTTCAAATTTCAATTTCAAATTTCAATTTCAAATTTCAATTTCAAATTTCAATTTCAAATTTCAATTTCAAATTTCAATTTCAAATTTCAATTTCAAATTTCAATTTCAAATTTCAATTTCAAATTTCAATTTCAAATTTCAATTTCAAATTTCAATTTCAAATTTCAATTCAAATTTCAATTTCAAATTTCAATTTCAAATTTCAATTTCAAATTTCAATTTCAAATTTCAATTTCAAATTTCAATTTCAAATTTCAATTTCAAATTTCAATTTCAAATTTCAATTTCAAATTTCAATTTCAAATTTCAATTTCAAATTTCAATTTCAAATTTCAATTTCAAATTTCAATTTCAAATTTCAATTTCAAATTTCAATTTCAAATTTCAATTTCAAATTTCAATTTCAAATTTCAATTTCAAATTTCAATTTCAAATTTCAATTTCAAATTTCAATTTCAAATTTCAATTTCAAATTTCAATTTCAAATTTCAATTTCAAATTTCAATTTCAAATTTCAATTTCAAATTTCAATTTCAAATTTCAATTTCAAATTTCAATTTCAAATTTCAATTTCAAATTTCAATTTCAAATTTCAATTTCAAATTTCAATTTCAAATTTCAATTTCAAATTTCAATTTCAAATTTCAATTTCAAATTTCAATTTCAAATTTCAATTTCAAATTTCAATTTCAAATTTCAATTTCAAATTTCAATTTCAAATTTCAATTTCAAATTTCAATTTCAAATTTCAATTTCAAATTTCAATTTCAAATTTCAATTTCAAATTTCAATTTCAAATTTCAATTTCAAATTTCAATTTCAAATTTCAATTTCAAATTTCAATTTCAAATTTCAATTTCAAATTTCAATTTCAAATTTCAATTTCAAATTTCAATTTCAAATTTCAATTTCAAATTTCAATTTCAAATTTCAATTTCAAATTTCAATTTCAAATTTCAATTTCAAATTTCAATTTCAAATTTCAATTTCAAATTTCAATTTCAAATTTCAATTTCAAATTTCAATTTCAAATTTCAATTTCAAATTTCAATTTCAAATTTCAATTTCAAATTTCAATTTCAAATTTCAATTTCAAATTTCAATTTCAAATTTCAATTTCAAATTTCAATTTCAAATTTCAATTTCAAATTTCAATTTCAAATTTCAATTTCAAATTTCAATTTCAAATTTCAATTTCAAATTTCAATTTCAAATTTCAATTTCAAATTTCAATTTCAAATTTCAATTTCAAATTTCAATTTCAAATTTCAATTTCAAATTTCAATTTCAAATTTCAATTTCAAATTTCAATTTCAAATTTCAATTTCAAATTTCAATTTCAAATTTCAATTTCAAATTTCAATTTCAAATTTCAATTTCAAATTTCAATTTCAAATTTCAATTTCAAATTTCAATTTCAAATTTCAATTTCAAATTTCAATTTCAAATTTCAATTTCAAATTTCAATTTCAAATTTCAATTTCAAATTTCAATTTCAAATTTCAATTTCAAATTTCAATTTCAAATTTCAATTTCAAATTTCAATTTCAAATTTCAATTTCAAATTTCAATTTCAAATTTCAATTTCAAATTTCAATTTCAAATTTCAATTTCAAATTTCAATTTCAAATTTCAATTTCAAATTTCAATTTCAAATTTCAATTTCAATTTCAATTTCAAATTTCAATTTCAAATTTCAATTTCAAATTTCAATTTCAAATTTCAATTTCAAATTTCAATTTCAAATTTCAATTTCAAATTTCAATTTCAAATTTCAATTTCAAATTTCAATTTCAAATTTCAATTTCAAATTTCAATTTCAAATTTCAATTTCAAATTTCAATTTCAAATTTCAATTTCAAATTTCAATTTCAAATTTCAATTTCAAATTTCAATTTCAAATTTCAATTTCAAATTTCAATTTCAAATTTCAATTTCAATTTCAATTTCAAATTTCAATTTCAAATTTCAATTTCAAATTTCAATTTCAAATTTCAATTTCAAATTTCAATTTCAAATTTCAATTTCAAATTTCAATTTCAAATTTCAATTTCAAATTTCAATTTCAAATTTCAATTTCAAATTTCAATTTCAAATTTCAATTTCAAATTTCAATTTCAAATTTCAATTTCAAATTTCAATTTCAAATTTCAATTTCAAATTTCAATTTCAAATTTCAATTTCAAATTTCAATTTCAAATTTCAATTTCAAATTTCAATTTCAAATTTCAATTTCAAATTTCAATTTCAAATTTCAATTTCAAATTTCAATTTCAAATTTCAATTTCAAATTTCAATTTCAAATTTCAATTTCAAATTTCAATTTCAAATTTCAATTTCAAATTTCAATTTCAAATTTCAATTTCAAATTTCAATTTCAAATTCAAATTTCAAATTCAAATTTCAAATTCAAATTTCAATTTCAAATTTCAATTTCAAATTTCAATTTCAAATTTCAATTTCAAATTTCAATTTCAAATTTCAATTTCAAATTTCAATTTCAAATTTCAAATTTCAATTTCAAATTTCAATTTCAAATTTCAATTTCAAATTTCAATTTCAAATTTCAAATTTCAATTTCAAATTTCAATTTCAAATTTCAATTTCAAATTTCAATTTCAAATTTCAATTTCAAATTTCAATTTCAAATTTCAATTTCAAATTTCAATTTCAAATTTCAATTTCAAATTTCAATTTCAAATTTCAATTTCAATTTCAAATTTCAATTTCAAATTTCAATTTCAAATTTCAATTTCAAATTTCAATTTCAAATTTCAATTTCAAATTTCAATTTCAAATTTCAATTTCAAATTTCAATTTCAAATTTCAATTTCAAATTTCAATTTCAAATTTCAATTTCAAATTTCAATTTCAAATTTCAATTTCAAATTTCAATTTCAAATTTCAATTTCAAATTTCAATTTCAAATTTCAATTTCAAATTTCAATTTCAAATTTCAATTTCAAATTTCAATTTCAAATTTCAAATTTCAATTTCAAATTTCAATTTCAAATTTCAATTTCAAATTTCAATTTCAAATTTCAATTTCAAATTTCAATTTCAAATTTCAATTTCAAATTTCAATTTCAAATTTCAATTTCAAATTTCAATTTCAAATTTCAATTTCAAATTTCAATTTCAAATTTCAATTTCAAATTTCAATTTCAAATTTCAATTTCAAATTTCAATTTCAAATTTCAATTTCAAATTTCAATTTCAAATTTCAATTTCAAATTTCAATTTCAAATTTCAATTTCAAATTTCAATTTCAAATTTCAATTTCAAATTTCAATTTCAAATTTCAATTTCAAATTTCAATTTCAATAATTCAAGCTGCAGGGAAATGGAATGCAATTCATGTTATTTTTGAGGTAAAATGTTAAATGTACCTGTTAACGGATTAATCATTTTGATGTTAAAATGATAACCGTCTTCGCCTTGCCAAAAGATCAGAGGATATTGTAGTGCATCGTAGCTCCGGTGCGTTTCAGATACGCGTTTCAATGCATTGCTGCGACGATGAAGAACGATGTCTCTAGACTGCAAACTTTCCCCGGCAATAACCACGGCCACTTCGTCGATCGTGGTGAATTGAATCTTCCTGCGTGCTCGCCCGCTGGAGTTTTATCGGCCCTGAAAACGATATTATGATTGTCCGTTGACATCCGATCCAACGCAATTTGAACAAGTTAATCAATTCGTTATTGTGATGAAGACACGTTTGTCGATCTTCGACAATTTCTCGTTTCGTGTGTGGGTTATGAGCACGACGCTGATTGACTTCACTTTCCGAATTACCCATGCAATAAATTTGTAAAAATTGATGATCCACATCTGGCGATCGCAAAACGCCCTAAAAGTGGTATATTTGTCCTTGACTCTGCAATTAGAATATGCAATTGATTGGTTCTATATATTCTAATTTTTTGTGCAATTATCCATGACGCGAAAAAGGCTTTAGTTGTAATGAGTACCTTGAAAGTAGGCATAAAATTTCCTGTATAATATGAGAAGCGCCGAATGACGTCATTTGGAAGCAATTGTTGTATTTTCTAATGTTCGTCAAAAAGTGTGTAGAGTTCGGGCTTGTTCCTGAAACCAATCCATGTAATGGCTCTGGTGGCGGTACTAATTGCGGCAATTTTACTTTTCCACCTGCACAACATAATCCAGGAGCTTCTTTGCTAAATTTGAACGCCTTCAGTGTGGACACACGCTTGACATTTGTCCAATCATCACTGATTGTCCGCGCTGTAATTAATTTCCGGATCGTAATGAAATGCCGCTCGTTCCAGGTTTACAGAAACATTGCGACGACGCAACTTCATGGTCCTTGTGTCGTTCTGTGACGATGCGCTTGGAGTGTACGACTTTGCTGTATTCTCAACCTGTTCATCTGAGGTTCATATCAGTCACTCTTAATTAGGATCACGACCATTTTCATTGAAGTCCTCTCGTTGTTTATCAGTTTGATTTAAACGAAAAGTTGATTGCCGTTGTGTTGCATGACTGCGACGACTATGTCCGCTCGTCGTTTTCTTGCATTGGTAATAAAGACTAAAATGGTACAGGATTAATCTTAGAGGATTATTTCACTAATGATAAATACTAAAAAGATATAGGGTTGTTTTTACGGAATTATTCACTCTTACAAAAAACAAATTGTACTTATCTCAAAAACGCGACTTCACTACGCAGATATTGCTGTATTTTTTGTATTCTTGTACACTAATACTAATACTCTAATATGCGGTTAGAGAAATGACATAAACAGATACCATCACAACCCCAAAATATTGTTCAAAACATCAAAACAAATGATAGGCAGTACTCACCAGAATTTCATAGAATTCTCGAATATACAAAATCGGATTTATTACCATTGCTTCCATATTTACTGTAATTTTTTTACTTTCTGACACATATATGATCAAAGGAATAAATTTAAAAATCGTTTAATTCGGTCGACGCATTGTCGAGTTTTAGCGTTACGAAGTAATAGCAAGTCTTTATATATATATATATAGAAGATAGATAGATAAATAGATAACGTTTTTCGCAAATTTGCATAATGAGGAGATATCAGCGTTTGAATAATTATGTTTGTAATGAGTGAACGAATAAATACAGCGCGTCATGACGGTCCCAATCGAAGCGTTTGCAAAAATCGATCGGATTACACTTGGACGGGATTCGTGCAGTATATGCAGCATTTTTAACAATTGTAATTGTTTATACTGTTCCACTGGGTAAAATATTAAAGTTATTGAGAAACTTCTCAAGAGAGCATTATTCCTTATATGAAAATACACCTTTTCTATGTAATGACTTTTTCCATAATTTGCATAAATTAAGGAGGTATGGTCGTCTGAGCAATTTAACATAGGGAACAATGCATATCGCCAGGGTTGTTTCTCATACAACTAGAATATACTTGGCGGATGGATATGTCGACAATTGCGGGAATGATATCGAAGAGCGTGATAAGTAAGAAAGTACAGCGGTAGGAAGGGTAACTATGCGGACGAACGCCACTTGAATATTTGTATGGGGCTTAAGGATGTTCGACCGCTATTTGTCACTTTTGTCAATGATTTGTTAATTTATCCCAAATTTTTGGTTTGATAGGCGAGAAAAAATGTATAATTTTTCTGTAGCTTTATTCTGTATCAACTCGTAAAATTTCATTGTCGTAGACCCATTTTCAATGTTTTGACTAAAGGTTTACGAATTTTCATACAAGAGTAGAGAAAAAACTCGAAAATAAAGTTTACGGTGACAAAATTTTGAGAGTCCATAAATAATCATGTTATGCAAAATTGTACATTTTGGTCCGCCAGAAAACAAAACAAGCAGGCGGTCCTCGGCCCCCCCCCCCCATTCGAATGTGTCAATATGTCACCGTTGTTTTATTTCCCCAATTTCATTGGTGGTAAGCTTCCTAATGGTCCAATTGCACACAAAATAAAAATGTTCCAGTATTGAAAAAGCTTTCTCCAGGCGAACGGAATCAAAAACAGGAAGAGCTCATATTACCCAAAGTAATTGACTCAATGTTATTCGACCAGTTCATAGATAACGTTAAAGCTCACATTTGGAGAAAAAGGATGAATACTTATCAGAAATGAACTAATGAAACAACCGTAAAAATGAAACAATTGAAATCTATAGAATTAATGATGCGATTGAATCGCTATTCAATAGGGTTCTTCAGCATAATAAGGAATCTCTGTTCCAAATTTCAAGTTTTTATCTCAATTTTGCGGTCGTTAGAGTGCGAACAAAAAGAGAAAGTAGAACCAAAGTCAAAAGTTAACAAGCAGGAATATCTTATATTACCCAACCTAATTGACTCAATGCTTTTCAACCATATCATAGATCTCGTTAAGGTACACATTGTGGAAAAACAACAACAAAATCGATTGAATAATTATGGAGAAATAAAATAAAAACCGTGAATACGAAAATATTAAATCTAGAGAATAATGATGCGATTAAATCGCCATTCAATAGGGTTCTTCACCACAACAAAAGTAACCTTTGTTTCAAATTTCAAGTTCTTATCTCAACGTTTGCGGACGCTAGCGTGCGTACAAACACAAAAACTAAAACCAAAATCAAAAGTTAAAAAAGAGGAATATCTCATTGTACCCAAACTAATTGACTCAATGTTTTGCAACCATATTATAGATCTCGTTAAGACACACATTTTGAAAAAAAAAGAACAAAATCGGTTGAATAATTATCGAGAAATAAAACCAAAACCGTGGAAACGAAAAAATTACAATCTGGAAACCTAATCATACGATCAAATCGCTGTTAACAGGGTTCTTCACTATAACAAAAGTAATCGTTGTTTCAAATTTTAAGTTTTTATATCAATTTTTGGGGACGCTAGAGTGCGTACAAAGGCAGAAAGCAGAAAAAAACAGAAAAATTGAAATATCTCTAATTTCTTGTGAGGAACCTACTAGATGGTCTTCCACCATTCCCTACATCTAGTGGAGATGCACATTTTGAAGAAAAAACAAATTAAAAAATATTCATTATTTTCTGAGATATGAACCATCGGAGGAAAAAAACAAAAAAAGCGATTTCTAAGAAACTTACCGGCCGATTTCAATGAGCTCGCGTTCACAGGTAGATGCATTCAATACAATAACTGACAATTTTTTCAGATTTTATTCTCAAAATTTGGTCCTTTTTATGTTAAATTTTGTAAATGAAGATTTTTGAAAAAAATTGATACATACAGACACTATGCTCAAACTTCGATTTTTTACGTTTCAAATCATTATATATCGCTTATAAGCATAATTAGCAAAAGTCAAAATTGACCGATTGCAATGCTTCCATGCGGAAGCAAAAAGTTGGAGTAAAATCGTCAAAAGATTGAGAAAAATTACGAATAGGGGTCGAACATCCTTAAAAATCAAACTGAATCGATCGCGTGCAGTAATCATTAGTTTTCAGTTTAATTATTGATATCACTGTTGGGTTTACTCATCACCATGGTTGCGTTTTTATGCTGTGCTGAAATACCAAATCGGGAAGTTTTGTTTGCGCCCCGTATGGGGCACACACATTTGCACACCACTAGTTACTTCCAGTAACGGTGGTCAAAATACGAGTGAATCCACCATCTAAAACCTCTCTCTCGCACTCATGGGGAAAATTATACCCGAAATATTAATAGTACAGTCCACTCGCTCAAGGCCACCGAATTACCATTTCCATCTAGAACATCCTTAGATGACAAAAAGCCGTATTCACGTTAGAATCACGATTGATTTAGGAATAGTTGCATAAATAAAACGGCTTATTAGATCTGCGAGTATCCGAACACCAAAATTCGAGTTCCATTAGGCGAACGCCTATTATATGTGAATAATGCGACGAAAATTGAAATTACATGGTGATTCGAAAATAACCATCAAAAACCGTTCTTTGAAACTTCTATCCACCGTTTTTCATTCCATTAACCATTAATAGCGTTTTAGGTGGGATAAGTCTTTAAAATTGGAAACTGTGAGGCGCAGTTAACTTTGTGTTCGAATGCGCGGACGTGTTCGTCTACGCTGATTTTCATAGCATTTTTTTTACCAAACAGTACACTCTACAATGACATTCATTCATACCTCATAATTACCACTGATATTTTGAGTTCATTCCTTTATTGAAATGAGGTATCCAATAAATACAAATTCGCAGATTTAAAGACGTCGATTACCTATTTAGTTTTGTGAAATAAGACGCGTACTTTACAACTGCTCCGAAATATCCCTGGAGGCAATAGATAACATGTTTCACCTATCAAGTTTCATTTAGTTCTCCAAATCTTCGTTGATGCCACTACGGTACTTCGCATTGTTACCGACCGCACTGGCGACAACGATTTTCTTATCGATTCAAAGGGTTATGTTACTTTCATGCCAGTTACAATTCGCGTTACAGTGGCTAAACCGCAGCGGGCGCTCAACGGAGAAATCGCAAATCACTAACTTGCGCAGAAAAACAATAGGAGTGAGGCAGACAGAGATATTTTCGACCTCAGTTTTCCGCAAGATAGTATTGCATTGAACCGACACCAGAGGAAGAACAATCGCTTTGGAGATCGCGAATTGGAGTGAAAAAATTCAAATCGATGATTCATTTGAATCGCCTGTCATCGAAGTCTGTTTTTTGCTTCCGAAAGGAAGTATTGTAATCGCTCGATTTTTAATGTTCATTTTTCGGTGCTCAGGCCCCCAAATCCAAGCATTGAATTCAATTCAATTGAATTCTTCGCTATTTCCAGACGTAGCACTACGATTCCTTCAAAACAATGGCAATTTGAACCTTGAAAGCCACGTTGGCTAGTTAGAAACCACAGTTTTTAAGCCTTGTCCGTATGTATGTATGTATGAATGTGTGTGTGTATGTGACTAGACATTTTAGTTATTTTCTGAATAACCGCCGCAGCAAATTTCATGAGTTTCTCAGGGTATGTAGAGTTTTATGAGAGCTATCATTTGGTGTCAATTAAACTTTTATCGATCGTCTCATTTGAAAGATATTGAGGTTTTTTGAAATTCGGTTTTTTCAACGATTACTCAAAAAATAATTGTCCGAATTCATTCAATAGGCCCTTGAAAGATTCGTCTCAATGCCATTTTGGCAAAGTTCGGTAATGGTGACGATTGCATCAATCGTTTCCAAGGTGTAGCCCTTCAAAAGTGAACTTTAAGCAGAATTTGTGATTTTTGTTAACCTTTGGTAATTTTCTCCTCAACTCTCGCATCGAATTTTGTGATTTTTTCATCAAATGTAGAGTTCAGAAAGCCATATAATTTGGCGTTAATCAAATTTCGATCCGTGTTATACTTTTAAAGATATTGATTTTCAAAAAATTCCGATCTGTTTGACAATTACTCGAAAACCTACTGATTGGAACTGTATTCATTAGTTAAGGTATGTAAAGTTTCATGAGCGCTTTCATATGGCTATAATTAAACTTTCACCGGATGTCTCATTTGGAAGATATTGAGGTTTTTTGAAATTTTGTTTTTCAACGATTGGTCGAAAACTAACTGTCCAAATTCATTCAATAGGCGCTTTAAAGATTCGTCTCAATGCCATCTTGACCGAGGTCGGTAATGGTGACGATTGCATCATTCGTTTTCGAGTTATAGTCCTGCAAAAATCAACTTGAAGCAGAACTTGTGATTTTTGTTAATTTGGTAATTTTCTCCTCAACTCTCCCATCGAATTTCCTGATTTTTTCAGGAAATATAGAGTTCAGAAAGTCATATCATTTGGGGTAATTAACTTTCCCTGATAGGGGAAGTTATTGTTTTGCCCCCGAAAATGAAAAATCGATTTTCCATCAGATCTCCACGTTTCATGGTAATTCTACCCATTCTAGACTATTTAAAACGAAAGGTCCGTATGTGTGTGTGTGTGTGCGTGGGCGCGAGCGTGATGAAGTATGTATATGGTCAAAATTTTTGGCCAGCGATTTCTTGTGAACGAGTCATTCGATCGAAGTTGTGGAGGACTCAAACGGAAAGGTTCCATGTAACTTAGACCGGACTAGATTTTGGATGGAATTGGTCCAGTATGCATATTGTTATTAACAATTTCAATTGTTTATAATATTCTAGTACATGAACTATTAGAGTTAGCAAAAAAATTCATATGAGAAAAGTTGTTCCCCACATAAAAATACGTATTTTATGTGGAATGACTTTTTTCGATAATTTGCGTAATTAAAGAGCCATGGCCGTCGGAACAATTATGTATGTAATGAGTGAATGAATGAACCCAGCGCTGTCTTGAAGGCCTCAATCGAAGCATTTCCGTGCAGAAGCGAGCGGATTACAGTTTGGATGGCATTCGTGCAGTATATACAATGTTATCAACAATTGTTTATAGTGTTCCGCTGGGTAAAATATTAAAGTCATCGTTTGTATTGCGGCCGCATCTCTATTGGCAACTTACTCCCACCCAAGTGCCCCGCATAAGTTGCATCTTCATGCTCACCATACGTTTACTCAAATATTCATAATTATCTGGTTCATAAATGAGTCAGTTTAGAATTGTCAAATCTGCAGCTGTTTATTGTGTCACATTGATGAACCAGAATTAATTGAAAAAACAATAAATTTAGTACGCTGCGCTGAAATACCAAATCGGGAAGTTTTTTTTGTGCCCCGAATGGGGAACACACATGCTCTCACCACTAGTTAAATTTCGATCCGTGTTATACTTTTGAAGATATTGATTTTTAAAACAATCCCGATTTGTTTGACAATTACTCAAAAAACTACTGATTGGAACTGTATTGATTAGTTAAGATATGTAGAGTTTCAACCAGAAACCTCTGTGCTACGATGGCCGGCGCCTATGATGGAACCCCCCCCCCCCCCCTGCGTCGGGTTAGGTTCCCGCTCGGCCGGGCGGTCTCATTTTATGGGTACCGCCGATAGCACACACGGAAGTTCCTGCATCGGTCGGAATCCATGAGAAAATATTTCGAAAAAATATTGTCCGGCGGCCGGGCGCGAACCTAGGACCTTTGGAGTAGTAGGCCGCTGCGCTAAACGAAGTTACTGCTTTCCGGCTTCGTCGAGCAGAAAAATAGTATACACACCTCGGCCAGCAAGTAAGAAAGCCTCAGATCACATTATTATCGACCTCGGCTTCGCCACGGCCAACAACTAAATGTGATCTAAGCCATTCCTTACTTTGCTGGCCTAGGTAGGTAATCTACTATTTAGAATCGTTGAAGCAGTTGTTATTGTTCCGATTTTTCAAAGATTTCTTCGATACATATGGCAAAGAATCTCGAAAAAAGCAGTTGTTCACCCATAAAAAATCAGGAGGTGTAGAAAATGATCTGAAATTTTGGTGGAATTTTTTGTTGTGATGACAAACATGTGAAAAAATTGGCAGCTTCAAATTCGCCGGGGTAGATTGACCGTACTTATCTGGCTCGCATAGCAATCGACCGATTCGCCAGGGTTTTTTATGGCTGTGTCAATTTTTTATTAAGCTGGCACAGCCCATGAGAATAAAGGGTTGGAATTATTTTTTTGTCTTTCGGTGAGCAAACTTGGTAATGTTGCGTATGAATTTGCTCATCCATCAAAATATCCACAGGTTGTAATTATTCTATAATCAGCAAGTCATGATTCTCTTCAATGATTACTCATTATCTCAATGATGGCGAAGATGAAACACGAAAAGGTCCAGGCAGGAATTGAATGCACCTGCAAAAAAACACCCTCGATTTTTGTCACCCTTCAGTCACGTGAAAGGATGAATTAACAAATTATTGTTAATTGGTAATCGGGGGACTTTGACATTCCAGCTGAGAACTTTTTTCATGAGTTTGAGAAAATTTCTGAATAAATATGTCAATGTTCAAAAGATCACCCTCGAGTTTGGTCACTCTTCAGCCATGCGAACGGAATAACAATTAACAAATTATTGCCAATGAGCAAATAAGGGTCTTCGACACTTCCGCTCATAATACTTGCCCCCAGTGTCACACAAAAGTTTTCAACTGAAGTGTCAAAGTCTCTAGTTTGCTAATCAGCAATAATTTGTTAATCAATCTTTCCGCCTGGCTGAAGGATGGCAAAACTCTAGGGAGGTATTCTCAACGTTCACGTAATATATTGAAGGTTTGTGGGACCAGGGACAAGTGTTATCAGCTGCAATGTCAAAGTCCCTCGTTTATTTATTAACAATGATTTGTTAATTAATTTCTTCACGTGTCTGAAGGATGACAAAAGTCGAGTGTTTTTTCGGCAGGTGTCTTTAATTCTTGCCCAGAACTTTTTGTGTTTCATGTTCGCCCTGATTGAGATAATAAATAATCTTTGAAGTTGATAGAGTCCTAAGTGCGAATTTCGAGCGTGATACTTTGGTTATGTCAGATGTAAGTACCTGACGAAAGGAGTCAGCATCTTCCTACACTTTCCAGCATCCACATCATTAATCTGAAATTTCAGAAATGAAAGTATGCAAATTTACATTTCACTTTTTTAAATATATTTTCCAAGGCGTATGCAGGGTTAAATAATATGAGTATTTTTACAGATCATAACCTATGACACTGAATGAAATGAAGTGAGTTTGGCTTGTATTGAAAACCAAATGAAAACATTAATGGCGTTGTATTTATCTGGGAGTATGATTGCAATCCCTGTAATCGCCGATCTTTTTTTTAATTCTTAATTCGAAACACAGTTTAGTGTAATTAATGCAGCACTATCTAGAGAGACAAATGCGGCGAGGGAGAAAACATGATGCATCACGTAACCCAGGAAATGGTGCATTGTATAGAGGGATTGTTTGCATTATTATCTTCAAATTACGCACTCTTCACAAGTATTATAAATTGATTAATGAGCTACTGATGATTACCTATCAGCTATATGAAACCCAAACTAAGAAATGCCTGTTTTTACTTTGGTCCGGCTAATATCTAATCGCTCACGTGATTCATGACTGAAAAAAACAATTAATATTATTATAAGGAAAATATATACGCTTGATGAATATCACAATCGGATTCATTAGCTACAAACGATTTGCTGTTAACTACATGACAGAAAAGTAAAAAAAATCTTATTATTAATATTATTCCGGTCAATTGCATACATGATTTTAATTTATTTTTTATAAACAAACAAAGAACTCTTGAGTATCAAACATTATACTACAATAGAACTACAACCAATCTAGTGAGATTGTTTATGTATCACTTTCTCCCAGCTAACATCATTTAGGTCAGTATCAGAGAGATAACGGGGAAATGGAATCTCAAGGCCTTTCCGACAAGTGACCTTTTAATTCGTCGAAACTCGTATATTGTGAATAGCACTGTGGTATATAACGGTTTTCAGAGCAACGATCACTGGACTGCTATATTGAAGGGTGAAAAAAGCGAATGGTTGCATGTAGATAATTTGACGGTTATCGAAACACGATGGCCAAGGAATTCTAATGACGTTTACATGTTGTTCATGGAGAAAATTAAAGTTAACTAGTTTGAATGCATTAAGCCATCCATCACTTTCAATTGACATTGTCTATTATATGCAGGTATATGATACGTCATTGTGTATAAACAGTATTGAATGGTCCTGCTACAGCGGAACATTTTTCGTCGTGCAAATTTTACAAATCCGTGAGATCCGAGGAAAATCAAAAAAACATCTTGAAAAAATGGGCCAAGTGCACATTTTGAGGTGATGTACGCGGCCATAAAAATATATTATGTGCCATATGGCTTTAACCTCGCGTATAAAAGAAAACAAACAAATAAAACAAAACGCCAAGCTCGTGAGTTTTCCTGCGTTCCATGTTGAAGTCGCTAATCGGTACATAATATGCATGACAAAAAAAAATTAAAAAATGGTGGAAAAACAGGATTAGGACCAATGGACTTAAAGCAGTTTCTGTACGACATGTAGTAGAAAAAGGTGCTCCGTTGTCATGCTCGGGTACTTCCTGGTTTGTACTTTACTTGATCGTCTACGGGAACATTTAATTGATCGGCCTGTATCGACCTACTGGCAGCGTATTCCGCGCTCATGTCTTATCGTTTATGGTATCAAAATGTTAACATTTCACTCTCGAAGTGGATCAACGAATCAATAAACAATAAATTACTTTAACATAAAATACACAACTTCCGTTCGATGTAGTATCACGAGGATGGCTATCAACCAATTACGTCCGTCAAAGGGGTTATAACGGGAGGATTATGAAGAACAAGATGTGATAATGATTTTGCTGCCTTTCCATGAGGGGCAGACTCAGAACAAAAATGAAAACTCCCGAGACGAGGTGTACAGTTGAAATAAGCATCATATATATTGTAGTTGACAGTCGTCGCTACTAGGCATAGTCTGGAAGCCTCAATCAAATTTTTGAACAAACATAGCTATATTCAGCAAAGTACATCTGGGTAGGTTAAAGTTATATACCCTCCAGTAGTCAGTGAGCCTTAAAGAACATGTGACGTATATGACAATATGTTTAGTTTGTTGTTATCGACGCATCAAGTACAATGGTTCTTAGCGCCGGCTCTGACCTAATTATAGTCGTTAGCTGCTCACGACTTTTTCCTCTGTAACACAGTTACAGATGTTATTCGTTCACAATGAGGGTAGGAACAAAAATCGGATAGTTTCTTCAAGAAAAATCGTTCGACAAAACTTTTGTCACTTACGCTCACACACACACACACACACATCTCGCTCAAGATGGTCCAAGACGTTGCAAAGCGTTACGAAAGGTGGAGGTGAGGTGAAATTTCCGATTTTCACTTTCGGTCCCATTACAATAACTTCCCTCAAGATCGGAAAGTTAAAAATACAGCAAGGATTGATTTGGGAAAATGATAGGCATGTTATGTGATGTAACTATGGATAGTGTCCGCGTATGTGTTACGGTTATATTATTTTTTAACATGCCGATTCTTCGGGAAGTTCGTATAATATGCCCGAAATCCAAATTAGTTGCTTCATCGTGTGCGAAACTGATCCCCGACAAATTCCGAGTTTGCGTATGGGTGTGTGTGTGTGCGTGGGTGAGGGGTTCCACCGCTGAGTCAATTCTCTGGTGTACTATGCTCCAGTACCTTGCCCTCCGTATCCAGCTTACAGAGTGGATAATATGATGATGGCTCGTCCGGTGGCTTTTTCCCCTTAGGGAGAAGTACGAGTCTCTGTTGTTTTCATCTGCTGGAGAAAATACCTCCCTCGATGCATGCATTATACATTTCGAGAAACATTCCAGGTGCTGCATTAATGGCGGCCTTCAACGGTACATTTGCCACATCACCGAGACCTTGTTGTTGTCCACTCTACTACAGGCCTGCAATAGTTCGTCGGCTGTAAGCGGCGGTATTTCGACCATGATCGCACCCTCCACCTCCTTTTCAGTCACACTCGTTTGTTGGAGGAATAAGACTGAGACAATTCTCTTCAGAAGCCTAGGACAGATCCGTGATGGCATCGGCTGGCTCTTGAGTCGCGTCATAACCACCTTATGCGGTCTGCCCCAAGGATCCTTTTCCACTTTCTCCAACAGCTCGCTCCAGTTGTCTCATTTGCGAAGCTTTATGGGCTTGGTGAGTTTACGCTTAGCCGCTTTATAACCTGCTATAAGGAAGGTGGTAATATCGAATTGACTCACATTCCAGCCGATTTCGTTTGTCTTATTCGAGGTGGGGCGCGGACCTCCAATCAACCGACACATCCCAGAGAACAGCTCGATGATTACTGGCAGTATAAATCTCGGATAATTCCCATAGACAATTGCCTATGAGCAGGCTACTGCTGACGAAGGTGAGATCTATAATTGAGTTCGCTTGTCCTCTGTAAAGCCTGTCTTCGCTGATTCGTCTCCTTCCTGCCCCAGTCAACTGCCCAGGAATTGAAATCTCCTGCAATTACTACGAGGAAATGCTGTTCCGCGTCCACTACGAGCCTATCTAGGAATGCCGTGAAGTCTTCATAACAAAGCCTTGGTGGTGCATAGCAGCTATACAGATAGATACCATTTACCTTGGGTACAACAAATCCAGACTGTTGGTCACCGTCGCATGCTTCAAACGGCAGAGCATCGGTAACCCAGTTTCGGGTATGTAGGTTCCTGTAAAGTTCCGAAATGGCGGCAACATCAATTGTCAGGTCTCGAACCGTCTGCGTCAGCAGATCGTGTGCTGTAGCGCAATGAGCCAGGTTAACCCGTAACCCGTAACACTCGCGGATCTTCTGGAGTGCACCCTGGTAGACTGGGCATTTGATGCTACCAGTTGCGCTGTACTAGATAAGCCACCTGCACTGATTCAGAGAGTTGATGCTATGGAGGCATGTGGCATCACTGGGGGAACGGTTTAATAAACTGCAGAGTGAGCAGGGTGATCTACGTTCATCTATTGATAGCCTGGGGACTTCAGAAGACTCTGCTGGTGTGCCAGTGGCTATCGCTGCTAAAGTAAAGGCTGTTGGAGCATCTGTGAAGGAGTTGGCTGCATCCCTAAGCCGAATCAATGCTGAGAGGGCAAGATTGGCTCCCGACATTCTGTTCTACATTTTCCAGACAATGTTGACAGCAGGCGACTATCGTTTGCTGTATTGCAGACCATTTATCCGCTTATAGAACTAGACCGTGTGGTGACTGTTCGGCTATTTCACTCGAAAGTGTCTCCACGTAATGCCAGCACCTCTAGGCCGCAATCTCCAACAGCTGTGGTCGGGACTGACGGTAAGCCTCTATCTCTGTTGGTGACACTGCCTTCAGGTGAACTAGCACGGACTATTATCATTGCTAAGGCTAAGCACGGCAAGTTACACTCTTCGGCGTTGAATGATGATCTGGTATTGGGCTCAGGTGCTACTCTTCCGCTGCAAGCATCGCTCGTTAACATAAATGAGTTTCTACCCTCTGACCTCTACAAGCTTCGACGTGCGGTTAAGGACTCAATCAAAACTCATGGTTTCTCCACTTTTATCCGTGAGGGAGAGGTCTTTGTCAGGAAAAGGAAGAACAGCACCGCCTCAAGAATCTCTTCTATGGATGATCTAAAAAACTTCTTGGAGGGCTTCTAATGAACTCCTCTTCTACTGTACTGTCCTCTGCTGTATTGACTATAAGTGGTCTGCCTGGTGAGCATTCGATCAAAATCCAGCCTCTTATCAATATGGGAGTTAGATACGTTTTTGGGGCCAGGAGGGGCGAGCACATCATCCCTTTTTTCGTGTACAGCTGGGTTTACTATCGTGCGAGGAGCGCAGAACTTATTTTCTAGCGTGCCTCACGTATAATACTCTAAATCTCGGAAAACCGAGCTATTTTGCCGATCTTTGTGTGGCCAATGGATCTGTGCGTCCGGTCAGGGTTGAGGTGATCCCGTTGCACATCACGCCGTTCAGGACTGAAACTCTACGCAGATCCTTTCATGTGTCTGCTGCTTATTTTTGGAATGCCCTCCCCTCCTCTATTCGTAACTTCCCTGCTCTTGACACTTTCAAGCCTGCATTTCGCGAGTTCATTAGTTTAAACACCTAATTGCCCCTCCCGTACCCTGTTCACTGACTTTGAACATCCACTCACGCTTTCTTTCTTTTACTTTTTGCGCTCTCTCTCTTTCTCACTCTTCCTGTTTCCATTCTGTTTTTCTCATCTTTTCCTCATAATCTCCTCCCTATTAGAAGCCCTCTCTCTATCTCTATCTTGCTCTATATATATATATATATATATATATTTCTTTGTATTCTTCTCTATGCATTGCTCTTACCATGTGATATTAGTATTACTTTATATTTTTGGGCTATGTTTTTCTGTTAAAATGACTTTTGTCTTTAGCTTTTGTAAAACATAATGTACAACGAATAAAAATCCAATCAATCACTCAATGAATCTCTTCAGATGTCTTCGGTTTTCCATGGACTTATCCCTACGCCCTAGACTTAGCTGGGACAATCTAGAACCTGGAGGGGTGAGCCATCCAACTGCTGCTACGGGTGTTTTGCCTGCCCCTGTTCCTATCACGGCTCTTCCTAGCAAGATTTTGGATCTCTTCGTTGATGGTTCGCCTATTGTTATCCGTAAGTTTATCAACGTCACCAGATCGTTTTCCTGCTGGTCCCATGCAGCCTTCATCGTAGTTTGAAATCCACTTGTAGCATTTGTGGCCAAGTGGATCACCAGGGGACGATCAAGTGATGGTTGGCTCTTCCCACAATCCGAGGAGCCAGCGCTAGTCATCAGGGCTTTCACCTGATCGGAACCGACGGCGGAATTTCCCTTTTGGGGGTTTTCCGCGTGGGATAAGATTGTGTTGATTGTCTGATTGTATCACTGTTCATCTTTGCTCCATAGGCCGTTATAGGGAGCCCACCCTTGGTACCTTGCGTTTCGGGAGTTAGGTTTCTCCCATGTGTATTTTTTTTCCTCCGTCTCTCTCATTTGTACGCCCCCGGTAGCGGCCGTGTAAGCATTCCTTCAGGGGGCGTACCGGACCCCCCCCCATGCGGCTGGGGCCGACTTTCGCCATTTTTAGGCCATCGTATTTCTAAACACAGGGTAAACCCCCAGAAACCCCTGTGCTACAATGGCCGGCGCCTATGATGGAACCCCCCCCCCCCCCCCCCCCCCGTGCGTCGGGTTAGGTTCCCGTTCGGCCGGGCGGTCTCATTTTATGGGTACCGCCGATAGCACACGCGGAAGTTCCTGCATCGGTCGGAATCCATGAGAAAATATTTTGAAAAAATATTCTCCAGCGGCCGGGCGCTAAGCTAGGACCTTCGGAGTAGTAGCCAGATACTCTACCACTACGCCAAAGTCCCGACTCCCATGTGTATGTGTGTGTGTATGTACGTATGGATGTGTACAAAACATTGCGCGACGATTTCTTATGACAAATGAAGTTATAGAAGTGATCAAGGAAGCGTTTCCATATAACTGAAATTGATAATATTCTGGATTAAATCGGCGCAGTATATATATAGTTATTAATAATGTCAATTGTTCATAGTATGCTACTGCATATACTATTAGAGGTCGCGTGAAATTGATATAAGAAAAGTTGTTCCGTATATACAGATATGCATTTTATATGCAATGACTTTTTCCGATAATTTGCATAATTTAGGAGGTACAGGTATCTTAAAAGTTATGTATGTAATAAGTGAAATCATAAACCCAGGTCTCTTATGAGGTTCCCAATCGAAGTGTTTCCATGAAAAATCGAGCGAATTACATTTCGCATGGCATTCGTGCAGTATGTACAATATTATTGTCTATTGCGATTGTTTACACTGGTCCACTGGAGAAAAAAAATATTTATCGGGAAACTTAGCTGAGGAAAATTATTTGTAATATGAAAATACACGCTTTATGTGTTCTGACTTTTTCCCCTAACTATTATAATCAAGGATGTATGGCTGGTAACCCTCAAGCGGCCGCACCCTCAGTGGCGTCTCACTCCCACTCAGGTAACGCGCATAAGTCTCGTCTTCATGTTCACCATACGTCTACTCAAACAATCATAATGGTCTGCTACATAAATGCGTTAGTTTAGAATTCTCAAATCTGCAAGCTTTCGTTGCAACGTTAAGAGAGGTCACAGTGATTAACCGTGGTATATTGGAGAAAAATAAATTCAGTACGCTATGTTGCAATACCAAATCGGGAGGTTTTGTTTGTGCCCCGATCTATCTATTTCAAGAGGTTTAATACATTTTCAAAGACACTGTCTGTACGTTTGTATGGATTGTTAGGCTTTCAAGTGAATATCTCTCCATTTTGATTCCATAGTTAATATATTGATGACAAACATTATTCGTATGAGCCCGCATGAAGGAAGTATGCAGAAAAATCAGATTGCAAAATATTTATTTATACGAGGACAGTTGGTATAGTAACCTCGATTGTATAATTCAGTCGCGAGTAATCGGGGGCGGAAAAATTTGACCATATACATACCTAGCTACATACACTGTGGCGATGTCAAGCTCCCCCTAAAATCACCCCCTAAATAATATAGACTAAATATGCAACTGCCACCGCTGGCCTCCCAATTATCTCGTAGATATTCCCCTCATTCCCTATCGCAACTTGGAGCCACTAGAATGAACCACACCTTCCACAGAATGACCAGGAACTTCGAATAAAAAAACATAGAAACCCATGGAAGGAACTAGTTTGCACACCATAGAGATGATTGGGTCAACTAGAGCTCAGGCGACCCGAAGGTTGCCACTCTCCTCACGAGGAATACCGAGGATTCTCGAAGAGAGTCCTATCAAAGGATGAAATAGGAAGAAAGATACACTTGAGTTCGGAGCAGTGTCCCGAGCGGTTTCTCGTGATGATGGTTACTGATCATGGTGCCATATTTGTTGATTTGGGAGAATCAGGATAACCTGAGGACCCGTAGAGAGCGATCCCAAGAATCAGGAGCTGAAGTACAGGCTCCGGAAGTCATCCCACAACAAGTAAAAGGTGGAATCGCGCCCCTCCCGATGTGTGCGTACCGGCATTTGTGCTAGGCATATATTCCCCCTAGATAATTCCCCTTCACCTAGTTTCTCTTCCCCCAGCGGTTAGCCAGCGCGTATTAGGATATTTATCTTCCCTTGCTGATCATTACATTACTTTTGGAGAACTAATTGTAGGCCGACGAGCCACTTTGGCAACCCCGAGTATTTTCGTCCCTATTTCCCTCAACTATTCGAGGCACCCCTTGACGTGTACGAATACAGCCAGGCCTCATTCCTTTTTTTGCCAGCCGGCATAACAGGCCCTAAAACGACAGTTGTATGAGAAAGTTTATCATTACTTACAATATACTCTACTTTTTTTGTATACTTATGTCGCGTTTAAACGAACTTCTCCTCCCCTTATTTTAGATTCACGATTAGCTGATGCGAACTATAGGTATTTTGACAATCGGAACCGTTACAATATACACAAACACATAGATGGACATTTTTTTTAAATAGTCTAGAAATGTTAGAACAACCTTGGAACGTGAACATCCGATGAAAAATTTCTTTGATTTTCAGGGGCATCCCAATAACTTCCTCATACCGGAAGTTAATTATTTTCCTTTTACGAGGGAAACCAGGACCTCCCTCCTGGTGAAGTCAAAAGGCAAGAGTAAAAGTAAATCTGTGCATCAATTTAAGTCTTACTTTTTAATGGATTTAAGTGCTTTGATCGCAATCTTAGGTCTGCCCTTGGAGTCGAGCATGAAAGAGTGTCTAGTATTCGCGATGCACTGGTGTTCTAGGAGACACGACGTCCGATATAGAGCTGCGTAACCCGCGGGCGGGTTGGTTTCGAGTGCATTGACATCAATAAGTCCGCACACTTTGAATATAACATTTTTTTCCATAGCCAACGACTGTAGGATGGGCTGTAGTTGCTGGAAAACCGCCTCCGCTTCTTGGTAGGCAGCAGTTCCTGGTCCTCGAGACTCTTCATGACACTCGAGAGCCATTAAGGTCTGCCAACGTTTTGGATTTTTCTTGCGAAGGATCAGCATTCTTAAAGGCAGCAGAATATCGTACCTAGAAATTTAAAACTGCTCAATGAACTAATCCAGTAATATTGTTCATGAATTAGTGGTGTGAAAATGTGTGTGGGCCATACCGGGTGCAAACAAAACTTCCGGATTTGGTATTTCAGCACAGCATACTACCTTCATTAGCTTCCCGATCTAGGGAAGTTATTGAAGTGAAACTTCTTATGGGAGGGTTTTGAAATCTCGATCGGCAACCTTTTTGGTGACGCTCGCTCTAACGTAGTAAGTAAGAGTGAGAGGCCTCCGGGAATCGAGCGAGAGTGAGACGGACTACCTTACGTCTCGTCTATCGGGCGAGAGTGAGAGGCCTTCGTGTATCGTGCGAGAATGAGACGGAAGACTTTCTGTCTTTCATGTCATTCTCTGCGTTCAGGCGGCGTCGCGATCGCGGAAAACAGCTGTTGGTTTCTAACACAGTGATTATAAGCAACGTATTTTGTTTTGGTGCGTGTCTTCATTACTTAAATCGAGAGTTTTGTGCAAATATGCCGAAGTCGGGTGCAGAAAGGATAAAAACGTGGCGGGAGAAAAAACGGGCGAGTGAAGGAATTGATCAGAATAGAAAACGGAAAAAAAGTAGAACTGAAATTGAACGAGATAGCAGGGAACGGAGGCAAACACGTGCTAACCTCTTACGTGACAGTGTGGACGATAGTGTAAATAATCCAGAGAATGAACTATTAGCAACGACTTCGACTCATGCTCCTCCTGATTGTGATGTACATAGTGGTGATCGATTACAATATTCAGACTTTAATGAGTTTAAAACTGCACAAAATTACACGTGAACAAATTCAATCAGAGGAGTATATAAATCATTGTATAGAAAGCAACTTGGCTTTTCTACGTTGTATCCCTAACTCGACTTGGTATTGGGCTGAAAGAAAGAGAGACTTATTCGCAATGATCAGACAACTCGGAAAACCCACGTTATTCCTAACTATGAGTGCTAATGAAGTTGGTTGGCCCTCATTATTACAATTATTATATAAATTGAAGAATAATGGAGCAGAAATTACAGAACAAGATGTTCAGGAACTCCATTATATTGAAAAGAGCACACTCATCAATGAAGATGCTGTAACATGTGCCATCTATTTTAATAAGCTCATCAATGTTATAATGAACATACTTTAGTACAAAAAGTCTTCTCCCTTCGGGAAATATCGTGTTGTCCATAATTTTAAAAGAATTGAATTCCAGCATCGTGGGAGCCCCCATGCACACATTCTGCTATGGCTTGAGAATGCTCCACCGGATCCACTAGGTGCTGACCGACTAAAAGCTATTGAACTAGTTGATACATTGATATCAGTGGCCACTTCAAAATCGTCGGGGAACATCAAACTACAGACACATAAGCACACGTTCACATGTTACAAAAAAATAGCTGCGAACGCTCATTAAAAATGCAGATTCGAAGCTCCATTCATGCCATGCAGATACACAACTATACTGACATCAATGCAGAAAGAAGAACCAGGATTCCACACGTATAAAACAACATTGCAACACGATAAGAACAAACTTAGAGAACAATGACTATGCTGATATTGATAGTTTCTATCAGGGAAATAGAATACTATCAGATGATTACTACATGAATGTGCTTCGAGCTGGCATCAATCGTCCCAGAGTATTTCTTAAACGTCAACCCATGGAAAAGTGGCATAATCCATTCAACCCATTCATTTTCAATATTTTGAAATCAAACATGGATGTGCGATTTATCACCGAAGAATACTCATGTGCTGCATACGTAGTGGAATACGTCAATAAAACGAACCGTGGAATTAGCAATCTCCAACGTAACATCATTGAAATAATGGATGAACATCCAGAGATCGATATTGTCGAAATTACTAGGAAAATAAGCGTTGACATGCTAAATACTGTCGAAATTACCAGTCAGGGAGCTGCATGGTACCTTCTGCGTGAACCGATGTCAAAGTCTTCTTCAGTTGTTACCTATATTTCAACAATATGGCCGATCGAAAGACTAAGAATTCGAAAAACTCAGAAAGAACTCAATGAAATGGATGCTGATGATGATGCAACAAACATATGGAAAGAGAATTGGTTTGACAAGTACGAAAAGAGAGCTGAAGAGCTAGAAGATGTCAATTTGGCCCAGTTTGTTGCTCATCACACACTGAATAATCAGGGAATTGGACACGAAGGAAAGAACCTCGGATTATTCGGTACAGAAACTACGACATGGCTGATGATTTCAATGAATACAAACGGGAAATGGTGACTTTGTATATTCCATTCCGAGACGAAGAAAATGAAATTCTTGTAGAAACTAAATTCATACAGATTGATTTTGGAGCGACATGAAGAATTCTCATCGAATTTAGATATCCAGAAAACCATCGAGATATGCCGAGAGTTGTGTCGTGAAGATGAATTAAATCAAGATGATGATGCTGAAGGAGACAACGTAGGTCGCCTTTTTCCTGAAGCAAATCCTTTTCAAGAATTGTATAACGCTGACCACATAATGAACGACGATCTGCGGTTAGCAACACTTAACAAACTGGGTGCTATCGCAAAGAAGAGGGATAATTTAATGTCTAATGAACAATTTTATGAACTAATGAGAATGGCCAATCAGAGGCAGAACGCACTCCTGATGCATGTGATTGCTAATCTCCTCTCATCAAACCGATCACCACTCCAAGTTTTCTGCACTGGGCCAGCAGGATGTGGGAAGACATTCCTCATTAGACTCCTCATGGAAATTTACAACCGCTTCACAGATAATAATGGTTTTTGCAATGCTTACATCGCATGTGCATCAACAGGAAAGGCTGCAATAGCAATTGATGTATGACAATCCACACTGCATTGAAAATATCCCTTTCCAAACTATTACCATTATCAATTGAAGTCGCTCAACAGTACAGAATGCTCTTCAAATACGTCCAAGTTATACTCATCGATGAGGGCAGTATGGTAGGAGCGGAATTGCTGTCTCAAATTGACGCACGGTTAAAACAAATAACAGGAAATTTCCAAGATAATTTTGGAGGAATGGATATCATTTTCATAGGTGATTTGCGTCAGTTACCTCCAGTGCGTGCTACACCCATCTATGTAAGTTTTATCTAAGCAACAAAACGATGCATAGCAGCACCAACACTTTGGCGTGACTTGAAGTTCTATGAATTGGATAAAGTCATGAGGCAAGCGAATGTTGATTTCTCCTCTTTATTAACTAAAATTGCAAATGGCGAAGAATTGGATCAAGAACAGATACACCTAATCGAATCTCGTTTTTATACAAGAGAGGAAGCAGATCGTCTTTGTCCACATGGAATTCGGCTATATTTGACAATAATGCTGTAAACGAATACAATTTCACAATTCTTAATTCTGCAGAGAATAAAACAGTCTCAATAGCTACTGATGTATTCACTGGCCGCCATAATGCCGGACAACAATCATTTGTACCACAAAAATTGCATAAAAAAATGGTAATAGACACTGGAGGTCCGCCCTACGAGACAATACTGGTGTTAGATAAATGGTATATAATAACAACCAATCTGGATGTCTCGGATGGTTAGCAAACGGCGCAGTTGGTAAACTACTTCATATCGAAACTGATGAGGCCGGGGCAGTAACTCGTGTGTGGCTGGAATTTCCAGATTCACCAAAGACGGGGCAGAAGATCCGGAGAAAAGCTGCTGCGTTCATCCAAGCAACCAACATCAGCCACACGGCAGTTGCCATTACACGAAGAACTTCAACGATATATATGAACAATAATAAAACGATTTTCGTCAAAAGAAATCATCTGCCATTGGTATCAGCGTGTGCTATTACTATCCACAAGTCTCAAGGTGGTACGTTTAATCAAATCGTCTATGGATACGAAAAGACACATTCACAACAACTCCTTTACGTAGCCTTGTCCCGTGTCACAAGTATACAGGGATTGTACATCGTTGCGAAGGATGGAAAGAACAAATTTTATCATGGACGGAAAAAAGCTCAATCAATGGACAAGCTACAATCAGAAATTAAGAAGATTATCAACAAATCCATTGATAACTTTGACTGACATTCTCCGAGAATTCCTCAGCAGACCAGGCTTATCAATAACAACCCTCAATTGCCAAAGCTTAGGAGCTCATAGAGGAGATTTCAATGATCCGGTGATTCTACGGTCTAATATATTGATACTTTCAGAGACGCGGAAGGAAAACGATCAAGAAATTGATGTTCCCAATTTTAATTGTGTCGTACAGTTCAAAAGACATAATGTGAGAGCAGGGGGTGTCGCAATACTTTGCAATACTGCTCATGGAACGAACATCATGACACCCAATATGGGCCTGAACTTGAAACAACTAGAATCGCTTTCAATTGGGTTGTCATCTGTTGGAGAAATGTGTGCAGCTGAATGCCGCACAGAAAGCGGACAGCGGATTATGCTTATAGCACTCTATATTTCACCAAATCAGAAGATGGCGAAAATAATAGAGTTTATTCACCTTCACTTGCTGCCGTATACTCCAGTGGGGGCTGCAGAAGTCGGAGTAGAGCTGGACAAAATAACCTATGATTCTAGGTGGAGATTTTAATGTTAATTTTGCCCCAGAGGATTCCAAGCCATTAATTCAGTTCTTGCAACAGAAATTGTCATTGGAAATGAACAATTCACCAATTGAATCGACTACACGCCATGGTACCACGATCGATGCAGTTTTCTCACGTTACATCGAAAATTTGGAGTCAAGAGTCTTCATTACCTATTTTAGTTACCAAAAACCTATCATTTCATTCATGAAGAGTCTACCAGAGAATGAAGGTGAAGCTGATTGAGATTCAATTCATCATATTCATACTAATACTGTTGTATCTTGAAAAAAGTATTATTATTATGATGAATAAATTAATATTTACTATCAAGACGTGTTTGAGACGTGATTAAAATGATTCCTCTCCCTCTAAACATAGAAAATTAAATAATCCTTGCCGATCCAATCATTCAGTTTCACTTCTATCGTGTGTCTTCATGACACCACCATTTTTTTGTAATCATCCGAAAATTGAAATTGGGTTTCCACCATATCTTCACGTTTCATGGCACCCATGGCACCGCCAATCCTTCTGATCACTTTGGAAAAATCTCTGTATTTATGTGTGTGTGTGTATGTATGTGCCCGAATGTTCCGTTAACAATTTGTTTGAAAACTGATGGTCCGATTCGATTAATTTTTTTTTTTGATCGATGAGTCTCATGTAACTTAGTTCTGATTAGACTCTGGAAAGAAACAATTCAGCAGCTTTCAATAATAACCAGAAAATGGCAAGGCCAAAAATCGCGAATCGGGTTCATCGGCGGTCATCTATGAACGGACACTGCGATCAATATGACGTACCAATCGAAAGATATAATTGTACCTTGTCACCGATTGGAGGTTGGATAAAATTTATCTACTGGCTTTTTAGTTATTGGGTTTTCCAATACCGCGGAAACTCAGTGGATTTTCAAACTTCTCTATGTCTAGTCACTATACACTGAGAAAAAATTACTATTATTCAGTAAATTGGTGCATTTGCAACAGAAACGATTTCATATGATTCGAGATTCATTTATTCCTGATCCATCTCAGTAGTTCCAAATAGGTTTTTTCTTACAAAAGAGATTGATAATATATTTTATCAAATGAAGAAGAATCCCATTGTGACATCACTCGAATTTTATTTGATTGAATTGACTTTTGTATTTTGTTTTTAAAAAACTTTAAATAAATAATAAACTCCCGGAAATGCCATGAACATTTTAAAAGGGGATTTTCAAGGATTTACAAGTCAAAGCCATCTGCTCATCTTAAATTAAAGAAAACATTTAGAAACTCTAAATTTCGGGGAAAACAAACTGATAAGATATTAGACATGGGCCAGTTTTTCACAAAATATCCATGCACTCTTCAATGCAAGGCTCAGTCTATCTCCCCCATTTTTATACCTTGCAGACGCCAACAGGCCCTTAGCATTTCAAAAGATAAGGCCCAAACCCTCTGGGAAACGCAAACAACCGGATGACATTAAGGGGGGTCAAGTGTCCAAAGACACTGGAAATGGGGCTGAACTTGGGGTTTTCCGCTTTCTCCGAAAACCCATTGAATATATATATTCTAAATTCATTTTAAAACAATTTCAAAAAGAGTAGTTTATAATGGTTTGAAATACCATATTTAAAATGAGTAAATTCTAAATGAGGTAAACAAGCCAATATACAAATCCCTTACGGGGATCATATCCTAATTGAAGGAAATCAATTTAACGTCGAATTATATTTAACCTCATGATAAGTTGTAAATTCTCCATCAAGAGAATTTCATGTCATTTTCAATTAATCATCAGAATATTTCATCTCAGAATTTTCGCAATAATTAGAATAATAATTCTGAATCGATCGAACCAGATAAGATAAACAAAAAGAGACTATCCCCAAAATAATTCTATTTTCACAATTATTGCAACTAATTTAAAATCTTAATTTATGAATATAGATTTCTTTACATAACTGAAACATTTTATTTCAAGAATTGAATGCGAGGGATTTGTGGAGGGCGAGATCTCTCGAAGCAATTCCCGCAATAATCGAAGGTCGAAAAGTCCGCCCATACTCTGACGCATCAACTGAGTCTCAATGTGCAGGGGATGGAGATAGCCCTGAAACATTGGGACTAGCCAACTGGAAAGGGAAACTCTAGGTTACACGCCATTTTACCCAAAGTTTCCCTCTCCGATTTCCTGAGGTCACACCCTCAGGGAAATTAATAAAACCGTCGCTCTAAAACAAGGTAGTAGCCTATAAGGTCTTTTGTCCATACCCTTCGACGTTTTTTTTTCTCATAGTCTTATTATAAGACTCCATATCGATCTTTCAAGGGGATTTCTAATTTATGAAGATTTTCATAATTTATTTTAATATTTTTAATTTCAGTTTTATTTGAATCAAATCAATTGTAACAGTAGTATTAACTTCTGTTTAATTATATAGATTCAAGTGAAATTTGAAATTAGAATTCAGTTCAATTTCTAGGAAATAATGTTCAACATTAATTAATAGCGGGACAAATAATTTCGTGAAATAAAAAAAAACATTATCATCCGTTCGAGTGGGTTTCAATTTGAAAGGCAAAAATCGCAATAGCTAGAATTTCAACGAAAGGAGTTCATGTAAGTTTTAGTGTATCATTTACATCTTTTTTGTTTGTTTGTTCTACCATATAGATTGGAAAGAGTCAATTTAAATAAAACTCAGTGTTTCGAAATTTATTTGTTCCCTGGTGTACTTGTGGGATTAATTATTTTCTTTCTGCTCGAGTAGATTGTTAAAATCGAAAGGGTGAACCTAATTTAAATTCAACGGGTTTGTTTGAAAATATTTGGGTTAAAATAGTTCAAATATGTCTATTTTTTTTGTTATGGATATTTGAATCATCATTTTATATTTTTTCATTACTTATGTCACTGATCATCAATTTTTGACATAACACCATCGAACGTATACCAGAATTTGTTCACTGGTACCTTCGAATTTGATAGTCACAAACAGATATGTGGCTCAGGAAACAAAATAAGATTTTGTTTCTTGAATGATATATGATTTGAACCGTAAACAATAGTCGATGGACTTGATCATGACCATCATTAATTGAAAATAGCAATATAGTTATGTGTTCATTGATAATGTTTATAATAGAAGTTTTTTCGATAGAACCGGAATATTCCATAGCATACATCATTAGATCATCTCTTCAATCTTCCCTCCGTTTAAGTGCATTTGACGGCATCAATTGCTGCAATGTTGTTACCCATGAAGTGGAAATTAATTGGGATCAATACGAAGTAGATGCCACTTTCAGTCGTAATAAGATGTGTTTTCTTGGAAGAACTACTAAGTTTCTTAAATCCAGAGATCAAAGTGGAGTGAAATCGAGATAGTTTTGTATACAATCAAAGTGTTGTCAGAAATACGTAACTATACCATCGGTTTTTATTAGTACTTTACCATTATTGCAGAAAAGGCAAGACTTTGGAATGAAAACAATATTGTTACCAATTAATACGACTACTTCAGAACCAAACACACATTCGCTTCATTGCAGTAAATAGTCTATTGTTTTAAGTCCAATTGCTCGGTATGGATTCATACACACTTCTGACTTCTCATTAATCAAAATTCAGGTTGATCCAGAGAAAAATCAATCCTTTTTGCCAATGGTACCGATACTGATGCAAATTTAGACGGTGATTCGTCTCCAGTTGAAGTGCTTTCCCTGAAAAAGAATAATTGAGTATCTGTGCAATTAAAAAATATATCAAAAATTTCATGCAATAGGGAGCATTACAGAGTTGTGGGTATGCAAGGCTTTTTTTGCTAAGGATAAATTGATCTCAAATCATTCCAATCACTTTATAATTGTATATAAACTAGTCGTGTGCAAATGTGTGTGCCCCATACGGGGCACAAACAAAACTTCCCGATTGGGTATATCAGCCACAGTATAAAAACGCAACGATGGTGATGAGCAACCTAACAGTGATATTGTTATGTCAGGAAACGGTGGTTTACCCTTGAATTCTATAGTCTATAAACATTTGTGAGGAATGTAGCATTACCATTTTTACTCACCAACACGTTACAATCGTGGTTGGCCAAGAATATTTGAACAATTGTCTCCGCAGTATAACACGAGGGCTTAATATTTGGTTCCATAGACCAAAATTTTCCACCATATAAATTATAAATAAAATACGTCTTGAAAGACGAGGTCTTTCCTACAAGACTATTCCTGGTTAGAGGTGAGTTTCGAACTGAGCTCAATCCGAAGTGCAAGGCATTACATACTTGCATGTAGGACTTATCTCAAAAAGAAAAATGGAAATTTTCTATCCTTCAGGCATACCGTCTATCTCCATACCTTTGGCAAGAAATTTCTATTTTTCATCATCTAAAAAAAAATGTTTCGTCATGAAAAACTGACAATGTTCATTGTCATGTTTCATTTCGAGACCCTTAATCTAAAGAATGCTTTTAGCGAACATTATATCACTTAAAGTGAAAATAATACGTCGCGAGAAATGCTCGAAATAACATAAGTATATTACATTGGCGCTAATTACACGCTGGCATACAAACTGGCGTATAGACGCTTGTGTGTAGTTTTTTTTTTTTTTTTTTTTTTTTTTTTTTTTTCACTCTTTCTCTATTCGTATTCACCCACGTCCCCGCTGGTAAGCATTACTACATGGGCAATACTACGGATCAGAGTACCCACCCATTGCGGCTGGGGCCGGCTTCGCCATTTCAGCTCATCGTATTTCTAATCAACAGGGTAAACCTCCAGAAACCCCTGTGATACGATGGCGGGCGTCTACGATGGAACCCTCCCTCCCCCCCCGCGCGACGGGTCGCGTTCGGTCCCCGGCTCGCGGTCTCACTTCATGGATACCGCCGATAGCACACACGGAATGTTCCTGCCATCGGTCGGAGTCCGTTGAGAAAATATTTTTCAGAAAAAATATTTTGCAGTGAGCGGGAATCGAACGCGGGACCTTTAGAATAGTAGGCAGACACTCTACCGACTACGCCAAAGCCCCGTCACCGCCAAAGCCCCGTCACCGCTTGTGTGTAGTCACTATCGGCATTAGTCGATAACGACCTCATTAGCATTAGCAATGGAAGAATAACAAAATCTTGCTGTGTGCATATTATAATAAAACAACCAAGATTCTGACAGATGTCACACCCCCGCCGTTAGACGGAAGTACGAGTGATATGAAGGAACGAGAACGACGCAATGAAGAATTGATTACAATACTAATATGAGAGCAAAATCGTCTTCTATTTTTCAGGTGTACCCTGATAAATCTCTAAGGTCCTTATCTCTTAGGAATTCCATAATTCGTGTCGTTGAGCCGCTCCTCGTAGAAATGCAGGTATTTTTCTCATGGACGACAGTGGCAATTGTGATCATGGTTCTGCGGGTTAAAGAAGACATCCTTCCTATTTCGCCTCCCAGTGCATTTAGCTGTCCCAACTTCCATTGGGTTTCTTCTTAAATTTGATGGTAAGTTTAGCTCTTCTCGTACATTAGTGGTATTTTATTGGCTAGCACTTATGTTAAAAAAAATTAGATTATTTACTCCTGTAGACAGATGGAGTTTACTGAGATGAAATAACTGTACTGTAATGATGGTTAGACGAAATTGGGTTGATGATTTTGTTCGCCTGTTTCTTTCATCACATAAAGTTGAGGATAAAGTAGACTTTGAGTTTCTACTAGTGCAGATGGATTTCCAATCTCTGATCCTTTTCAGCATTGGTCCCTGTCTGAGTTTGAGCTTTGACCATGTGTAATAGGAGATTAGTCAAAGAGTTTTCACAAGGCAGCTACTAGGTGAATGGACCACCTATATACCATGTGGAGGGTGTAGCCGTGAATCATAGTGTCAATTAATACTTTACATATCCTGACTACTATGAAAATACCAATAAATCCAGCACTGTATGTGCCAAATGTGATAAATCGACCCCAGGTCTCAGCCAAGTGTTCTCTGCTAACTTCTCCAGTGATGTTTCATCGAACAAGTTGCACATCGATGGAGATCCGTAATGAGTTTCGTTGCCTGAGACTCGTTGTACAATTTGATTTAAGACAGCTGCCTCTCCGTTGGAAACATGATTCTGTCCCGCATTTTCCCCAGGTCCTTCTGTTTGATCAACTCCTCGTTTCGTTAATGTAAAACTAGTTCCTTCTAGCGTAATTGTATACAGTGTTTCAGTTTTTGATGACATTTTATTGGTTTGGCCTGAATAAAGCAAGGAAAAAGACTTGTCATTACACCAGGGAGTTGGTGGTAAAGAGTCCCAAATGAATGTCCTCCTTCAGGGTCTATGCAATGACCATTTTCGAGTGGAAATGAATGTCCTGATGGAAAATAAATTTTACTAGTTTCAACTTTAACTCTTGCTACCATGGACCTCAATGAAATTTTTACGGTACCCATTACTACTACGGAGTCCCACGAACCAAAAAGATCCGAGTATTGAGCACCGGAACATTGGCCTTCACTCGATGGCTTTTCCCGCCAGCGTTATGCTTCGCGTGGTAGTAGTATTAGGGTGAAGTCCATCAATTAATGTATTACTAATTCTGATTGTCCCATGATTATGGGCAATTAGGCAGGTTTCTCTGCTAACTGAATAAATACATTCCATGTAAGAATTATCAACTATTGAGACATGGGAGAACATGCCGCAATGGTGTATCGTTCTACTGATTTCAATTTGACACTGAAAAACATTTGTATGAGTGTATTTGTTTGTTTGCAATAGAAAAAACATTGGTTCTTGAAGATTTAACCTCTTCATCCTTGATATTTCATTCATCGATATACAGTAAGGAAAGAGTAGTAACGTTAACTGCACTTGTACCACAGTCGTAACCGATAATTGCTGATATATAACTCCACATTGCAACAAATATTAAAGCTTGGAGAGGAGTCATGGTTCTGCAAAATAGAAAAGAGAAAATATAAAAATTTCGAAAACAGAATGTTGAATGCTCTTTTTAGGGAAAATAGTCTGAATCTCAATCTGATGGAATATTTTTATTAATTTTCCTATTTTTCTTTTTTTTTAGGTTGGTAATTTTTGTAATTTTTAATCGGTTTGAATGAACGACTTTTGGTTTGCTCTTATATAAGATTTTCACATTACCGTTCGGAAAAACTTCTAATATTTTGAAAGGGCCCTGATATTGATCCCCCAGTTTCCCTGGTTTTGGCTCAGTTAATAAAATCACGTTATCCCCCATTTGAAAATTGCCGGGATTGATGTTTTTATCATAGTAAATTTTTGATTTCCGTTTTGCCGCAATTAGATTGTCGTATGCTAATTTCCTAGTTAAAGTGATTCGCTTTACTAATTCTTCGATATATTTATGGTAAGTAGGCAACTGATCTAATTCATGCGATGGATCTTCTGATGGAAGTCGCGCTGGATTCCCAAATACTAGTTCATGTGGTGTAAATTTCGTACTTTCATGAACAGCATTATTATAGGATAACATAGCTATTTCCACCCATTGGTCCCATTCGTCATCAAGATCCGCATATTGTTTCAAATATTCACCTAAAACGTGATGTGAACGTTCTAGAGAGCCATTGGACTGCCGTTGTTTATAATTTTTTTATTTTGAACCGTTTACAGATCCTTGCCATCATAGTGCCAATGAAATTACGGCCTTGATCAGTTAGAGCAATTTTTGGCATTTTTGCATTTGCAAATGCGAATGAATCTTTTTATAAATGCATCCGCGACGGATTCTGCTCTCTGATTCTCTAACGGTATTGCAGTCGAATGTTTTGACAGTTGATCTTGAATTGTCAATATGTAGTCGTTATTCATTACCGTTTTGGCAAGGGACCTACAATGGCCATGGCAATTTTATCAAAGACTCTATATGGAGTATCTGTAATAACCATTGCCTGTCTAGTTTTTTTCCCAACTAATTTTTTTATTTGACAATGTCCGCATTGTTCAATGCGTCGCTGAATGTCCTATTCGAAATTGGGGCAATAATACCTGCCCTTAATTTTATTAAGGGATTTGATACAACTTTGTGACCTCCGATAGGAGAATTATGCATCTCATAAAAGAAAGCACTTCTCCTTTCCTCAGGTACGTATTTGATCGTTCCAAGGGAGACGATGATTTTCATTTTTACTCCCTCAGAAACTTCCGTGATTAATATTAAAAAGTCTGACCATGGAACATTACAGATCGACTTCGAATGCGAGATTGAAATCGTATTAATATTTTCTTTTTTTAATGTTTCTTTCAACTTTGTTAAAGTTTTGATTATGTTTGCTTTCATTATTAACACTGATTCTCCACTTGATCCTATAATAATTAATGCAAAGTCTAGTTTGTTCCCAAATTTCTGCTGATGAATACCGCATAAACTTTCGTCTTTTGTGTTGGGCAATTTATTCAATTTTTCCAAATCTTTTGCACCGTCGTCAAGCGGTTTACCCTCATTGGACAAAAAGTACATTAAATTACCTTTTCTGTAAATAAATAACTCTTTGGAAATGATAATGTTTGAATTATTTTGATGGTTATTTTCGGACTTGTCAGTTTGTGAATCTGATTCATCACTACCTTCAGAATGGCTACGATGCAGTGAGGTATCACGCGAGGAATCTTTTATGGCTAGATTTTCCACAGAAGGTGATTTTATGGTTGTTGTACTATGTTGCTCTTCGTTGGAGTTATCCTTTTCCTTACGTGGTCTACCTCTTTTCCTCTTAATGGTTGATTTTTATCTGTATTTTGGGACTTTTTATCTTCATCCTCTTCATCCATCTTCCTTCGTTTAGAATATTGAGAATATTTCTTCTTCTTGTAGTTCAGGATCAAGGGGTTGTTCAGCTTTCTTTTTCTTAGCTCGAGTAACGATGTTCACCGTCTCAACTGGATTACGCGATAAAGCGTCTGCAGTGAGATTAATTTTACCGGGCTTATATCGAACATCATAGTCATATTCGGCTAATTTCAATCGCCATTTTCAAATTCAAATGGTTTAGAATTTTTGAAAAGTTTTTGATAAACCGACGATAATATCCTGTTAATCCCAGGAGAGCTCGTATATTTTTTTGTTTTTTTTTTTGAACCGGGAAGTTTCTCACGGCATCCAATTTAGATGGGTCAGGTTTGAGACCTTCTTTACTAATAATATGCCCTAAATATCCGACTTCAGGGCGTAGGAATTCACATTTATCCGGCTGCAACTGTAAATTCGCGGCTGCTAAACGATTCATCAGACTCTCCATTTTTTCTTCGTGATCCTTTAAAGTTTTGGCAAATACAATAATATCATTAAGATACACAAACATTGATGTACCTTGTAGACCAGATAATACTGTATCCATCAATCTCTGGAACGTTGCTGGCGCATTTTTCAACCCGAAAGGCATTCGTGTAAATTCCCAATAACCTTTAGGTGTTGAAAACACCGTTTCTGCACTATCGAATCCATTTCTATTTGATGGTAACCAGATGTCAAATCGAAAACGGAAAAGTATACAGATCCTCCTAATTGATCGAGGATATCTGTGATATTCGGCAGCGGATAAGCATCCGTCACCGTCTTTTCGTTTAATTGACGAAAATCCATCAGTATGGGTCATTTTTTATTGCCCTTAGAATCCGGCTTCTTAGGGACTATCCATACGGGACTATTATACGGGGATTCCGATTTTTTTATTATTCCTGTTTTTAAATGTTCCTCAATTTGTTTATCAACATCTGCCTTCGTGGAATGAGGCATCCGATATTGTTTTGAAGAAATTGGTATATCACAATTTACTGGAATTTTGTGCTGATAAACTTTAGTAGAACCTAGTGGTTCTCCGGAGATCTAGAATCGATCTGAATATTTTTTTATAAAATTTTCGACGTGATCTCTCTCCGGAGTCGCTAAATGATCTAATCGTAATAATTGCGTTATTTCATTGAAACAGTCGTCATTGCTCGCTTCGTGTCGATGAGCAATCAATTCTTAGAATTTTTGCTTCGATCAGATAGGTCACAGACTGTTTCACCCTCTCGAATTGTTAAGAAAGGTATTTTTATTTTTATGAGATCCTGAGTCGTATTGTAAGTGCGCATATATGGACGCCCTTGCTGATTTTTCACAAGACAATTGCCTGCATATACGCCTTTACAAATATTAATTCGTGGGATGTAACCTTCACGAATTTCATGGTTTTCAATATTGATAAAAATGTTGTTTCACTACGAGGTGGTATATTCATAATTCCATCTTCAGAATTTGTGCTTTTTTCAAAAGGGAATATCTGTCCATCGATTTTCAAATTTTTGGTTTCAAAATCGAGTTTTACACCGGTAGTTTTGAAGAAACTTGATCCTAGTAAACCCGCGTACGGAATTGACATATTATTGGGAACAATATGAAACGTCGCTATTTTACCCAAGACACTCATTTTTATTGCACCCAATGATAATACTGGAATTTTAGATATACCATGTAATTCTATTATTTTTTCAAAATCGATTTCAACGTCAGGTTCTACGTATTCTTTTTTCAGTAAATTTGGAGATGCTCCTGAATCTAGCATTAATTTAATTTCTCGGTTTTTCGATGTACATCCAATTTTTATAAATGGGATGTCATCATTATTTTTTACCTGAACGGAGATTAATGAGAGTCGTCGCTCGAACTCCGCTTTCGTAACTACCGTCACTGGATGCTGAATCCGTGCATCTCTCCTCGCGCCTCTCAGGAAAGACGGTTTCTGGTTTTCCGACTTCCTCTGATTTTCTGAGGTTGAAACCTGGCTTGGCCCACCATGACATTTTTCGGCAGAATGACCGAATTTGTCACATAATTGGCATTTAAGCTGATTTTGGGGTTTATTTTTGAAAAAACACGTTTTTGCTGTATGATTTGTTTTTTCCCAAATTTGACAAGCGACTTTATTGGCGTCATTTGAGCGTTTAAAACATGTTTTTGCTGAATGACCCTTCTTTCGCATATTTGGCACGTAATTCCCTGGAAGTGTTGACTCCCTGAGTTATGAGTATTCCCATTTTTATATTTTATATTTTTATATTTTTCATTCTGATATTGATTCTTATTTTTGTTACAATTTCCATTTTGATTATTACCGTGAATCGTGTGTTCAGAACTTTGATCCCCATTAATAAATTTAACCGGTTTTCCATTTTGATTTATGGGTTATTTTTATTTGTGGCAATATCACCCCTTAATGCTTTTTTCCCACTAAGCTTCCGTTCGATTCGAATAGCTTCTTTATATGCTTCACACATTGTGTTACACGCTGGCATGCGTTCATCAATATCATATTTTAGACCCTGTAGGAAACATTCCTTGATATTTTCATCTACTTTGTCTTTGCAATCTTTTATCTGGTCGTCTGTATGGTCTGGGATATTTACTTTGAATAGTTCTACGATTTTCATTCCTTATTTCCTCAATTTATTGGCAAAAACCACAATGGAATCATCTTCTTTTTGAAAAATTGAACCTAGTTCTCCACGTAACTGCAATTCAGTTTTAGTGGGAGTGTAAATGGCTTTCAATGCCTTAATTAAATCATTCATTTTTGAAAATTTTTGCCCACTAAGTGAGTCTTTAACTGGGGAACTCAAGCATTTTCTTTGTATCAATTTTGTGCCATTTTCTTCTGCGGCAGCTGGAAGTATATCCTTTGCTTCTTCGCAGTAAACTATGAAATGAAAGAAATCATCAGGATTTCCGTCAAAAATAGGAATACATGAAACTGCATCCTTTAGTGAAATTAACTGGTTTTGGCTAAGAGCCATATTCTCTGTATTGTTTTCTATGTTATTGTTTACGTTAATCAAATTTGGATTTTCTTGTAATGGATTGCGTTCACTTGATGATTGTAAATCGTCTGTCAGTGTTCTATCGGCGTCACTTATTACCGTGGTATTCAAATCGTCGATTGGTTCCGAATCGTCTGAGTCGTTCGTTCGTTCAAATCGGCTTTGGTCGCCTAAACCCGAGTCGACCGTTTTATTAATGTTCAATTTTTTCAATGTTCGGGACGGCTTACTCCAAAGTCCGTATAATATACCCTCAGTACTACGCAATTTGCGCTTATTTTCGTCGGTATTAGAACCCGATGGGTTTTCCGACATTTGTTTGCATTTTAGTTTTCAATGATTATTATTTAAGAATCCAATATTTGTTCCAAAATCATGGCTTATAAATTGTTTTTGGCACGGACGAGCCCTCAATTTTGTTATGTCAGGAAACGGTGGTGTACCCTTGAATGAACAAAATAATTCATAAGAGTTATCCTCGGATTCAATCTTATCCAAACCCTTTTCGTTCTAAATTTAATCAACAACTACTAGAGGATAAGCCAGTAATTTCTGGATACTACCGGGAACTCAGAATAGTTCATGAAAACAGTTATTTGACATTTACTCGATTGAATCTATATTTTATAAACATTTGTGAGGAATGTAGGATTACAATTTTTACTTACGAACACGTTACAATCGTGGTTGGCCAAGAATATTTGAACAATTGTCTCTGCAGTATAACACTAACGAAGCCTAATATTTGGTTCCGTAGACCAGAATTTTCCACCATATAAATTTATAAATAAAATAAGTCTTGAAAGACGAGGTCTTTCCTACAAGACTATTCCTGGTTAGAGGTGAGTTTCGAACTGAGCTCAATCCGAAGTGCAAGGCATTATATACTTGCATGTAGGACTTATCTCAACAAGAAAAATTGAAATTTTCTATGCTTCAGGCATACCGTCTATCTCCATATCTTTGGCAAGAAATTTCTATTTTTCATCATCTAAAAAAAAATGTTTCGTCATGAAAAACTGACGATGTTTCATTTCGAGACGCTTAATCTAAAGAATGCTTTTAGCGAACATTATATCAAGTGAAAATAATACGTCGCGAGAAATGCTCAAAAAATACATAAGTATATTACATTGACGCTAATTACACGCATTAGTCATACGCCATACAAACTGGCGTATAGACGCTTGTGCGTTGTCACTATCGGCATTAGTCGATAATGACCTCATTAGCGCCAGCAATGGAAGAATGACAAAATCTTGCTGTTTTCATATTTTAATAAAACACCAAGATTTCGACAGACGTCACAATATCAATAATGGAACTTGCAAGTAATAATTTCTGCACGAGATCACTTTTGTTTGGATTTTAACCCCATAAAAATATTCAACTGGAATTCGTCCGCCTGGACCCTCTCTACCTCTGTCCTTTCTTAATTATCCCGCTATTTGACATCCTGCTCGCAAGTGGCGACATGTTCATTCGCCAAGTATATTGTAGTTCAACTCGCGATGCGTTCTAACCTATATTAAAAAAAGTCGTATTGAATATGCATTTTTCTATAAGGGACAACCCTAGTGATATGCATTGTTCCCGTATTTCAAATTTCTCAGACGACCATACCTCCTCAATGATGCAAATTTTGGAAAAAGTCAGTGCACCTAAAAGGTGTATTTTTAGAATTATTGCTTATTCTCTTTTAAGAATTCTCCCGATAACTTCAATATGTTATCCAGTGGAACAATATAAACAATTGCAATTGTTAATAACACGGCATATATTGCACGAATCCCATCCCAAGTGCAATCCGCTCGATTTTGCATGGATACGCTTCGATTGGGACCGTCATGACAGCGCTGAGTTCATTTGTTCACTCTTTACATACATAATTGTTGGGACGGTCATACCTACACAATTATGCAAATCATGGAAAAAAGACATTCTGCATAAAATACGTATTTTTATATGGGAAACACCTTTTCTCGTATAAATTTTCCGCTAACTATAATAGTTTATGCAATAGAACATTATAAACAATTGAAATGGTTAATCACAATATCTATACTACACCAATTTCAGCCAAAATCTAATCAGTTCTAAGTTATATGGAAACGCTTCGAACGCGACCTCGAGAACTTCCATAACTTCATTCGTTCATGAAAAATCGTTGCGCAAAATTTTATACACATACATACATACATACACACACACACAGACGCCAACTCAGAATTTGAGGGGGACCATTTTGGTATACTCAAAACCCTAGTTAGATAGTGAAACTACAAATTTGGATTTTGGGTGCTGTTATGTACTCGAGCGGTAGATGGGTTCTTGGATTAATCTCACACGTTTAACCAAGGATAAACTTTATTCAAAATCTAACTTCAACAAGAATTCAATAAATCAAGAGTTGTGGAATTGAAAAGGCCTCGATAGATTCCAGAGCTGAGTATTTAACTCCTCAGCTCTGATTGCAACAGTTCACCACCGTGTAGCAGGTGTATGCTTACAATGTCGAGAAAGCCTCAGAATGCTGACGCTGCAACGTTGTAACCCACTGTATGTTATATATGATTACATTTCTCGTAATACTTTATTGCCACATGTGTGTTTGAATATTATGCGCCACTTTCTTGTTATCATAATATCTGGATTCCATTGGGAAATAATGTTAGCCTTTTTTATGGTATAACAGTGCATTACAATCACTTCCCGAATAAGCGGGAAGTTAATAAAAACGGAGCAAAAATAAAACAAGCCGGCGGGCCTCGGGTCCCCCATCCGACTGTGTCAAATATGTCACCGTTTTTGTTTATGTCCCGCAATTTCATTGGTGGTAAGCTTCCGAATGGTCCGATTGCACACAAAATCAAAATGTTCCCGTATTGAAAGTCTATTTTCCAGAGGAGCGGAAACAAAAACGGGAATATCTCATATCACCCAAAGTAATTGACTTAATGTTGTTCAACCAGTTCATAGATCTCGTTAAGGCTCATATTTTGGAAATAAAATGGGATGAATACTTATCGAGAATGCAGTAATAAAAGAACCATAAATATGAAAAAATTGAAATCTAGAAAATTAATGATGCGATTGAATCACCATTCAATAGGGTTCTTCGCTATAACAATAGGAACTTCTATTCCAAATTTCAAGTTTTTATCACAATTTTTGCGGACTCTAGAGTGCGAACAAACACAAAAAGTAAAACCAAAGTCAAAAGTTAAAAAAAAGTAATATCTCATATTACCCAAACTAATAGACTC